>OZ024756.1:16085003-16127503 GCA_964016885.1 Eledone cirrhosa
CCCATGCTAGCGTGGAAGATAGACGTTAAACGATGATGATGTTGATGATGATGATATATGTGTATGTGTTTATATACATACATGGCGATGAATTGGCAGAGTTGTTAGAATGTGGGATAGAATGCTTTATGGAATTCGTTCCGGATCTCTGAGTTCAAATCCCACCGAGGTCAACTATGTCTTTCATCCTTTCGAGGTTGATAAAAAATATACCAGTCTAGTACTGGGGTCAATTCTTCCTCTCTCTGGGACAAATCTGCTGCACTCAGGTCTGGAGAGGGATGGGCTCTGCCAGCCTTAAAATGCCCAAGAAACGCCATATGTCGATATGGCATCCCGCCAACTCTATCAGGGGTTACGGGACTATACATATATATTGATAGATATGCATACATACACACACACACACACACACACACACACACATATATATATATATATATATATTTAAGAGTTAAACAAGGTTCAATGAATACATCAAATAATGAGTTATACAATAGATTGGAAGCACTCAACAAAGAAATGTTTTCCAGGGTTATTAATATTAATTCAAAATATTAACAAAAATAGAACTTCTTGTGATCAATTATATTTTATTATACATATTTCAGAGGTACTGAGTTATGTTCAACAGTACGTCCTCATCAGATAAAATAAAATGATACATGACATACCCTGACATAGTAGATAGTTAAGATTCAATCAAGGTAGTGATTAACTTATGACAAAACTCAATATATATATATAT
The DNA here is from genome assembly GCA_964016885.1 of Eledone cirrhosa. Lineage (NCBI taxonomy): Eukaryota > Metazoa > Mollusca > Cephalopoda > Octopoda > Eledonidae > Eledone > Eledone cirrhosa. Next base: position 16,085,752 of record OZ024756.1, read on the forward strand.
ATATATATATATGTAGGAGGTGAGTTTTATTGTAGTACAATAAAGCAATGCAGATATCGGATAAGAAGCACTCTACAGTTTGTAGGACTGGAGTATACATAATATATAAGATCAAAAGATGGTTAAAAGAGTTCCATGTATTTTATTATGCGCATTTCAAAAACAAATATCATCATATGTTGATTTAAAACTGCACTATTCACAAGTGTTTTTTAACCTTCATATCATGTCTTCCTATTTTATCTGATGAAAACACAAATATTATTGCATGATGATATTTGTTTTTGAAATGCGCATAATAAAATACATGGAACTCTTTTAACCATCTTTTGATCTTATATATTATATATATATATATATATATATGTCTATAAGGTAGGAATTCATGTTCCAGTGCATTGTTTACCATGCTCTGGAATGTGAATTCCTACCATTTTCAGACTCTGCTATGAAAGTATTTTCTCCCAGCTTGGCTGGTTATATTAACTTTGACAGACATTTGTACTAAGAAATATACTTTCTCTGAAAAGCCTACATTATTCATCCTTACGGGGTCGATAAAATAAAGTACCAGTAATGCACTGGGTAATTTGCTGGCCTTGTGCCTAAAGTAGAAACAATTATTCATTAATGGTGGATTGGCAGTATCGTAGAGAGTCGGACGCCATGCTTTGACGCATAGAGTTACAGCCCTTGCTATTCTGAGTTCAAATCCTGCCGAGGTTAACTTTGCCTTTCATCCTTACGGGGTCGATAAAATAAAGTACCAGTAATACACTGGGTAATTGCTGGCCTTGTGCCTAACGTAGAAACAATTATTCCTTAACGTGGGTGAAACATCATGTTAGAATTATATAAATATTTTGTTATAACGACTTACGACTCCTACATTTATTCATTTTGCTTATATATATATATATATATATGAAGTATTTCCGTAGGAAAGGTACAGGAAAAAAGAGTGCTCTATGTAGGCTACAGAGCTTATTAGTTATGTAATAAACAACATAAGATAATTATTTCATTTACCAGTGGTTTCTTGAAGGCAGATGTGTCTGTCATCAGTCGTCAGAATGAATAAATAACATGGTGTTTTTATTAAATACATATTTAATAAAAACACCATGTTATTTATTCATTCTGACGACTGAAGACAGGACACATCTGCCTTCAAGAAACCACTGGTAAATGAAATAATTATCTTATGTTGTTTATTACATAACTATATATATATATATATGTATGTATATATATATATATATATATATGAAAAACAAGGTTAGAAGAATACTGCGTGGTTGCACATGGGTTACATATTATAAAATTAGTCCCTCATCAGTGATTTTGCCAACCATCATTGGTATTTCATCGCATTTATGTGTGTATATATATATATATATATATGTATATATATATATATATATATATATATATATATATATATATATATATATATATATATATATATATACATATATATATATATATACATATATATATATATATATATATATATATATATATATATATACATATATATATATATATATATATATATATATACATATACATATATATATATATATATATATATATATATATATATATATATATATATGAAGGCGCGTGGCTGAGTGGTTAGAGAATTGGATTCACAATCTTGAGGCTGTGAGTTCGATTCCTGGACAGGGCAATGCGTTATGTCCTTGAGCAAGACACTTTATTTCATATTGCTCCTTCTACCTGGAGTTGCGACCGATAGATAGTATTAGCAACTGGAAAGACCAACGGAAACATTATTTCCTCGGTCCGATTTGACAAAAGTCGATCGATCCTCATATATATAAACGATGATAGTGATGATGATGATGATGATGACGATATGTATATATATGTACATGTATATCTATCTATATATACATATATTGGGAGGCACATGGCTTAGCGGTTAGAGCATTGGCCTTGCAATCGAAAGGTTGTGAGTTCAATTCTCAGACCGGGTGATGTGTTGTTTCCTTGAGCAAGACACTTTATTTCACATTGCTCCAGTTTACTCAGCTGTAGAAATGAGATGATTGGGACTGGGTTCCCTATCATTCCACTGCAAAGTGGTCGTGGAGATGCCACGGCAAAAAAGCACCCAGCACTCACTGTAAATGAGGTTGGTGTTAGGAAGGGCATCCAGCTGTAGAAATCAAGCCAAAATCAGTTCCCGTCCCACCCTTGCAAGCAGGGAAAAGTGGACGTAAAATGAAATGATGATGATGATGAGGTAGAGGATCAATCATGAGTTCAGGTGGTTTCGTCTCGTAACCTCTTATACATAGTTAATAACTAACTTATTTATTATAGACATATATGTATATATGTGTTTATGTATTATGTATGGGTATGTATATATATATATATATAAACACACACATATATAGATATACACACACATATATATATGTATATATACACACACTATATACATGTACATAAACATGTCTATATTAAAGAGGTTAATTATTAGTTATGGATCAGAATATCTGATTTAATACCCAAATGTTAGACTTAAACAACCGCGTTCCTTTACCTTCTATAAGATTAACTTCTAGTCAGAGAATATACTTCCTCTTCCACTTCCCTCTTCTCCCATTCATATATATATATAAGCGTGTGTGTATATATACATGTTTGTGTGTGTGTATATATATATATAAATGTATGTGTGTATATACATCTATGTATATATATGCATATATATATATACATATGTAAATACACACACACACACAAACATATATATACATACATATATCTATATATATACACACACTCAAACATACATATATATATGTATGTCTGTGTGTGTGTGTACACACGTACACACACATACACACATACATATGTAAATACGCACACACACACACACACAAACATATATATACATACATATATCTATATATATACACACACTCAAACATACATATATATATGTATGTCTGTGTGTGTGTGTACACACGTACACACACATACACACATATATAATCCTACTTAGGTCTGTGTTACCTTTTAACTTTCCAAGTGGGAGGAGTTGATGAAATAAAGTACCAGTTATATGCTGGAGTCGATTTAATCACCAATAATCCGGCCCACCCAATGTGTACAATTGTTCCTGTATACGTAAATATATATTTATTTCACAAGGCTCGATAAGGATAAATATATATCAAATATATAAGAACCCTAGAGCAAATCCCGAGCAATGCCGGGCAATTCTGCTAGTAATATTATAAAATTAAATTATGTGTGTGTGTATATATATATATATATATATATATATATAAACACACACACATATATAGATATATATACACACACACATATATATATATATGATATATATATATATATATATGAAAACAGGGAGAAAGAGACGATTATTAGGAAGAAAAATATATATACATATATCATCATTTTACGTCCACTTTTCCCTGCTTGCAAGGGTGGGACGGGAACTGATTCTGGCTTAATTTCTACAGCTGGATGCCCTTCCTAACACCAACCTCATTTACAGTGAGTGCTGGGTGCTTTTTTGCCATGGCACCTTCACGACCACTTTACAGTGGAATGTTATGGACCCCAGTCCCTATCATCTCATTTCTACAGCTGAGTAAACTGGAGCAATGTGAAATAAAGTGTCTTGCTCAAGGAAACAACACATCACATATACATATATATATATATGGCTCTGAACATTAATCAGTATACACTGAGGATGGAAAACTCAGAGCTGTACGGGAGCCTCTCGAAAGTCAGCTCAAAAGTGACACAGAGGAGACTGAGGTAAGCTGGACATACTCACCGACATCCAGAGTTGACATTGCACTCAGTGCTCCTGTGGGAGCCCCTGCATGGACACACTGGAAGAGGAAGACCGAGGTTAACGTATGTTGATGCTCTAAGGACAGACACTGGTCTGTTGGAGACGCAGGACATGGCAGCGATGATGAGGGACAGAGACCGCTGGAGAGAACTCCTCCATGGATCTCGGGAATTTTAGCCGCCCTAGATATATATAATAATAATGATATATATATATATATACAAATAAAATTGACTCCATGAATCACTACATTGGCAATTGCTGTCATTCTTCTCATGAATGACAAAGTAACCATAAAACAATGCTTGAAAGTTGTTTATGAAGTTTAAATCTAAATTTAATTCCAAAGAGACGAAACCAGATGTTTTCTCTTAGTTCTTTATACTCATCTTATCGTCCATTAACTTGTGGCTGAGCATTCCACAGGCACGTGCACCCTAAATGTACTTCTTTGGGAGATTCAATGTGACGCCGTGTGTGACAAGGTTGACCCTTTGAATTACAGGTAGAAACCATCTGATAGGCTTCCTAACAGTTTCTGTCTACCAAATTTCACTGACAAGGCCTGGGCTGACCGAAGGTTATGCTAAATAACATATGTCCAATATGTCAGGCAGTGGGATTGAAACTAGGACCTAATGATTGCAAAGTGAACTCCTTCACCATGTGGCTTTGTTGTGGGAGGAACACAAGGAAGGTATCCTGAAATTGGAGACATAGTTTGTATGTTTGCAACAGTGTAAACTCTGCTTAACCCTTTACCATTTACATTACTCTATATTTACAATTATATTTTTGTGGCAAAGGCTTTATCTCACATAATATTGAATCTATGAGATTTTGGTATTATTTATTTTGAGAACAATACCTTAACATCAGTATGAGTAGCCAATTACAGCTGCTTTGAACAGAAAGAGATGAGATAATTCTGGCAAAATATGGCCGGTTTAAATACTAAAGGGTTAAACATCAAAGGATCAGGTGCTAGCGTTAACCCCTTTTGTTACCATATTTCTAATGAAAGACACTGTCTCCTATAGTTTAACCGTTTTGCTACCTTATTTCTAGTGAAAGACACTGTCCCCTATAGTTTAACCCTTTTGCTACCTTATTTCTAATGAAAGACACTGTCCCCTATAGTTTAACCCTTTTGCTACCTTATTTCTAATGAAAAACACTGTCCCCTATAGTTTAACCCTTTTGCTACCTTATTCCTAATGAAAGACACTGTCCCCTATAGTTTAACCCTTTCGTTACCTTATATCTAATGAAAGACACTGTCCCCTATAGTTTAACCCTTTTGCTACCTTATATCTAATCAAAGACACTGTCCCCTATAGTTTAACCCTTTCGTTACCTTATATCTAATCAAAGACATTGTCCCCTATAGTTTAACCCTTTTGCTACCTTATTTCTAATCAAAGACACTGTTCCCTATAGTTTAACCCTTTCGTTACCTTATATCTAATCAAAGACACTGTCCCCTATAGTTTAACCCTTTTGCTACCTTATTTCTAATGAAAGACACTGTCCCCTATAGTTTAACCCTTTTGCTACCTTATTTCTAATGAAAAACACTGTCCCCTATAGTTTAACCCTTTTGCTACCTTATTCCTAATGAAAGACACTGTCCCCTATAGTTTAACCCTTTCGTTACCTTATATCTAATGAAAGACACTGTCCCCTATAGTTTAACCCTTTTGCTACCTTATTCCTAATGAAAAACACTGTCCCCTATAGTTTAACCCTTTTGCTACCTTATTCCTAATGAAAGACACTGTCCCCTATAGTTTAACCCTTTCGTTACCTTATATCTAATGAAAGACACTGTCCCCTATAGTTTAACCCTTTTGCTACCTTATTTCTAATGAAAAACATTGTGCCCTATAGTTTAACCCTTTTGCTACCTTATTCCTAATGAAAGACACTGTCCCCTATAGTTTAACCCTTTCGTTACCTTATATCTAATCAAAGACACTGTCCCCTATAGTTTAACCCTTTCGTTACCTTATATCTAATCAAAGACACTGTTCCATATGGTTTTCAAATAATTGTTTAAATAATCAAGAATTTGGAGAGATTTGATAATAAAACGAATTTTCTCATTATTAAGTCTGATTAAGGTCCATGTAAACCATCAAAGACATCCATCCAGCTAGCAGTCCATTTATCCCACTCTCTCTTTCTGTACACACACACTATATATATATATATACAGTTGAAAATTGCAAACTTGACTGTCACCACATATTATGAACCTGAAGATTGCGAAAGCATGAAAGTACTTGTTCAATTAACACTTAACATTTAATATTCTACCATACTATTTCATTATAATACCATTATAAATTTTAAAGGATTGTAAATAAAACGAGTAAATCAGACAAAGTTGGAATTCCTCTTATTAATATAATCTTCTATACACAATCATACACACCCGTGTATATTTATCTATCTATCTATATATATATATATATATATGTTGTATATATATCATCATCAATTTTACATCCACTTTTCCAAAACCTGCATGGCTTGAATAGGTGCTTCTCAGCAATGGCATCTCTCCACTTGTCGCGTTCCTTCTTCATCTCCTCCCTCTGCCGGTCTTAGCGATTTGAGGTAAGCTCTCGCTATTTCTACCCAGGTCTTCCTTGGTCTACCTCTACTGCAGCTTCCTTCCACTGGGATTTGCTGGCACTTCTTCACCCAGTGATCATCATCCATGTGCATCACATGTCTGTACCAAAGCAGTCTTCTCCCTTGCACACTACTTCGGTTTCCTCTTAACCCTTTAGTATTTACATTACTTTATATATACTATTATATTTTCACGGTAAAGGCTTTATGTCACATAATTATCTCACATAATATCGAATTTATGAGATTTTGATATTATTTATTTTGAGAACAATAGCTTATCATTGGTATGAGTGGCTGGTTACAGCCGGTTTGAACAGAAAGAGGTGAGAGAATTCTGGCAGGATACAGCCGGTTTAAATGCTAAAGGGTTAAACCCAGTTTCTCCCTCAGTTCATCTAAGCTCAGCCTTTCTCTCACACTTACATTGCACATCCAACGAAGCATCTATCTATTTATCTCTCTCTCTCTGTCTCTTTCTCTCTCTCATATACAGGGTGTGTCTATATATGTTTTTTAAGACAGCCAAATTGTTAATCTATGAATCTGACCTGATTATTGAAAAGGTGTGGAAATGCCTGGGGTTAAGGTGTTGGGGCAGGGGGGGATTAATTAGTTAGGCCACTCAGTAATAAATAAATAAATAAATAAAATAAAAACCTGCCAGGAGGATTAGTAGGGTGGCAAGCTTAATCTGTGTGAGGCCAATGGTATTTAGACGATAAACCACAACCATTGTATAACTGTACATCATCATCATCATTATCATTTTAACGTCTACTTTCCCTGCTAGCAAGGGTTGGATGGGTTCTACATAGATCAAGTCAGTAGTGAAGTGGAGCCACTGATCTTCCAGACAGGCCAGTGATCTGTGTCTCGCTTATGTATGGTCTCACGTTCCACTGAGTTCACACAGGAGAGGTTGTCATGTCTTTGACGCAACTGTGAGCCCTCCCAACCCTTTGTTTGGCAATATTTCGATGGCAAAATGCCCTTCCTATCACCAACCACTTTACAGCATGTACTGGGTGTGTTTATCATGTAGATCACCAACATTAGAGAGGTTGTCATGACTGAAGGGTCCTCTCAGCCCTTTGTCTGGCAAGCTTTCTATGGCTGACCATAACCAGTGTAAAACAGTAGGTCTGTGTGAAGTTGATGGTAGATGGTACTTAAGTGGTGAAACATAACCAGTGTATAGCTGTAGATTATCTGTTTCATTCTGGAGCAGTAGATAAGGAAGTGGGGTTTACATCCCTGGGGTTGGTGGTGGTAGTAGTGGGTGGTGGTGGTGGCATAGGATTGTATAATTTAGGAAATATTAGAAATATGTGACCCTAAATTGATATAAGTGTGACCCCCTAACTTCAGGGTCGAAACACTTGCTTGAGTGGGGTTTCTTCTCTGAAGATCTGCTGTCCAGGCTCTCCTGAGTGTGTGTATATATATATATATATATATATATATATATATATATATATATATATATATATATATATATGTGTGTGTGTGTGTGTGTGTGTGTGTGTGTGTGTGTGTGTGTTTGACCTTTAAGTAACATAGGTTTGAACTTCAGTTGACACATATATGTATGTGACCTTCAGCTGACATATATATATTCAGACTGCCAATACTGGAATTAAACCATCAAGACCGTTGAGGTATGTCATACATCAATTCATGTATTTTATCTGACGAGGACGTACTGAAAAAACAGCACAGTACCTTCGAAATATATATAATAAAATATATATTTTGATTATGTGAATGTCTTCATTTATTAATAATCTGAATAATATATATATAGATATAGATATATATATATATAAGTTAAAACAATGAAATAAAAAATAAAGTCCTTAGAAATATACTTCACTGCTTTACGATCGTTTCTAGATGGTGATAATACATTGTATCTATATTCAGTTATTGATCTATGTAATTTTACAAACTATATTTATTATTATATCATGACTCATACACTGTTCATTTTCCTGACATTTGTACATTATTCTATGTACTATACATGCACCTTTGATGAGTTGTAGTGCACCTGAGCACTGTACACAATAATTTCATTATTATTATTATTATTATTATCAGATAGGGAGAATGTATTATCACCATCTAGAAACAATCGTAAAGCAGTGAAGTATATCTCTAATGACTTGATTCTTTATTTCATTGTTTTAACTTATATCATGACTCTGTTTTCCTTTTAATGTTTTATTGTTTTCTGAGATTTATCTTAACCTACAACATTTTCAACATATGGATTACATTGAGTTCTTCATACAGAATAGACCTCACAACTTACAGTGGATACCTCTGTGTGTATATATATATATATATATATATATATACACTCAAAGACAATGACACACGACCGTGACTTCTGGCGTCACGCAGTAATACAGAGTACCCGACCTCCCATGGGTACAAGTTAAAGCATATAAACAATATGCCCCCACACCCCCCACCGCAAGGTGGTCGTGGAGGTGCCATGGCAAAAAAGCACCCAGCCCACACTGTAAAGTGGACGTGTAGGCGCCACGAAAAAGCACCCAGCACTCACTGTAAATGAGGTTGGTGTTAGGAAGGGCATCCAGCTGTAGAAATCAAGCCAGATCAGTTCCTGTATGAGCAAGGCATGGTCAGCCGACCAGACACTGCCCACAACAGGACAACCCGTCTAACCCATGCTAGCGTGGAAGAACGGACGTAAAACGGTGATGATGATGATGATGATGATGATATATATGTAGAAGTTCTATTTAAATTGTTGGGATACAACAAGCAAATATTTTTATAACTGATATAAAGCACTCAACAAATTATTGGAGTAAAAATACGATATATTAACAAATGGAAACTATATTTATAAAACTATATTTATTTCATTATACATATTTCAAGGACACCAAGTTAAATTATGGTGTGCTTTCATCAGATAAAATATAATATAGAGCAGTTTTATAAATAAATATTGACATACCCTTAAAAGAATGCGACCATTTCTGTTGGAAGCTCCTCTATATTATATTTTATCTGATGAAAGCACACCATAATTTAACTTGGTGTCCTTGAAATATGTATAATGAAATAAATATGGTTTTATAAATATAGTTTCCATTTGTTAATGTATCGTATATATATATACAGGGTGTCCCAAAAATGTATACACACGTTGATTACCTGTACAGGCAATATCTATTAGAATGCCCAGCCTTTGTGCATATATTTTTGGGAGATATCCTGTATATATATGGAAAGGGATGCACTCTGCTAGGCTTAAAATGTCCATATGTCACTACATCAGCCCCTACCCCCATCAGGAGTTAGGGGCCATAACATGCCATATATATATATATATATAATATAAGATCAAAAGATGGTTAAAAGAGTTCCAAGTATTTTATTATGCGCATTTCAAAAACAAATATCATCATGGGATGATATCTACGTTCTCATCAGCATCAATCTTAATTTATTTTTCATATGTTGATTTAAACCTTCACTATTCAGAAGTGTTTTTTTAAGCTTCATATCATGTCTCCCTATTTTATCTGATGAGAACGCAGATATCATCCCATGATGATATTTGATTTTGAAATGCGCATAATAAAATACTTGGAACTCTTTTAACTATCTTTTGATCTTATATTATTTATACTCCAGTCCTACAAACTGTAGAGTGCTACTTATCCGATATTTGCATTGCTTTATTGTACTACAATAAAACTCACCTTCTACATATATATATATATATATATATATATATATATATGTTAACCTTGGTCTTCCTCTTCTAGTGTGTCCATGTAGGGGCTCCCAAAGGAGCACTGAGTGCAATGTCAACTCTGGATGTCGGTGAGCATGTCCAGCCAACCTCAGTTGATGCCCTAAGGAGATGCAGGATATGGCAGCGATAATGAGGGACAGAGACCGCTGGAGAGAACTCGTCCATGGATCTCGGGAATTTTACCCGCCTTAGATATATATATATATATATATATCATCATCATTTCATTTTACGTCCACTTTTCCCTGCTTGCAAGGGTGGGACAGGAACAGATTCTGGCTTGATTTCTACAGCTGGATGCCCTTCCTAACACCAACCTCATTTACAGTGAGTGCTGGGTGCTTTTTTGCCGTGGCACCTCCACGACCACTTTGCAGTGGAATGATAGGGACCCCAGTCCCTATCATCTCATTTCTACAGCTGAGTAAACTGGAGCAATGTGAAATAAAGTGTCTTGCTCAAGGAAACAACACATCACCCGGTCTGAGAATTGAACTCACAACCTTTCGATTGCAAGGTCAATGCTCTAACCACTAAGCCATGTGCCTATATATATAAACACATGTACACTCACACAAAACACATCTAACTCTCTACATATAAACAGTTTTCCATCTTTTATTCTTTCAATTTAAAAAGAAAAGGAAAAAAAACTATACATATGAAACATGGTGGTGGTGGTGGCGGTGGCGTGGTGGCGGCGGTGGTGATATTTGTGGTGGTGGTAGTGGTGGTGGTTTGTTGTTGTTGTTGTTGTTGGTGGTGGTGGTGATGTTGGTGGTGTTGTTGTTGGTGGTGGTGTTGCTGTTGTTGCTGTTGTTGTTGGTGGTGGCGGCCGTGTTGGTAGTGGTGGTGTTGTTGGTAGTAGCGGTGGTGAAGTTGGTGGTGTTGTTGTTGGTGTTGCTTCTGTTGTTGTTGGTGGTGCTGTTGATGTTGTTGGTGGTGATGTTGTTGTTGTTGGTGGTGCTGTTGATGGTGGTGGTGTTGTTGTTGTTGTTGGTGTTGGCAGCGGTGGTGGTGGTGATGTTGTTGGTGGTGGTGATGTTGTTGGTGGTGGTGTTGTTGTTGTTGGTGGTGTTGTTGTTGTTGTTGGTGTTGGCAGCGGTGGTGGTGGTGATGTTGTTGTTGTTGGTGGTGGTGGTGGTTGTGGGCGTAGTAGTCAATGTTAGTGCTGGTAGTGGTGGCAGGGTGGTGGTGGTGGTGGTGGTGGTGATTGTGGTGGCAGTGGTGGTGGTGATTGTGGTGGCAGTGATGGTGGTGGTGGCGGTGATGATGATGGTGATAGTTAGTGGTGGTTGTGATGGTGGTGGTGGTGGTGGTGGTGGTGGTGATGGCGGTGGTGATAGTTGTGTAAGGGTCACTTACCGACCAAGTAGGTACACAGCACCATCAAGAAAACACCGACACGAAAAATCTCCATTGCGAAGTATTTGATGTTTTTTTTGTTTTTTTTAGGTATAAAGCCGGAGAGAGAGAAAGAAAGAGATGCAAGGACACAAGTTAAGGGTCCGGTGTTTAGTAGTTGGTATTTGTAAAACAACAACAGCAACTACAACCTAACTATGGTAGCATTGATCATACATAATAAGGATTTGATCTGCTTTGAGGAACTCCAAAATGAAACGAAACTTGATGGAAATGATGAAGAAGCGAGAGAAACGGTAATGCTAGAGATGGCTGGCAGTGAACAGGTCTCGGAAATGACAGATCGCTTGTGAATGTGGTTCTTGTTGTGTAATTAAGCTTCAAGTACTGAAACGAGGAGGATGGATTTAGATAATGCCTCATTAATCTGATAAATGTTAATAGTACAGGGGGATTAACAATAGCAAGGCTAGATAATTACTACTACTACTACTACTACTACTACTACTACTACTACTACTACTACTACTACTACTACTACTACCAATATATATATATATATATAATTATATAATAAACAACACAATATAATTATTCCATTACCTAAGGTTTCAGGAAACTAGACAATCTTTATGAAAAATTTCAGGACCCTGACGGCTGAGCTCCAGCCATTTCAACAACTATATCCAAACTGATCTAGTTTGGATTTAACTGTTGTAATGGCCAGAGCTCAGCTGTTGGGGTCCCAAATTTTTTCATATTACCCAAGTATCAAGTGCTATGGTGAGTAATGGTCTAACTGGTTTTTACCACCTCCACTCTGATATATCATCATCACCATTTTGCGTCCATTTTTTCCATGTTAGCATGGGTTAGACAGGTTGTCCTGTTGTAGGCAATGCCAGGTCAGGTGACCATGTCTTGCTCATACTGAACTGATTTTAGCTTGATTTCTACAGCTGGATGCCCTTCCTAACACCAACCTCATTTACAGTGAGTAGTTGGTGCTTTTTTACCATGGCGCCTACACGTTCACTTTACAGTGTGGACTGGGTGCTTTTTTGTTGTGACACCCACTTTACAGCGGGAGGGGGACATACTCTATATATGCTTCAGCTTCGGCTTGTGCCTGTGGGAAGTCGGGTCTTCTGTATTACTCTGTGATGCCAGAGGTCACAGTCCTGTGTCATCGCCTTTGAGAGGTGTAATTGGGCATGGTTAGCATTTATCACCTCATCCCAGGTCTTCTTGGGTATCCCCACTCCAAGACTTCCATCGACTTTTAGTGCTCTGCACCTTTTTATGCAGCTATCATCCTTCATACGCATCACATGTCCATACCAATGTAACCTCCTCTCCTGCACACAGGATTTGATTCCTCTTATGCTTAGTCTCTCTATCTCAATACGTTTATACTTTGGCATTCCCATATATTACTATTACACATCCATCGGAGCATGCAAGCTTTGTTTCTTTCTAATCTGCGCAAGTTTTCTACAGACAACTCTCAGGTCTCACTACCATGTAACATTGCTGTTCATATGCATCCATCATACAGTCTGCCTTTCATTTTGAGGGAAAAGCGCTTTGCAGCTAGCAGTGGTAGTGGCTCCCTGAATTTATATATATATATATATATATATATATATATATATATATATATATATATATATCAAGCCAGAATCAGTTCCCGTATGAGCAAGACAAGGTCAGCCGACTGGACACTGCCCACAACAGAACAACCCATGCTAGTGTGTAGGAAAGGCGTAGGTAGAAATTCCATTTTATGTCCCAAATGCAAAGTATGGGTGCATAAAAGATGTAGTGGGATCACAGGTAAGCTAAGAACATAGATTTTACATGTGGCCGGTGCTCTGGTGCAATAAGTAGCAGCAAGTGCCCACAAAATACTAGCTCTTTCAATTGCACAGAGGGTTCTATAGAAATAGTGGATAGCTTCTGTTACCTGGGTGACAAAATCAACAGTGGGGGAGGGTGCTCTGAAAGTACAGTAGCTTGAGTCAGAACTGGATGGAAAAAGTTCAGAGAGCTTATACCGCTATTAGCCGCTAAAGGGTTCTCCCTAAAAATGAAAGGCAGGTTATATGATGCCTGCATACGAACAGCAATGCTGCATGGCAGTGAGACCTGGGCATTGTGTGCAGAGGATATACACAGACTAGAGAGGAACGAAGCTTGCATGCTCCGCTGGATGTGTAATAGTAATATACGTGAACGGCTAAGCATAAACGAACTAAGGAAAAAATTAGAAATAAGAGGGATCAGATGTTGTTTACTCGAGAGAAGGCTACGTTGGTATGGTCACGAGATGCGCATGAAAGACGACAGCTGTATAACAAAGTGCAGGGCAATAAAGATAGACGGTAGCCACGGAGTAGGCAGACCCAGAAAAACCTGGGACGAGCTGATAAATTCCGACCTCACACGCTTACACCTCTCCAAGACAATGTCACTGGACCGAGACCTTTGGCGGTACTCAGTAATAGAGAAGACCCGTCTTACCTAAATACAAAGTAAAACCTACTACAGTCAGTGGGCACCTCTAACAAAATACACCCCCGTCCCAACACCCCCACCCCATCCACACCATCCTCTTCTATGTAAAGTTATGTTGGTGCCGCGCCATCCAGGCCGAAACAAATGAGGTCGTGTAGGTGTCACGACAAAAAAACACACAGTCCACGCTGTAATGTGGCCGTGTAGGCAACACGGTAAAAACCTCCCAGACCCACACTGTAAATGTGGTTGGTGTTAGGAAGGGCATCCAACTGTAGAAAACCTGCCAGACAGTCCTATGCGAGCAAGACAATCACTCTTGCCTCAAGTGGGAAAACCCCCGTCCAAACCCATGCAAGCGTGGAAGATGGACGTTAAACGATGATGACGATGATGATAGGCATGAGATGTTAACATGAATGGACCTGTTATTTTTATCTGAAGACATTTTTTTCCAATTCCACCCCACCCGTCCCTTCAATCTATCTTATTTATCATTCTTTCTTCTGATGAAGGAGTAGCATCCGAAACACTAAGACCTTCTTCCTACTATTTCAAGTGTTAACCTAATATATACCTTCCATATACTGTGGCGATTGTGTTGTTATTTCTGTTTACCTTTTACATACATACATATATATATACACACACACATACACACACACACATATATATATATATATATATATATATATATATATATACATGGAAATAAAAGGCCTTAAAGTCAACCTGGCAAAGACCAAAATCTTAGTGAGCAGAAAAGAAAACCAGGCTCTGATCCCCGCCAGTGAAATGGTCCTGCTCTGTATACAGGAAAGAAGTAGGTAAAAATTCAATCCAGTGTCCCTAATGCAAACTGTGGGCACACAAGGAAAACAGCTAGGCTAGCAAAAGATACAGATTTCATATGTAGTCGCTGCACAGGGTCCGTAGGCAAAGACCCTCAGTATGCCTATGCGCACACAGCAGTGCTACATGGGAGCAAAATATGAGCATTGTGTGCCGAGCATCTATGGAGATTGGAAAGAAATGAAGCCTGCATGATCAGATGGCTGTGTAACAGTAGTGTGTGTCAATGCCATAGTGTAAATGAATTGAAAGCGAAACTGGGCATAAGAAGGATCAAATGCTGTATGCAGGAGAGAAGACTGCAGCGGTATGGACATGTGATGTGCATGAAGGATGTCTGAGTCTGTCTGTGTGTGTGTGAGAGACAGCTCACACTTATGCAGGTTTAGCTGGCCTCCTGCAAGGTATATCTCGGCGGCGGCGTCTTGGGTAATTTAATGATAGGGACCCCAGTCCTATCATTAGGACTGGGGTCCCTATCCATCTGATCATGCAGGCTTCATTTCTTTCCCGACTGCACATCTATAGTGTAAAATTGTTGCAAACTGACCAGCTAAACTGTACAGTCGGGACTTTTAAGAAAAAATAGGTATATATCTGTGTCTATTACTTCTTTTTATTTTATAATTTGTTGTATAGCTCTGATATCAAGTCAATTTAATTATTTCGATTATTTTGTCTCTTGTATTCATAGAGCAAAACTGGTTAAGGTTGACACCACACACACTCATATGCTTGTGAAAATATATATGTATTTTTATCTATTTACTAGCAGTAAAGCCCGGCGTTGCTCGGGGTCGCTCAGTAGCTGTGTTAAAGTTACAATGTTAAGTTTCTTTTTTGGCTTAAAAACTGTAGTGTCTACTGTGCAGACTTGCATGTGGTGTTTTTGATTAATATTCCCTCAACCAACAATATGCCTTATGAAGTTAAGAAAACATAACGATAACCCGAATGTTATAACAAAAGAGGATGCTGGGGATAGAAACTGCACTGGTTATTTATTAACAAAGATCGAAAATGTAAACACTGCAACGCAGAGAAAAACATTAGCGTAACCAAATTATCAGTTATGTCTGTCTGCACGCCTATATCACCTCTCTGCACGACTGTCTGTCTGCACGCCTAACGAAATTTACAGATACATATATTTTATATAAACTTATATAATTTTTGCTTTTTTTTACGAAATATTTGCTTGTTTTAAGTAGTTTTTAAATAGACTTGTTTTCAAGTAAAAATATTGTTTTAAAAGGCTTGTTTTACGTAGTCTTTAAATCGTGTATTGTGTTAATGTCATTTTAAACGCTGAGAAAGCCAGCGTAATTTTTTTAATTTTTGCACGCAGACGCTCAATGTAAACAGAACAAAGGGAAATAACTGATCACTTACGCTCAAAAATCGATACATTATATTCGATTTCGTCACATAGGGTGGGTCAATTTGAAATATTTTCTTTTCCGATGTCTTCGCTAGGGCTCAATGTACAAGTATAGCAATTTCGGTGCAATTCCGTGAGAGATTCTAAGAGGAGATGTGTGCCAAAAATCGATAGACAGACAGACAACCACAGTTTTATATATATAGATTATGTACTTTTTAATGCTTTCACACTTTTTGATTTTACATTCTGCATTTTTGAGTGCCATCTACTGTGTCTTCATCTTGTTGAATCCAATTGTGCCTTGGTATTTTGCAGTGATGCTTAGTAATCCCAGCATGAACCTCTTTCTTAGCTATCTCCAATCCCCTTATTATTTTTTCTGATTGTTCGTGTGACTAAGTTTTTGTGGAGCTTATACTCAACACTGTATTTATTAAGCTCTGATGATTCCTGCCAAAAGGTGAGGATGAAACATTGTTAGTGAATAAAGACTGTTTGAGTATGTAAGCGTTCTTTGGTTTCTTTTGCATATATATATATACATATATATACGTGTGTATGTATGTATACACATATATGTGTGTGTCTCTCATTATGATATATATATATATGGTATATATATATTGTTAATAATATTAACTATGCTTTGACACGTAGAGTTACGGCCCTTACCATTCTGAGTTCAAATCCCACCAAGGTTAACTTTGCCTTTCATCCTTACGGGGTCGATAAAATAAAGTACCAGTAATACACTGGATAATTGCTGGCCTTGTGCCAAAAGTAGAAACAATTATTATATATATATTTATTAAAATAACAGATTAAAGTTTAAGCAAAGAATCGCTGCTTTCCCCCTTAACGGGATCTTCTGAAACTCTTTGGATTTTAGTCTTCAAATTTATTATTATTAATATATATTTATATATATATATATATATATATATATATATATATATATATATATATATATATATATATATATATATAGTAATATATATATATTATTACTATATTGTTATGCTTTGGGAGGGTCATGTTGCCAATAAAAAACACACGCACCAGTTGCTTACACTCCAATTTATTATAAGTTAAATTTCCGGTTGGTTGGTTGGTTCCACAACCGGACGGTTGTTCATATATTGTCAAAGTTCTTTCGTCACACATTCTGTGACCTCTTCAGTGACTGGGGATTCTTTTCTTTGTTTTTATGCCTCTCCTTTGTTCTGTCCTATGCCATCTTCGCCATTATTACTATATATATATATAAAGTACGGAGGTAAGGCGCCCCTACCTGAACATAAAGTAATGAGGACGCATAACCGGCTACAGCACAGGAACAACCGTAAGTACTGTCAACTAGGAAGCACAACCTGTAGCAAACCCACTGTAAAGCGGAAACGCCACCGTAATATCATATGGTTTCACCCCACCCCCACCCCCTACTCTCGGAGTGTGGCCTCCGACGTACCGAGGATATTCTTCGAAGCCTTGGAGAGGAATTTCCCACCTAATCATAAATACAGAAAAATACTTAACAGGAACAATATCAAAATATCCTTCTCTACCACCCCCATTATAGCTGACATCATAGGAGCAACTAATCACAGTAAGATCAACAAAACACTACACCTTAGCACAGATACATCTAGACCTGACAACAACACTAATAACCTTAACATCCCCCTAACAGCACCAAATAGGGTTGATGGCCGCCCCGGCAGACGAAACCCACGTAACCAGGGCGTGATTGGAGAATATACCGGCGACCCACACGCGTCACCCACTGGCAGCAGAATGGGCTGCGGTGTGCGGAATAATAATGGTACAACACCGCATGTCTTGAGAGATAACAGTACCAATGACAGAGTTAGAGACATAGATAACAACATAGATAGCAATTGTAATAGCTTTACTTCAGGTACTAGGAGCGACCGTGACGGAAAATGCAACTGTCGTGACAGGGGAGGCTGCCTTCTCAGGGGAAACTGCCTGACTGATAAGGTTATTTATAGGTGCACCGTAACTAGCCATAGCGGAGTTAAACACTATATAGGAGCCACCTCTGGCCAGTTTAAACCGAGATTTAGAACGCATCTCCACTCTTTCAGGAACAAAAAACTAAGGCACTCCACATCGCTTGCCAACTACGTCACCACATTGCAAGACGCCAACATAAGCTTCTCCACACACTGGGATATTGTCGGTAGGGCTGCACCCTACAACTTCAGGGGGAAATGCCAGCTCTGCCTCATGGAGCTGTACTACATCATAAGAACACCCACAAGCTCATAAACAGCCGAGCAGAATCAGTTATTAATTGTAAACACCGGGTACAGGCGTCGTATTTTGCCTGGGAGGCGACTGTGACATGAAAACTACGAACTGGGTCCCCCTGCCCGAACCATAACACCCCGGTGGGCAGCCAGTATGAACAAACATCTGTGAACCAAATGTACACCACAGACCATACTCGAACAAACATTAGTGAAGCAACATCCACTAAATAATAAATGTACACCCCAGACCCGACCTGTACTGGCACTAGTGAAACAACACAGGTATAAAAATCCACATGGGACTGATTGTTTGAACACCGGCCAGAGTTACTCCCCCTGCTCTGTGATAATAAAAACACATGCACAGAGGGGGAAAATGAACGATGATGTTAATTTAACCGTGAATTCCCTCCTGGATCCTATATTGATTATTATTTTGTTTTCCATACCCTTGATAAATTCTATTCCGGGCGAAACGTACGTAGGCGCACTATTATATAAACATGTTCTAACGGTTTTAAACTCTTTGTATTCATTTCCTTTAAATATATATACATATATATATATTTGGTTGAGTCATAAATAATTTTCGTTTTAGTAAAATAATTCATTCATGAATAATCTAACAATGGATTAATTTCAATCAATAGTATATTCGCCATTTGTCTGGTAGCTTGTTGGTTACTCTCAAGTAAAATTTAGTTTGTTTTGAGCTCAAGAAGTTTTTCACAAACATTTTCACCTAATCTTGTAGAGAACGATAAAGATGGAAATCACTTGGTGCAAGGTCTGTTTAATATGATGGTTGGGATAGAACAGACCAGCCTAAATCCAATATTTTTTCCTGCGTGTTCTTGCTGAATGGTGTTTTGCATTATCATGGAGAAGCACTACATTTCTCCTGTTGATGAGTGCAGGGTCTTTTTCTTAGAAGATTTTCATGCACACATTGCAGCTGTTGAGAGTATAAGTCTGCATTGAGTGTCTGATTGAAGTTTAAAAACTCAAAATGAATAATACCATGTTGATCCCATCATACACACAGCATAACTTTTTGGGGTCGGCTGTAGAGATTTATCTTTGTCAATAAAATACCCATTTTTTATCACCTGTAATGATTTTCTTGAGAAATAGATAATTTCTCTGCCATGAAAGAAGACGTGCCACTATGGGTATGTTCAATGTTCCTATGTTTCCCATGTGGCGGCAGATTGGGATGTGTTGAGGTCAAGTTGTTAATTTGCAAGTACTTTTGCATGGACTGCATTCCACCAATTCTCTTAAAGCATCTTGATTGAGGTCCAATGAGTTTCCTGGTCTGGGTTCATCTCTCAATGACATATCTCCAGAACGAAACTTTGAAACCCAGCTTCAGACTTGGTGGTCAGTAATCACAGCTAGGCCATAAACACTACACATTTTCTCAGCTGTTTCTGTAGCATATTTGTTATTCTTAAACTCCCACAACATTACGTGTCGAATATGCACTTTCAGTTCCTCCATTTTAGGGGCATGAAATCACATTAAATTATGATGTGCACTGTTTCACTAATGAAATAAGAATGACTGATGAAGATAATCTCTAATCAGGTATTTTCCAGTTGTGTTTAAAACATTGAAACCTCATTTACAGTGAGTGCTGGGTGCTTTTTTTCGTGGCGACGACACGTCCACTTTACAGTGAGTGCTGGGTGCTTTTTTCCGTGGCGCCTACACGTCCACTTTACAGCGAGTGCTGGGTGCTTTTTTCCGTGGCACCTCCACGACCACTTTTGCAGTGGAATAATATGGACCCCAGTTATGGATCAATTGGGATGGGTTGTGATTTCGTTATGTCCTTGAGCAAGACACTTTATTTCGCGTTGCTCCTTCTGCCTGGATTTGCGACCGGCAGATAGTATTAGCAATTGGAAAGACCAAAAGAAACATTGTTTCCTCGGTCCAATTTGACGAGCTCCATCGCACTCATTAAGGAAATAAGGTCTGGGATATTGTTGACTGTCGATATATGTAGTAATAATAATTACGAAGACCAAAATCCAAAGAGGGCTCAATAAGGATTGTGTATATATATATATATATACATAAAATCTGTAGAGCAAATATTTCAGAATAGGGTGAAAGCAGAAATTCTTTGCTTAAACTTTAATCTGTACTAATAATTGTTTCTACTTTAGGCGCAAGACCAGCAATGTTGGGGAAGGGAAAAGTCGATTAAATCGATCCCAGTGCATTACTGGTGCTTTATTTTATCGACCCCATAAGGATAAAAAGCAAAACTAACCTCAGCAGGATTTGAACTTAGATCGTAAAGGGGCATAACCCTATGCTACTAACCAAGTTGTCCGATACTCTACTGTGAATAAAACGCCAGGAGGTTATATCTGTAGTAAATAGAGCACTCAATCCATAGTACGAGCCTGGCATAGGGTTAGTTCCACAATTTAACATACCATCCTTGAGGATTCAAGTTTAACATAACGGGTTTTCAACACGCGTCCCTAAGGATGGTTTGCTAATTTGTTGTGGAACTAACTATATATATATTTTTTTTTGGGGGGGGGGGGGTAAATGGGATGAAAAATGGTTGGGAACCCCCGATATTCATGTCCAAAAGCCCGTTAAATTATGTACCAGTCCTATATTGAGGGAAACAGAGATTAATTCCATCCCTACTTTCTTAGGTAAGGAAAAAGAACTTATGTGTATATTCATGGGAAATAACTCTTCATGGCAATCGTCCTTTATGTAGATTATATACAACCTACATACAACTGATAAAATGTGAGTGTGTAGCTTAGTGTTTTCGGCCCACGATCGGAGTAATGAGTGCGATTTCAGGTGGCCCATTGTGTTCTCGGGTAAGACACTTTATTTCACATAGCTCTGGTCCATTCAGCTCACAAAAACGAGTTTTACCTGCAACTTCAAAGGCCTGCTTTGTCACATGTGCCATGCTGAATCTCTGACAACTATATTAAGAGAACACGTATTTGTGCAATGTTCAGCCAGGAGCAGACTGTTCCACTAAGATGCTAAGCTATACAACTTGTAACTAGAGCGTAGCCAAATGTAAATACACTTTAATGAAATACTGAAGTATTGACAGTGTGTCTCTCAAATGAAGAACATTTTCAATTTAACATTCTCAGCACTCACTGTAAATGAGGTTGGTGTTAGGAAGGGCATCCAGCTGTAGAAATAAAGCCAGAATCAGTTCCCGTCCCACCCTTGCAAACAGGGAAAACGCGGACGTAAAATGAAATGAAAAAAGTATAATCAAAGCACTGAGAATGTTAAATTGAAAATTGTTGTCATTTTGGACATACACAGTCAATGCTTCAGTATTTCATTAAAGTGTATTTACATTTGGCTACGCTCTAGTTACAAGCTGTATAGCTTAGCATCTTAGTGGTCAACATTTTGCTTTTTGACCAAAGTTTGAGACCTGTTCTTCAGCAATTTCAGACCGCTGAGTTTAAAAACGGCAATACCTTTTTTTTATCAAGTTTTCACTTGGCCATCAAGGAGGATATACAAAATATCCCTGTTTCCGGTGTTTATGGGATAGACGAGCGAAAGACAAACATGAAAATCTGATGTGTTAGGAAAGAATGGATGCCATATTTGAAATCAGCTCCTCAAAATTGGCTAAATACAACAACCTAAGTCAGCAAAAAGTGTGTTGACCAGTGTTATTCATAATACACACACACACACATAGCCATTGGCAATACACGAAAACAGCCAGAACCACACCATCATAAATATAATATACACACCACTCCAATACACATAGCACAAACAAGAAATAAAACCACTCACAAAATGCAGCTCATCGACACAGATGTGCTGCCATACTTGCCCATCCTGATAAATATATTTTTCTTCCCTTCTAACCTCCTCTTTCCGATGAAGGACTAATGTCCGATACATCAAGACATTCTTTTTTCCCTTTCCCTACAAGGAGGAAACTAATAAGACTTTGTGTAAGTGTTCTGTCTTTTTTAATCTTCGACTATATCATCATCTCCGTATACATCCATGTTTCTACACCAGCATGAGTTAGATGAGTTATCCCGTTGTGAGCGATGCCAGGCCAGGTGACCATGTCTTGCTTGTATATATATATATATGTGTGTGTGTGTCATGATGAGCATATACACATGCATACATATATATGAGAGAGACGGGAGATTGAAATGAAAATATCAATATGTAGAATTGGTTGTACAAAATTTCCAGCAAGAGAAACACACTTGAAAATATCTCTATAATAGAAACAACAGCACCACTAACATCAACACCACCAAGGCTAAGCAACAACAGCACCACTAACATCAACACCACCAAGGCTAAGCAACAGCAGCATCACTAACATCAACACCACCAAGGCTAAGCAACAGCAGCACCACTAACATCAACACCACCAAGGCTAAGCAACAGGAGCACCACTAACATCAACACCACCAAGGCTAAGCAACAGGAGCACCACTAACATCAACACCACCAAGGCTAAGCAACAGGAGCACCACTAACATCAACACCACCAAGGCTAAGCAACAGGAGCACCACTAACATCAACACCACCAAGACTAAGCAACAACAGCACCACTAACATCAACACCACCAAGACTAAGCAACAACAGCACCACTAACATCAACACCACCAAGGCTAAGCAACAACAGCACCACTAACATCAACACCACCAAGGCTAAGCAACAACAGCACCACTAACATCAACACCACCAAGGCTAAGCAACAACACCACCAAGACTAAGCAACAACACCACCAAGGCTAAGCAACAGGAGCACCACTAACATCAACACCACCAAGGCTAAGCAACAGCAGCACCACTAACATCAACACCAGCAATAGCAACAGCAGCACCACTAACATCAACACCAGCAAGGCTAAGCAACAACACCACCACTAACATCAACACCAGCAATAGCAACAGCAGCACCACTAACATCAACACCACCAAGGCTAAGCAACAGCAGCACCACTAACATCAACACCAGCAATAGCAACAGGAGCACCACTAACAACAACACCACCAAGGCTAAGCAACAACAGCACCACTAACATCAACACCACCAAGGCTAAACAACAACAGCACCACTAACATCAACACCACCAAGGCTAAACAACAACAGCACCACTAACATCAACACCACCAAGGCTAAGCAACAACAGCACCACTAACATCAACACCACCAAGGCTAAACAACAGCACCACTAACATCAACACCACCAAGGCTAAACAACAGCACCACTAACATCAACACCACCAAGGCTAAACAACAGCACCACTAACATCAACACCACCAAGGCTAAACAACAACAGCACCACTAACATCAACACCACCAGCACCACTAACATCAACACCACCAAGGCTAAGCAACAGCAGCACCACCATCACTAACAAGGCTAAGCAACAGCAGCACCACTAACATCAACACCAGCAATAGCAACAACAGCACCACTAACATCAACACCACCAAGGCTAAACAACAACAGCACCACTAACATCAACACCAAGGCTAAGCAACAGCAGCACCACTAACATCAACACCACCAAAGCTAAACAACAATAGCAATGTATCAATAATACCGAGTCATAGTTTTTAGTTTTACTCCAAACCTTACACTTTATTCAACAATTAAAAAAAAAAAAAAAAAAAACTTGTACTCTTAGTCATCTCTCAAAAATTCCATTATATCTTGCCTCCATCAGGAACCAGAAGAGGTTCCATTATATATTGCCTCCATTAGGAACCAGTAGAATCAACCAGAGGAAGTTCCTTTATATATTGCCTCCATCAGGAAGAAGTAGAACCAAACAGATGAAGTTTTATAATTTAGGCAATTCCCTTTGAGTTGAGACATTTTTCACCACATTGGTGTCAGTTTTGGCACCTAATATAGACAGCAGGATATGCCAAAAATGTGTGGTCCATAAAAAAAAAAAGACGAAAAAATAATCAACGTTAATATATAAATAAGTCATCAGTAGATTTCTCTGTTTAATTCCAGATGAGCCACCAAGATAATCGAGACATCTCTTTTGGAGTAAAGAAAAAAAAAAAAAAAAAAAAAAAGTTAGTGGCAAATTTAACAGAACTGCTTTTACCATTCCTGAAGGAAGGAAGGTGAGAGAAAGAGATAGAAGAGGTGAAGGCGAGGGAAAGAGAGAGAAGGGGGAGGTGAAGGAGAGAGAGACAGACAGATGGCTTCACAATGTATAGTTTAGTGTTTACAGAAACATCCACCAGTCTAATAATCAACTGTAGAATATAACTTTTAAGAAGAATACACTGAAGGAGTCAGTCAATCTTATGTTGTCCTCTCCAGAACCCTACCAATGAGTTGAGGAGGATACATTGAAAGGGCTAGTCAATCAGTTATTGTCATTCCCAGACCCACATAACTGCTTGTTTTACAGCAGTGATTCACACCTAGTCCATGCTAGGGATTTTACTTTACAGCTAGATATGTGGCCAGTTAGACAGATGGACAGCTAGGAAAGGTTAAGTTAGCCATTGTTCTGTCCACAGAGATTACAACCAGTGAGTGTTAATTAAGGATTAGTGCTGGTATATGGAATGGACCTCTTTCACTTTTGACAATTACTGTTTCAATTATTTGATCAAGAGAGCAGCAGCTGTGTGGAATTAAAATGAGTTAAGTGGTTGAATATTCCACAGATGTGTGTAACCTTAATCTAATTCTCAAGGAGATTGAGTGTGTCACAAGGATGGCTCTTTTTATTACAGGTGCAGTCCATCCAACAGGTTTACCCACAAAGAATGGGACATCCCAAGGCTCTGGCAAGTGACACTTGGCTCAAGATACCACAGTGGGATTGAACCCGAGGCTCTGGGAACTGATACTTGGCTCAAGATACCACAGTGGGATTGAACCTGAGGCTCTGGTAACTGACACTTGGCTCAAGATTACACGCAATGGGATTGAACCTGAGGGTCTGGTAACTGACACTTGGCTCAAGATACCACAGTGGGATTGAACCCGAGGCTCTGGTAACTGACACTTGGCTCAAGATACCACAGTGGGATTGAACCTGAGGCTCTGGTAACTGACACTTGGCTCAAGATACCACACAATGGGATTGAACCTGAGGCTCTGGTAACTGATACTTGGCTCAAGATACCACAGTGGGATTGAACCTGAGGCTCTGGGGTAACTGACACTTGGCTCAAGATACCACACAGTGGGATTGAACCTGAGGCTCTGGTAACTGACACTTGGCTCAAGATACCACAGTGGGATTGAACCCGAGGCTCTGGTAACTGACACTTGGCTCAAGATACCACAGTGGGATTGAACCCGAGGCTCTGGTAACTGACACTTGGCTCAAGATACCACAGTGGGATTGAACCCGAGGCTCTGGTAACTGACACTTGGCTCAAGATACCACACAATGGGATTGAACCTGAGGCTCTGGTAACTGACACTTGGCTCAAGATACCACAGTGGGATTGAACCCGAGGCTCTGGTAACTGACACTTGGCTCAAGATACCACAGTGGGATTGAACCCGAGGCTCTGGTAACTGACACTTGGCTCAAGATACCACACAGTGGGATTGAACCTGAGGCTCTGGTAACTGACACTTGGCTCAAGATACCACACAGTGGGATTGAACCTGAGGCTCTGGTAACTGACACTTGGCTCAAGATACCACAGTGGGATTGAACCTGAGGCTCTGGTAACTGACACTTGGCTCAAGATACCACACAGTGGGATTGAACCTGAGGCTCTGGTAACCTTCAGGAGGAAGAGGAAAATTCTGGGGGAAGAAGAAAAAAAGTTACCAATAACACCTGTTTTTTCCACTCACAAGTATCCCCTCCCTCACCTCATCCTCCCCTCCATTCCCACTAACATTGTACAGAAACCACACACAAGAACAATAGACTTGCTATAAAAATAAAAAATAATCTTCTATATGAATAATTGTATTGTTTTGTTGTTGGGATGAAACAGTTGTTTGTTTTGGCTCTTCAATGCAACACTTGGCATCAGTCTGTATTCTTTAGTATATATATAGTATTTTTTTTATTTTTTTTATTTTTTGGGGGTAGGGGGATTTGGTTTGATTTTTTTTTCTCTTTCTGTTTCTGTGGAGGCATCAAACTTTCAGTCTACATCAAATCACTAACAAACATAGAAGAATATAAGAACAAGATTTTCTTAAATCAGTGCCAATATTAGTATTTTTTTCTTGCGAGGCACTTTAAGACATCAGGTGACAAGTGAATAAAAAAAAGTTATTTTTTTAGGAGGAGGGGGGGGGGGGGGACGAGATTAAAATTGGCTAATAGATAGTTCTTTCTTCATTCTTCCAACAATTATAATATATTTCATATTCTCTTGAAGAATCAATGTTGTTTGTTGTTTATTTTTGTCTTGTTTTTTAATGTTTTTTCCCCTCGAGGAGGAAAAAATCTGAATCGTGCATATATATATATATATATATATATATATATCTTGCATAAAAAAAAAAAGAGGGGAAGGACATATATATATACATATATCATCATCATTTAACGTCCACTTTCCGATGATGATGATGATGATGATATATATATAATTTCTTAGTGTGTCATAAATATTTGTGATTGAAATGAAAACTGTTGGCAAAAAACAATCTTTGAAAAGACTGTCACTTCTTTTTTTTTTACCTTGAGCATCCAAATAGATATTGTACTGTGTCTAAGACTGTATTTGACCAATAGCCAGTTAGTTAGTGAGATATTATACTAATACTATGACTGCCTTTGACTATAGTTAGTTAGTCAGTCAGGTTAATTAGTAAGCAGTCTTAAGTTAGTGTTAACACACGGTAATTAATTATAATAAACATAGAGTAGTCAGAGTTTCTTCAAAAATAGATTGGTTTTAGGTCCAGTTGCAAACCTCCACTTGTGCTGCAGTCAATTATAATTCTTTGTTGTTGTTGATGTTACATGCACATTTGTTTAATAAAAGGGTAAATTAATTAAGAAATAGTTTTAGATTGTAACATAGCTATTTGACAAATACAAATAATACTGGACAGAAAATAACATTATTTCAGCTATCATATATATACATATATATACGTACTTACATATACATATATATATATGTGTGTGTGTGTTTATATATATATATATTTAATATACATGTACAGTGTACCCCTGGTATTCGTGGTCCCGGTTATTCGCGGAAACCAACGCATATTTGTTGAATCGTAAATATCTTCTGCGATTTTTTTAATGGCTTTTTTTCGTGGCAATATATTTTTTTTTTCACGTTTTTTTAACACGAAATTATGAATAACAATATACCGTATTTGCCGGCCTATATCTTACGTTATGTTTTGATGCATTGTTATGGGCTACATCAAATATTTGCGGCTTTTCATTCTTCACGGGTCCTGTAGGAGCGTAACCCTCTCGAATACTGGGGGACAAATGTATATATATATATATATAGACACACGCACACACATATACACCAATACACTATTCAGAGACATCACCACCACATCATCAACAACAATAAAAGTCTTTTGAAATACAAAAATAAATTCCCAAATCCTCAAAAGATTTTGGTTTGAAAAAATAAAATAAAGAAAATTAACAAAAGAAAAAGTTTCCTAAATCACCATGGTAACACAGGGTTGTGGTTTTTTTTATTTTTTGTAGATTTCTGAGAAAAATATTAAGGCTGTGTATTTCTTTCTTTCTTTTACTGGTTTCAGTCATTAGACTGTGGCCATGCTGGGGCACCCACCACCTTGATTCAGTCATTAAATTGTGGCCATGCTGGGGCACCCACCATCTTGATTCAGTCATTAGATTGTGGCCATGTTGGGGCATCCCCTTGCTTCAGTTGATCATATTGACACCCATACTTATTTATAATAATTCCAAGGCTGGGACTTATTAATCTCTTTTTTGTTGTTGTTGAACTGCTAAGTAATGGGCCATAAACACACTGACACGGACACACACATATGATGGGCTTCTGCAGTTTCTGCCTACCAAAATCCACTAATCCAATGTACTGTATAGAAGAATTGAATGCAGAACCATGCAGTTGTGGAGTGAACTCTTTATAACCACACAGCAGCCATGACTGTGCCCAAAACAGTGAGAGCAGTGTGTATATATATATATATATATATATATATATACACATAGATATATATATATATATACACACACACACACATACATAAATATATATATACACACATACATATAATATAGATATATAAATACACACAAACACACACATATATATGTGTATTTTACTCTTTTACCCGTTCCAGCCATCTAGCTGAGGCCATGCTGGGGCACCGCCCTTTAAAAATTATTTACAGCACCTAGGTTTCCCAAGCGGTCACCCATCTAAGTACTAACTAGGCTCAACATTGCTTAACTTTGGTGATCGGACCAGAACCTGTGTTTTTCCTTAACACTTGTTAAAAGATCCCACAGGCCACCAAGCAATGGCGCTATATATATATATATATATAAGGAAAATTATTAAAAAAGGGTTTGAGAAGCACACCTGGTGTCTATATATAAAAAATCTTTATAACATGTACAAAAATTGATGTTAGCAAAGCCTTCCTTCTCCATTTTGGATTATCAAGACATTTGTTATTAGGCTAATTTACATGCGGATTCTTGGTCTCATTGCAGGAGTTTTAACAAAAAATCAATTGAACCTAAAAACAAATGTTTTGATAATCCAAAATAGAGAAAACAGGCTTTGCTAACATCGATTTTTGTACGTTATAAAAATCCTTTATATACCATCATTACCATTTTACGTCCATTCTTCCACGCTAGCATGGGTTGTCCTGTTGTGGGCAATGCCAGGTCAGGTGACCATGTCTTGCTTATACAGAACTGATTTGGGCTTGCTTGATTTCTACAGCTGGATGCCCTTCCTAACACTAACCTCATTTAAAGTGGGTACTGGGTGCTTTTTTACCGTGGCGTCTATACAACCACTTTACAGTGGGGACTGGGTGCATTTTTGTCCACACTGTAAAGTGGTCGTGTACCAGGTACGCCTTGATTTAGGTGATCTGTATAGAACATTTTCTAAGCACACTTTTTTTTACTATATATGTGTGTGTGTGTGAATACTGATTTATTTGTTACCTAAAAATATTGATTTCCCCTCCCTTAGAATGTGTGTGGAATTCATAGTTACTACATTGTCATGTCGGAAACGCATAATAAATGTGTCTATATATATATATATATATAGTGTAAGAAACTCTACAGAGGGTTGGACAGCAGAGAAGAAACTCAGCTCAAGGAAGTGTTTCAGCCCTTATATATATATATATATTCATGTGTGTGTGTGTATACACAAGAAAGTGTTTCGGCCCTTATACATACATTCATGTCTGTGTGTGTATGTATGTCTATATATATATATATATATATATATATATATGTCTCTGTGTGTGTATGTACGTCTGTATATATATATATATATATGTCTGTGTGTGTGTGCATATATGTATTTATTACTGTCTGAAAGAAACAGTTATAATATGTGTGTGCTTAAGAGGACACATTTTAAAACAATATTTGAAAAACAATGCTTATATTACACATATAGAATATTCATACATTACATATATATATACACACACACACACACACACACATATATATATATATATCATTTCCGTTTAGCATCAATTCTTCCATGCTTCGAAACATCAGAAGACAGCCAATGAGCAGGAATTCTCCTTGTGTTTGTGTTTCTGTCACGTTTTCTAAATAATATATATATATGTGTGTCTGTGTGTGTGTGTGTGTGTGTGTGTGTGTTTAGAACAGACATGGGCAACCGTTCTCGAGTAGTGGGCAGCATAAGATGTGTCTCACCATAAGGCGGGCCATACTACTAAAAAATTCAAGGCAATTTTGAAATTAGACATGCCATTCAGAAAGCCAAACAAGCCACAGAACAGATTGCCCACGACTGGTTTAGAATCTTAGGCCCTTTATTAGTTTTCCCATTAAACTCACAAACTAATTTTACTTAATGTGTATTAAGTATAACTTTAAAGTTTGTCTTCGTTGGGTCTTTTTTAAAACTAAGAACATCTGAACTGTGTGTGTGTGTGTGCGTGTGTGTATATATATATATCACGATAAATTAACGGAGCCATAGACTCTCGCTATTCCCTGTCAATAATGAGCTCAAAGAAGAAGGAATCCCGAGCTCTTTAAAATACAATATGTTGAAAAGGTAACACACAAGAGAGAGAGAATGCGCCATCAATAAAACAGGGAAAAACCACCAGTGTATGGAATCTATAACCTATGAAAGACATGGTAGACACATGATAATTAAAAATATAAATTAAAGTGTATATACATACCTCTATAACAATATATATAGTTATAGAGGTATGTATATACACTTTAATTTATATTATATTTTTAATTATCATGTGTCTACCATGCCTTTCATAGGTTATAGATTCCATACACTGGTGGTTTTTCCCTGTTTTACTGATGGCGCACTATATCTCTCTCTTGTGTGTTACCTTTTCAACATATTGTATTTTATATATATATATAATATTATATATGTTTTTTTTTCCATATCTGCATGAGTTGGACATATATATTTGTGTGTGTGTGTGTGTGTGTGTGTGTGTGTGTGTGTGTGTGTGTGTGTGTGTGTGTGTGTGTGTGTGTGTATATATATATATACACACACATATATATTTCTGTGTGTGTGTGTGTATATATATATACACACACTGCATATACATATAAATATATATTCTATCTCTATATATGCGTTTATGTATATATGTATATTTATCTTGTTAGAAAGAATATATGAAGGAAATTTCCAAAAATGTATGCCATGGAGCAGGTTGCTGCCAGGTGTTGTACCACATGTACACATAACGATACTCTTTCACATGTAGCAGTGTGAAAATATAGTGCACTGAAATGTGTTGTATCACTGCATGTAGTGCCTTGACATACACAGTCAGCTATACCACTACATGTGTGTTGTAACACTGCATGTGGTGTATCGTATATAATGCATTGTATCGTTTCATGTGGTGATAGTCCCACATGCAGCACGTTGTTTATGTGTTGCACCACTCCATGGTGCTCTGGACATGTAGAGAACTTGAATATGTGTTGTGCCCTTACATATGTGGCTACTGGGATTATCCACCTGGCAGACTGCCACATGGGTGGTTATGGTGTTCTGCCACATGTCATGCTTCCGACACCACATGTAGGGGTGGGGTATCAGTTGCTTTGCTACCGGTTGACAGATCCCTAGGACAGCGGTTCCCCAACCTTTTCATTTCTACCTACACACCCCAAATCTCACCTGAAAGGTCTACCTGATGATACAAAATAGCTTCTCTAACTCTCTTCACCCCAGCCACACTGACCACCTGTACCCCCCAGTCACACTGACCCCATGTTCTCCACCACAAGCTCTCCACACCCCATCCTCAATCTGACATACACTTTCACTACATTCAACCCTTTTCATACCAAACTGCCTGACACCACCCCTAGTTCTGTTTATTTTCACATTTTAAAGTGTTTATATTTATAAAAAAAAAAACTTCCATCAACAGAACCTTTGTTAAGTTATGTTCCAAACACAAACACTTAATAATGAAAAAGTTATTATATATTACTAAATCCTTCTAAATTCTTGATTATTTTCAAAATGATTTGAAAATTATAGAACAGTCTTTCATTCCTATATATTACTAAATCTCTACAAATTATTGATGGTTTTCAAAACGATTTCATTTTAAATATGGTAAGGAGATGTTTCAAGTATTTATATTTATCTAAAAATTTCCCATCATAATTTCATGAAAGAACCTGGTTAAGTTATGTTCCAAACACCAACTTAATGATGAGAAATCTAGTTATATTATTAACTCCTACAAATTCTTGATTATTTTCAAAATGATTTAAAAATCATCAGTCTTTCACCAGAAATACGGCAGCAAAAGGGTTAAGCATGATTTTTTTTTCACCTAACAGAGAAAGGTTTGTCTACTCTACTCAACAGATCAGGGACCCACCAGTTAAGAAGCATTGCACTAAGGGTGTCTTCATGGTTGTATGGAAGGGCTGGGGTAACAACTAGCACCATGTAACATTGACGGGTGATGTAATAAACCAATCAATGGTATGAAGGACATCACCCCTCCCATCTCTTCCCCTCCCACTGTACACAGCCACCCCCCAGCCTGCTAAATAGTCTAGAGTGGGGGACCTGCTGTTCCCCTCCCCACAACCCACTATATAATCTAGAGTGGTGGACCAGAAAGCAGCCATTTTATATCGGCTACCACTAAATGTTTTTTCCTTCAAAAGGGGTCGGGGAGAGACACAGGGCAAAAAAAAAACAAACCCAAAAATATTTTTTTTGTTATTTGATATTAATAATAATAATGATGGTTTCTAATTTAGGCACAAAGCCAACATTTTTTTTTAGAGGGAAAAGGGGAAAGCTGATTATATCACCCCCCCCCCCCCCCAGTACTTGACTTTTATATCATTTCATTGACCACCTCCAGCCACCCCCCACCCCCCGGAAGGATGAAAGGCAAAGTTGACACCCGGCAGGATTTGAACTTTGTAGAACGTAAAGAGCCGGAACCCCCAAAAGTGACACAAAACATTTTGTCCGACGCTCCAATGATTTTGCCAAACCACTGCCCTCTTAACATTAAAGATAATAATAATAATAATAATAATAATAATAATGGTAATAATAATAATAAGAAGAAAACATGATAATGTGAGCCTTGTTCTTTTAGTTATTTTTTTAGTCTTGGAGATTCTGGAGCAACTTGAGTCGACCGGCTTCATAATCATCTTCGTCAACGTTAACGAGCAGCTTGATGGCTTCATGGCCAACTGCTTGTTTCAGGGATTCTGTAAAAGAGACAGAAGGGGAGGTTTCATTGTTAATAGGTTTTAAAAAGGTTGCTGATAGTGATGGTGGAGATGTCGGTGTTAGTGGTGAAACCTACATGTTTTAACCCTGTTGATACCAACCCACCTAAAACCACCCCTGGTTTTATGATACAAAACTGTTTGCTTTAACCCTTTAGCATTTAAACTGGCCATATCCGGCCAGAATTCTCTTGCCTCCCTCTGTTCAAACTGGCTGTTCATACTGACGTTAAGGTATTGTTCTCAAAATAAATATCAAAATCTCATAAATTCGATATTATGTGAGATTAAGCCTTTATCACGAAAATACAATAGTAAATATAGAGTAATGTAAATGCTAAAGGATTAAAGTGTTTATATCTTTCATAAAACATTCCCATCATAATTTTATAAAAGAACCTTTGTTAAGCTACGTTCCATTCACCAACTTAGTAATGAGAAAGATATATTAGTGAATCCTTCCAAATTCTTTATTTGTGGCACCAGCACTACCATCTTACACGGGGAACTGGGTGTGTTTTGTTGTGGCATCAGCACTACCACCTTACACAGTGGACTGAGTGCTTTTTCTTATGGCACCAGCACAACCACCTTACAGGGTGGACTGGGTGTATTTTAATGTGGCATCAGCACTACCACCTTACACAGCGGACTGAGTGCTTTTTCTTATGGCACCAGCACAACCACCTTACAGGGTGGACTGGGTGTATTTTAATGTGGCATCAGCACTACCACCTTACACAGTGGACTGAGTGCTTTTTCTTATGGCACCAGCACAACCACCTTACAGGGTGGACTGGGTGTATTTTAATGTGGCATCAGCACTACCACCTTACACAGTGGACTGGGTGCT
Source organism: Eledone cirrhosa (assembly GCA_964016885.1). Taxonomy (NCBI): domain Eukaryota; kingdom Metazoa; phylum Mollusca; class Cephalopoda; order Octopoda; family Eledonidae; genus Eledone; species Eledone cirrhosa. Next base: position 16,120,325 of record OZ024756.1, read on the forward strand.
TTTTCTTATGGCACCAGCACAACCACCTTACAGGGTGGACTGGGTGTATTTTAATGTGGCATCAGCACTACCACCTTACACAGTGGACTGGGTGTATTTTAATGTTGCATCCACACTACCACCTTACAGGGTGGACTGGGTGTTTTTTTGTCATGGCACCAGTACTACCACCTTACAGAGTGAACTGGGTGTTTTTTGAAATCAACTCCAGTGTGTTATTGGTAGTTTATTTTATTGATCCCATAAGAAGGAAAGGCAAAGCTCACCTCGCTGGGATTTGAACTCAGAATGTAAAGGGATGGAACTATATGCCTCAAAGCATGGTGTCTGAACTACGAATACTGCCAATTCACTGTTCTTGGTATAATAATAATGGTTTCTGATTGAGGCACAAGGCCAGCAATTTTGAGGGAAGGGAAAGACGATTAAATCGACCTCAGTGCATTACTGGTACTTTATTTTTATTTTATCGACCCCCCGTAAGGACGAAAGGCAAAGTCAACCTCAGCGGAATTTGAACTCACAACATAAAAGACCGTAATAATAATTTGTTTTTACATTTGGCACAAGGCCAGCAATTATCCAGTACATTACTGGTACTTTATCTTATCGACCCCGTAAAGATGAAAGGCAAAGTTTCACCTCGACGGGATTTGAACTCAGACTGTAAAGGGACGTAACTATGCTGGAAAGCATGGCGTCTGACCCTCTACCGATACTGCCAATTCACTGTAATAATAATTGTTTCTACTTTAGGCACAAGGCCAGCAATTATCCAGTGCATTACTGGTACTTTATTTTATCGACCCCGTAAGGATGAAAGGCAAAGTCAACCTCAGCGGGATTTGAACTCAGACCGTAAAGGGACGTAACTATGCTGGAAAGCATGGCGTCTGACCCTCTACCGATACACCATAATAATAATGATAATAAAAGTAGTAACTTACCTGTGATAAAGACACCTTTGAGGGCTTCCAGTAAGGAGCCATTAATATAATCTCGCCAGAATGCATCCAAATAAGTGAGTTCAGAGAATTTGATATCACATATGATAGAGCCAAGGTCCCGAGACTTAAGGATTGTGTTGGCCTGGGCAAACTTTTCAAACTGCCTCTCAAGTAACTCAGGTTTATTTGAGAAAACATTACCCTCTAGAACATTTTCATGATGGCAATACTCAGCTCGTACCCTCAACCGAATATCTGAAATAGAAGGGTTAATTAAGATGAAGTTTATTTTACTCTGATACAACTGAAATAAAATAAAAGAAAAGAAAAAGGTGGGAGTGGGAGGGGTAAAGGTCTTTAACTCCCAACAGAGTTGTACGGATGCTGTCCTGATACACTTTTACATCTGGAGGATCCCATCTCTCTCCAGGTTGGTACACAGCTGATTTCTTAGATAGTAGATAGATAGATATATTTCTTTTAGGTAGAGAGAGAGAGAGAGAAATATATATAATTGGATTGCTATTTTATCGACCTTGAAAGATGAAATCCAAAGTTGACCCCAACAAGATTTGAATTCAGAACACAGTGAATTGGAACAAATACTGAGGTATTTTTTAATCTGTCACCTGAAGGATTTTGCAAATTTGCTGCCTTACAACTGAAGTCCAATGAACAAATTATGAAGATAGCTAGGGTGTTGGACTTATGATCCTGAAGACATGTGGCCTAATAGGGTGTTGGACTTACAATCTTAAGGACATGGGTTTGATTCCTATATCAAGCAACACATTGTGTCCTTGAGCAAGATGTTTCATTTTACATTGTTTTTCATGACAGGATGTGGTAAAATACACGAGAAACCACTTATGAGATGCAAACTTGGCCAGCTAAAATAAGTTAGGTGTGAGCTGTAAATTTCATTTCATTTTATCATCATCACTATCTTGCATCCACGTTTCCATGCTTTGGAGGGTTGGACGGGTCATCAGAGTCCAAGACTAGACGGTTATTTCATCGTGATTCAAGCTCTACCACTTTACAGAGTGTACTGGGTGCATTTTGGAATTCTTAGACCATCACTGAATACAAGAGGCACCTGAAGAAGGCTGTCCATCCATTGACCAGCACTACACAACACCACTGTCTTTCCACTGACCATCAACACCACTGTCTACAAATGTTCCTTCTCAACAACTAAAAGGAGACAAAAGACAACTTACCGCAAGTTACTTTCTTCTTAATGTCATCTGAATCCTGTGATTTGTCCATGTTGCCATCTTGGGATACCCGAGATTTGGATTTACGGTTGCTGTGACCAGCACGAGATTTCCTTTGTCTTTTGGCTGCTGTCCCAGTTACTGAGGAGGAGGCTGAGTCATTTGTGGTAGCAGACAGGGAGGAGTCGAGGGCTCTCTTCTGGCCCTTACGAGAGGTTTCCTCAAGGTATTCATCTACAGGATCAGGTGTAACTGAAAAAAAAAAAAACCCCTTACAATTAGAAATATCAACAAAAAATAATCAAGTCGCTTAACCCTTTCATTACCATATTTCTAATGAAAGACACTGCTTATGTCATTAACTCCTTCATTACCATATTTCTAATAAAAAACAGTCTATGATTTTCAAATCAAAGATAATGAAGAATTTGAAGAGATTTTTTCTCAATATTAAGTTGGTATTTGGAACAAAGGTTCTTACATAACATTATGATAGAAGGTTCTTTGATAAATACAAACATTTTAACCATTTCACCATCATATTTCTAATGAAAGACACTGCCTGTAATTTTAAAATAATTTTGAAAATAATCAAGAATTTGGAGGGATTATTAAGCTGGTGTTTGGAACATAACAAAGGTTCTTATATAAAATTAAGATGGAAGGTTCTTAGATAAGTATAAATAGCTTTGCATCATAGAATGAGGGGGATTTTCAGACAGTTTGATATCAAAAGGAAGTAGATGCTGCCAAAACATAATAGTCAGAGTAAAGATGGGGAGTAAAAAGCTATTATATCTGATGTCAAATAAAATAGACTTCTCATGCTGAGTGGTATAAACTGTATGATGTTTGTATACAAAGTATGATACTGCATGGCAGCAAGACATGGGTGATGTGATAAATGTGGAGCAAGTGTGAAGCTGAGGTGAGTATATTCCACATATTTGTAACGTTGGTGGTGCATAACTAGCTTTCGTTGATCTGGAGAAGGCCTTTGACAGAGTACCATGATCTGTCATCTGGTGATCCTTAAGGAAACTAGGTGCAGAAGAATGACTTGTGAGATCAATGCAAACCATGGACAGAGCTGTCAGTAAAGTGAGAGTAAGAAAGGAGTTTAACCCTTTAGCATTTATATTATATACAATATTGTATTTTTCATGGTAAAGGCTTTATCTTACATAATTATCCTACATAATATTGAATCTACAAGATTTTGATGTTATTTATTTTGAGAACAATACCTTAACATTAGTATGAGGGGCCAGTTACAACTGGATTGAACAGAAAGAGGTGAGGAAATTCTGGCCAGATATGGTTGGTTTAAATGCTAAAGGGTTAACGAGGAATTCAAGGTACAGTTAATTCATCAGGGTTTAGTCCTCAGTCCACCCCTGTTTATTATAGTTTTCCAGGCCATAACAGAGGAATTTAAGACTGGCTATCCATGGTAACTTCTGTTTGCTGATGATATAGTTCTTAAAGCTGAATCTGTAGAAGAGCTAGAGAAGAAATCCTGGCTATATAAACAGAACTTAGAATCAAAAGAGCTGAAAGTATACTTGACAAAAACCAAAGTTTTCGTAAGTAGGAAAGGAAACAGAACTCTGATTACACCAGGTAGAAGCTCTATACTATGTAAATCTTGAGTACACATGAGATAGCAGTAAGACACAGTAAGATAGCAGGTAGAAAAACAGCAAAGGTACACATTCTATGTAATAGATGTACTGGGATAGTTGGTAGTAAGAGCATAAGTAAAATAAATCTTTTCCAATCCCAGGAAGGATCCATAGAAGTGGTTGATAGCTTTTGCCACCTAGGTTACCTAATTAGCAATGGAGCCGGGTGCTCTGAGAACATAATAGCTACAATAAGAACAAGATGGAAAAAGTTCAGGGAGCTACTAACTCTGTTGATAACAAAAGGTTTCTCTCTATGAATGAAAGGCCGACTATATGATGCCTTTGTGCAATGTGGGATGTTGTATGGTAGTAAGACATGAACAGTGAATATAGAGAATATGTGAAAGCCAGAAAGAAATGAAGTCAGCATGTTTCAATGCATGTGCAATCTTAATGTGCATAAATGACAAAGAATGGATGAACTGAGAGAAAAACCAAGTAAAAGAGGAATCAGAAATAGTGTACAAGAGAGAAGACTGCGATGTTATGGACATGTGATGCACATGGATGATGATCGATGGGTGAAGTGAAGAAGTGCCAAGAAATACCAACGGAAGGAAGCCGCAGAAGAGGAAGACCAAGAAAGACCGGAGTGTGGAAGGTGAGAGCTGATCTGAAATCATTGAAGCTCACAGAGAGGGAATGCTGTGCTGGAAAAGACACATCCAACCCATGGTAAGCTTGACAAAGTGGACATAAGATGGCAATGAGTTGAGCAGGTAAGCTAAAATGAGGGGTTGTTCGAATCGGGTTGGTATTAAAAGGGTTAATACAGTTAGGATCAACGTCGTCATCATCATCTTCGTTTAACGTCCATCTTCCACGCTAGCATGGGTTAGACGGGAGTTGTCCCACTTGAGGCAAGGTAGGTCGGGTGACCGTGTCTCGCTCATATAGGACTATCTGGCAGGTTTTCTACGGCTGGATGCCCTTCCTAACACCAACCACATTTACAGTGTGGAACTGGGAACTTTTTACAGTTACCTACATTACAGCGTGGACTGTTTTTTTTATAGATCGGTCAATATAGCAACCAATGCATTTTTTACATATGTCATTCTATAAACAAGGATAAGTTCTACATGTAAAACGCAGCCCCCAACCCACATGGTTGGTAATAGGCCCAGGGTAGGTTAAATGTAGTCCCCTCATCCTCACAACACTGGTATATTCACCACCTTACCCCCCACAACCAGTAAGAGGTCATGACCAAATCTAAGCCCCATTTAAAACTGCTGTATTTTAGTAATTAGTGCTCTTTTCAGTCAGTGTATGTCTGTCTATTTCTCTTTTTATTTCTATTTTTCCCTCAGTCTTTAATACTGCCCTACCCTTCACAGCCTTTGTCGCAGCTATTTGTGATTTAACCCCGACCTGGCCATGTCTTTATCGATATTAGTTTTAGGGATTACTGCTGAACCTAGTAATAATTTAATTCATTCCTTCTTTTATACTACTGTTACTTGGTCCCTAATTTGTGTTACTTTCGAATGACTGAAATCATCAAAAGAATATATCATCATCATTGTTTTTTACAGCAACTTCTCAATGCTGGCATGGGTTGGACAGGACCTATTGAGGCAATGTTTTACAGCTGGCTGCTCTTCTAAAGACCTACTAACCTCCAAAAATCCAAACGGGGGAGAACCATGAAGAAAAAGTGCTCCAAAACGATAAGGAAATGACGCAAAATGGGGAGATCTTACATAATGAAAGCTATACCCATTTTCACAAGAGAAGACATCTCTCATCCACCCCAAACTGGGTGGGAGATCTCCTCCTTGGATGGGGAGAGTCGACAGGTCTGCTCCTACATATCAACTGATTTAATAGATTCATAAGACATGCAGGAATACAGTGTACCTAAACAGGATACACACACACATATATATATATAATTTGAAAGTGAACATTATATATATACATATATATATATATATCAATTTATTAAAACAGATTAAAGTTAAAGCAATTAATAAATATTTGCTCTAGGGTTCTTATATATTTATCCTTATCGAGCCCTCTTTCGATTTTAGTCTTTACATTTATTATTATTACTATGTGTGTGTGTGTGTGTGTGTGTGTGTGTGTGTGTGTGTGTGTGTGTGTGTGTGTGTGTGTGTGTGTGTGTGTGTGTGCGTGCGTGCGTGCGTGCGTGCGTGCGTGCGTGCGTGTGTGTGTATAATGTTAGAAAATTGTCTAAATTTCTATTGTGATAATAAAACCCACAGAATGGCGGCGGAATCAACGTGGAGTGTGTTTAAGGAGGAGGGGAGTGTAAATAAAAATAAGAAATAAACAATGAAATCAGGGGAAGATAACAATGTAAATATTACTGGAGAGGCAATAATTGACTTCCGTAGTGGAAGAATGGGCGTGTGTGTGTGTGTGTGTGTGTATATATATATATATATATATATATATATATATATATATATCAGTAAGTGGTTGATGGCTGAGATAAAAGAGTACTCAATACCGAAGTAGAGTTTTGTTACTCTGTAGTTTCGCGAAACTTCAGAGTAACAAGACTCATTATTTAGCCTTAATAAAATGAGTATACACACACATATAATATATACACACATTATATATATATATATAGAGAGAGAGAGAGATGTATACATATCAGCTGAAACGGGTGTTGGAAGAGAGAAATTTGTACATAAATAACACGCCATTCGTACTTTTTAAATGACGGGAAATAGATTTATATATATGTGTGTGTGTGTGTGTGTGTGTGTGTGTGTGTGTGTGTGTGATGGTGGGCAAATATTAAAATTTGTGGTGGGACATCATACATTTGTTTACAAAAACAAACCAAACACTATTCATTGTGATTACACATACGTGTGCACACAATATATATATACACATATAATATATATACACACACACACACACACACACACATTAAATATATATAAGATGTCCAAAAAAATATATACACACTCAGTGTATACGTTTTTTTTTTGGGGGGGGGGGGGATACGCATACACATTATATATATATATACACACACACACACGTCTGGGTGAAGGGGGCAATGAAAATGGCCGAGATCGCAAAGAGCCGGGTATTAAAACGTTTTAATTCAATGTAGCAAGTTCAAATTTGGTAAAGGTTGTAAAGAGTGAAAGTCCCAACCCTTTTATCGATTTAGCCCAACTATATACAATAGCCGATCCCCTTCTTAATCATCACTAATAGGAAATTTTAATATATTACATCCGTACGTTATCAGATATATGCATGAATATGTCGTTAAGTAAATCTTTATAAATACACACACATATATAATATATATACATACAATATAATCAC
>OZ024756.1:16143953-16153953 GCA_964016885.1 Eledone cirrhosa
TGGCCACTTTACAGTGTGGGCTGGGTGCTTTTTGTTGTGACACCTACATGGCCACTTTACAGTGGGAGGGTGAGATGGGTCATACTATATTTATGCTTCAGCTTTGGCCTGTGCTGTGGGAAGTCGGGTCTTCTGTATTACTGCATAACACCAGAGATCTGTCCTGTGTCATTGCCTATGCAAGGTACAATTGGGCAAGGTCAGCTTTATCCACCTCATCCCAAGTCCTCCTGGGTCTTCCCACTCCAAGGCTTCCAGCGATTTGAGCGATCTGTACATTTTTATGCAGTTGTCATCCTTCATACGCATCACATGTCCATACAAACATAATCTCCTCCCTTGCACACAACATTTGATTCCTTTTATGCCTAGTATCTCTCTCTCAGTTCATTTATACTTTGCATGTATATTACTATTACACATCCATTGGAGCATGCAAGCTTATATCATCGTCATCATCATCATCATCATCATCATATTACGTCCGCTTTTCCCTGCTTGCAAGGGTGGGATGGGTCTTATTCAGCACAGCATCTCTCCACTTGTCACGGTCCTTCGTCATCTCCACCGTGAGCTTCAGCGATCTGAGGTCTGCTCTCACCACCTCTGCCCATGTTTTTCAAGCTATACCTCTACTGTATCTTCCTTCAACTGGCATTATATATATATATATATATGTTTGTGTGTATGTATATACACACACATACCTGTGTGCAATGTGACAGGTATGCAAGAGTAAACGAGGCCACACTCACTACTGAAACCATATTGTTGTGAAGTGAACTTCATAACTACACAACCATGTCAACACCTATATCATCATCATTACCGTTTTACGTCCGTTCTTCCACACTAGCATGGGTTAGACGGGTTTTCTTGTGGGCAGTGTCCGGTCGGCTGACCTTGTCTTGCTCATATGGGAACTGATTCTGGCTTGATTTCTACAGCTGGATGCCCTTCCTAACACCAACCTCATTTACAGTATAGGCTGGGTGCTTTTTTGCCGTGGCACCTCCACGACCACTTTGCAGTGGGAGGTGTGGGGGCATATTGTCTATATGCTTCAGCTTCGACTTGTACCCAAGGGGGGTCGGGTCTTTTGTATTACTGCGTGACGCCAGAGATCACGGTCGTGTGTCATCGACTTTGAAAGGTGTAATTGGGTAAGGTCGGCTTTTAACACCTATATATACATACATATAGATATATGTATGTGTGTATATATATATATATATATATATATATATATATATATACATTTATTTTTATTTTCTTGAGTGTGGGAACATAGAAATAATCGGGCTGGATACCCGATCGTGCAGATAAACCACTGGAAGTGAAGGACCCCCAAGCCCTTGTCAGAGCATTCTTCTAGGAGAAGGCATCTCGGGAAACTGTGTTAACTCTGACGTAAAACCTGCGGCTCAGTAGTTACCGATGATGTTGATCTTCTTTTGGGGTTATAGCTACTGTCGCTCAGAGAGTGGGATTGGCTCAGTGCACAGTCTTTCCTCACTTTAAAAATATTCTTCACGCACAGGCATTGCACGATTGCATTAATTAATAATTATTAATAGTGTTATTATTATTGTTAAATAGTGTTATTATTATTGTAAAATGGAGGGGTAGAGAGAGCCCATGAGTCCAGTAAGACAACCTCTCTAGTACTGGTGGCACGAATAAAAGAACCCAGTCCATGCTGTAAAGTGGTGCTGGTGTTAGGAAGGGCATCCAACCAGTATATATACTACTGCCAAAAACTAAGAGAACAACAAATAAGAATTGCAACAACTGCGTCAACAGTAATAACACTAACCACATTAGGGATGCGCACGGTAGTGGGGTGGCTGGCAAGGATGATGGGTTAGGGGGAGTAGGCATTTTCCTGGCTGAGAGATGGATCACTAAGACAATAGAGGTCGTTCGAGTTAATAATAGAATAATTAAGCTTAGATTAGTTGTAGGCAGGAGACTACTGACAATCATCTCTGCCTATGCTCCCCAAGCAGGCCTAGGTAAAGAAGAGAAAGACTGCTTTTACGAGCAACTTTTACAAACAGCCGCAATGACAGAGGACGGAGACATCGTTATGCTAGCAGGGGACTTCAATGGTCATGTTGGACAGCTCCAGGATGGTTACACTGGGATACATGGTGGGCACGGTTACGGCTCAAGAAATGAAGAAAGAGTGAGACTTCTTGAATTTTGTGATGCAATTGCACTAACCATTTGCAACACTAACTTCCAAAAATCTGCCAACCACCTAATAACCTACAAATCAGGCGACCACATAAGCCAGATTGACTTCTTACTAGTTAGGCAGCAGGACAGGCAGATGGTGTCAAATACCAAGGCATACCCTGGGGAAGAATGTACCCCACAGCATAGGTTAGTCATTAGTGATATCTCAGTAAGCAAGAGACAGAATGAGACATACAGGAAGGTGTAGAGAAGAAAGGTCTGGAAGCTAAAAGACCTTTCACTAAAATACAAATTTAGGAAAGCCCTTCAAGATGTGTATGATGAAAAAGATGATTTAGAATCAAATGACATAGATGATAACTGGAATTTCTTACGTGACAACTAACTGCAGGCTACTGATGAAACTTGTGGCTGGAGCAGAGCTCCAACCAAACAGAGAGTGACCTGGTGGTGGAACAACACAGTAGATAGGGCCATTAGAGACAAAAGACTAGCATGGAATGCTTGGAAGGGTGGGAGTAGAGAAGGATATACAGCCGCTAAGAGAGAAGCTAGACGTCAGGTGTACTTAGCACGCAAGGAGGCTGAGAATAGTAGGTTTGCCAATGTTCTGCGACAGGAAGATCAGAGATGTGCGGTGTTCCGCATTGCAAATCAGGATGTTGTTGGTGATAAATGTGTGCGGAATGATGCCAGTGTACTTAGTATCAGAAAAAGGAGGCCTGGAAATGTCATTATGAGAGACTGATGAATGTGGAGAACGAATGGGAGAGAGAGAAATTACCCTCAGTAGATCCGACAGAGGGACCAGCTATTGAGATTGACGAATATAGGGTCAAAGAGGCGATTAAGGAAATGAAAAATGGTAAGGCCGCTGGACCGTCGGGGATAGATGCTAAGATGCTGAAGGCATCAGGGGACTTAGGCACTAAACTGGTTGCACACATCATCAATCAGGCTATATATGGCGGTGTCATACACAAAGACTGGTGCAGCAGTATTCTCATAAATTGCAACAAAGGTAAAGGGGATGCTCTGGAGAGGAGCAATTATAGGGGTATAAAACTGATTGATCAAGTTATGAAAGTGGCAGAAAGGATATTAGCGCAGCTAATTAGAGAAAGGGTCAAACTAGATGAGATGCACTTTGGTTTTGTGCCAGGGAAAAGTACAACAGATGCCTTCTTCTTGGTGAGACAATTACAAGAGAGGTTCTTAGAGAAGAATAAGCCACTATACTTAGCTATTGTTGACCTAGAGAAGGCCTTTGATAAGGTACCCTGATCTGTCATCCAGTGGTCCCTAAGGAAACTAGGTGTTGAAGAATGGCTTGTGAGGACAGTGCAAACTTTGTACAGAGGTGCTGTCAGTAAAGTCAGAGTAGGAATGGAGTTTAGTGAGGAATTCCAGATACAAGAAGGAGTATATCAAGGTTCGGTCCTCAGCCCACTCTTGTTCATTATAGTACTCCAAGCCATAACAGAGGAGTTTAACACTGGCTGTCCATGGGAACTTCTCTATGCTGATGATCTGGTTCTTATAGCAGAATCAGTAGAGGAACTAGAGAATAAATTCTGGCGATGGAAACAGCAGTTGGAAGCACGAGGACTGAGAGTGAACCTAGCTAAGACAAAAGTGTTGATGAGTAGAAAAGAGGAGAAAACTCTGATTCCGTCAGGGAAATGGCCATGTTCGATATGCAGAAAAGGAACTAGCATAAATTCTATAAAATGTACACAATGCAGATCTTGGGTACATAAGAGATGTAGTGGGATACCAGGCAAACTAACAGGTAGGGAGAAATATGTATGCAGTAGATGTACGGGGAAATTTGACAGTAGAAGTCGCATTGATAGACACATTTTTGGAATGCAGGTGGTTGCTATAGAAGTGATTGCTAGCTTCCAGTATCTAGGTGATCAGATTAGCATGGGAGGGGTGTGTTCTGAGGCCATAGTATCTAGAATAAGGACAGGTTGGAAGAAGTTTAGGGAGCTGCTTCCTCTGCTGACGAAGAAGGGTTTCTCCGTGCTTACGAAAGGCCGGTTATATGATGCCTGTGTGAGAAGCGCGATGCTGCATGGTAGTGAGACATGGGCAACAACTGCAGAGGATATGCGACGGCTGGAGAAACATGAGGTAAACATGCTCCGCTGGATGTGCAATGTCAATGTGCGTGAACGACCGAGCATGAATGTGTTGAGAGAGAAACTGTGTCTGAGAGGGATAGATTGTAGTGTGCAGGAGAGGAGACTGCAGTGGTATGGACATGTGATGCACATAGTGGATGACCGATGGGTGAAGAAGTGCCAAGAAATGCCAGTTGAAGGAAGAGGTAGTAGAGGTAGACCACGAAAAACATGGGCGGAGGTGGTGCGAGCAGACCTCAGATCGCTGAAGCTCACGGTGGAGATGACGAAGGACCGTGACAAGTGGAGAGATGCTGTGCTGATTAGGACTCGTCCCACCCTTGCAAGCAGGGAAAAGCGGACGTAAAGTGATGCTGATGACGATGATGATATATTTATCATTCATTCAGCCCCATTGTTCTCTGTGGAGCATAGTCTATTGACGAGATTTTGATATGATTTATTTTGAGAACAATACCTTAACATCAACATGAGTGGCCAGTTACAGCCGGTTTGAACAGAAATCGGTGAGAAAATTCTGGCCGCATACAGCCGGTTTAAATGCTAAAGCATGAAACTGGGTGACATATGAAGTCTACCATCCAAGCTGGTCACACTCGGATTGGAACTTAGAACACAAAGCGCCTGAACCAAAAAAAAAAAAAGCCTTGAGGCATTCTCACCAGAAATTCTAACAATTTTGTCCATCTGTAAAAAGAAGGAAGGCTAAGTGGAAAAGTGGACGTCTGTTAATGTGAACTCTGTACAATGGTCACAACCACAAGGATATGGTCCGAATGTGAAAGAGCCGAACTCTCACTGTCACTACCTCCATCTCCCTCGCCCTCCCCATCTCTCCGTATGGTGAGCAAATGGAGTCCCACATGCTGGTCTTCCCACAGCCCCGGCAGACAAAAGGGGAGAAGGCGTTTCCCCAGAGGATGGTAAGGGAGATGTGTTGGAAGAGCCATTCCAACTCGTGAGGCTCACACCTGCGGTTGGCCAGCTCAGCGCCTATGGTGTTGAGTAGGGAGGTGGTAGCCCTAGGGACAAGGACACCAGAAGTCTCCACTGCCAAGGGCACGACCACAAACCTGTCAGAGAGCGACCGGTACTTGGAGAGTTTGGCCTCCTCAGCCCGACGTGCAGCAGTACCTGGGTTAGTCACAGACTGCACCAGGTTGCGGGTGGAGAAAGTGTCGCTACAAGTGGCATCCCAGATGAGGGGTTTGCCACTGCAGAATGGGAAGATGGTCATACCATCTGGCCTTTTGCCATCCCCTCAGTACAGCCCCACCGGCTCAAGCTGGGAGGGGAAGTCTACCTCGTTGAGGGCAGCATGGCGTGGAAGGCGGCCGGCACTGTGGTGAGAGGAAAGCGGATGGAGGCTGAAAGAATCCACAGTGGATCCACAGCGACATTTATGTGGCTCACAGATCCGGAGACCAAGCCTCAAGGAAATGCTGATGCGCAAGCTATCGTTATCCAGCTGTGTGCCAGTGGAGGAGGGCAAGGCATGGAGCCAGGCACCACTGTGGGGTTTGGAGGCTGCGCAAAACAAGCAGGGTGGTGCTGGTCGAGTTGGCGCGTGAATTTGTCTGAGACCACGCTGCACTGGATGGCATCCCAAATGCTTTGGGGGGACTTGACGTCAGCAAGGAAAGAAGGAGGAGGGACGTCTACTGGGCTAAGTCCCAGCTGGTCCCACGTCTCACAGGCGACCTCACGTTCCCCAATCACAGAGGATTCCATTGTGTTTTGGAGAACTCTGCTGACGAGGACGCTGCATGAGGTTACCAATGAAAGAAACGCTGGAAAAGCCTGCGAGATCAGGGACCAGAGGCCAAGGTCACCATACCTGACAGGTAAAGTGGCCAGTTGCCATCCAATGTCGTCAAACCTGACGTTGCATATCTCCTCGGCTGCTGCTCAGAAACAAGTATCGAGGTCAACGAGGAGAGATGTGTAGCTGTAGCACAGAGCGCTGTGAAGGGTGTAGAGGAGCTTCGGCATGGTGAAGCAGTTCCTCAACAGGAAGAGTGCTGGATGACTGTCAATCGAGCCCAGTCGGCTTGTGAGGGTCTGGAGTTATTGGAGCCTGGACCTGATGGTGGATCGGATGGCCGGCGGGTGGATCGGTGACCCCTCTTTGCGGGGTCATCTGTACCTGGTGGAGAATGAACCACATGTCCGAGATGGAGGTTGCAAAGCTCTTAGCATCATGGCTGACATTCACTACCTTCGACTTGAACGAGTTGACCTGGAGGCCAAGTCCCACCAGGGCAGGAACCACCAATTGAAGGTTATGGCAGACAGTCTCTACGGGCCCACCCAACGTAGCATTATCCAGGTACCAAACGTTGAGAGGTGCCGTGATACTCCGAGCAATGTGGTCTATACCAAGGGCAAAAACGAGGGGGCCTGAAGGGTCATCCTGTTGGACCCCAGTGGCCGAAGGTATGACCGTATCAGCAGCAAGTAGCATGCTCAGGGCTCCATATGACAGGTGGGCAGAGGAGGCTTGGCTGAGGCAGGCGTATGTTATTAAAGGCATTCCTCATGTTAAGCTTGACAATGAGGTGCCTGGAGTCCCTGGATGCCGGTTCCGGTGGGCAGCTGTTGAAGAACTGCCTCTCACAGCCACTGGACATGCCGACACCCAGTTGCACTGGGTTCTACTCCTAACCCAGGTCAGGTGTTATGGACCTGCAGACCACCTTAGCAGCCAGCCTTCGGAAGACATTGCCCACAGCAATGGGGTGTATGCCACCCTTTTTCTTCTTGAGAGCGGTCAGGCTAGCCGAAAAAAAGAGGCCTCGGGCATGAGGACCCAGGGTGCCATGGATAAGCCTATTGGCGAGTGCCACAATTGCACTCAGAAGGCAGCGCCGGACCTCAGCGGAGAGGGGGGGGGGATAGCAACTTCTTGAGGTGGCCAGGTCGAAGACCATCAGCACCTCCGCTGCTGCTAGCTGGGAAGGACTTGATGGTAGACATGATGTCTGCGTCGGAAAACACAAGGAGCAAGTGGGGATCGGGTGGGGGTATGGGTCTGAGGTCAGCGGGTGGCTCAGGGTGCTTGAGTCGCAGGGCAGCCAGGACCTCTTCGGCGGGTTGGAGGACAGTGCCCTCTGAGGCAACCACTCTGACAGCAGCTGAGACATCACCCATGATTAGTTTAGCTTTTACGCTTGGCGCTGGCCTCAGGGTGGAGGATTGAAGGCAGCCGAGAGCAGGGGGGTGTGGTGTCCTTCAGCACGCTTGGGATGGGCGCTTGCCCAAAGGACAAAGCAATACTCTCATACTATGAAGTCTAGAACAGCGGTGGGGATATCTCATTGCCATTTTTTAAAAAACGGTTTCTGATATTGTGTCACTGATTTCATGTGGCGATAGTAATGACGATGACAATAACAGCAATGATGGTGATGTTGGTGATGATAATGATGATAATGGTGGTGGTGATGTTGTGGTGTTGATGATGGTTATGTTTAAGACCATGATAACGATGGTGATGATGATAGTGATAAAGTTGGTGGTGACGAAGATGATGATGATGGAGGTGGTGATGATGATGATGATGATGATGATGATGATTATGATGATGATGATGATGATGATGATGATGATGGTGGTGATAATGATGATGATGGTGGTGTTATCGACGAAGTAAAGAACGTCAAGCAATGCAACAATAATAAATATCAGTGACAATCAACAGTTATCTCCCTTGAACCTTTCACTCGGTAAAACGTTATCAAAATTTCGAAAAGTTTTCAACAATGATCGAGATATTATCGATCTCTAAATACAATTAGTGAGATTAATTAATCAGTCAATTAATTTTATTAATAAAAGTGTTAATTATCTAATTATTTTTTGTTGGTGTTGTATTAACCGTTGTAATATTTTTTAAAATTTCAGTTTGTTTTTCACAGCTCTGCGAGAACGGATCGCAGGTGGCGGATAACGATATAAGCGGACAGCCCCAGACCGACAGCGGTAAAATACTAGGGAAGATGGAGCAATCGGTGACACCTGTAGCTCCCAAGAAAACTCTCACAACACAGAGACGTAGCTATGACAAGGTGAGTAAATACCGCCTCTAAATAAGCCTAGTCTTCGCTGGTTTGACAAAGTAGCAGATTGGTGACTGGCACGAATTAGACCACCGAGGGGTGCGTTCAGGCCATAGGTAAAGGGGTTGTTCGAAAAATATATTGCAGTCCCCATTTCACATGTCTGTACCAGCACAGTCTTCTCTCTTGCACACCACTTAGGATTCCATTTAAACCCAGCTTCTCCCTCAGCTCGTCCAAGCTCTGTCTTATATATATATGAATGCATGCACAGACTCATACAATATATTACATACGATATATTAAAGGAACAAAGAGATACAGGGCCAGCTTTATGACTGACAGACCAACATGCTATATACTTTCTACTATATCATTTACAAATATTTATCTTTGATGAGTTGTAGTGCACCTGAGCACTGAACATAATAATTTTATTATTATTATTATTATTATTATCCAACAAAGCATGGTTACTTCATTTTTCTCCAGTCTATGCATGTCCTCTGCAATCACAGCCCATATTTCACTACTATGCAGCATCGCACTTCGCACATAGGTATCATACAGTCGTCGTTTTGTATGTAGGGATAAACTATTTTTTATCAACATCCTATCCTTATTCTAGCTATTATATTCTCATAGCACTCTCCTCCGCTACTAATTAAGTCACCTAGATAACAGAAGCCATCACTGGCACTCTTCCTCGTGATTATGTCTGTGTCTCTTCTACACATAAAGTTCTCCCTTCCCGTTAGTCTACTTGTTACACCACTACACTTCTTGTGTACCCAAGATTTAAATTGTGTACATCGTATAGAGTGTATGCCTACTCCTTTTCTACATATTGAGCGGGACCACTTCCCTGAAGGAACCAGGGTCCTGTCTTCTTTCCTACTCACTAACATTTGTTTTAGCTAAGTTTACTCTCAATCCTTTTGATTCCTAGATCTGTTTCCATAATTGGAATTTATTTTCTAGTTATTTTATGGTTTCAGGTATAAAGACTAAATCATCTGCAGAGAGATGTTCCCATAGACAGCCTGTTTTAAACTCCTTTGTCATGGCCTGGAACTATGATGAACTGCGTCATACTGAATCTCCCTGAAAATTATGTTAAATGTTTCTATGAGACTAATCTGTATATTTTAAAGTGATTATATTTATCTAAAAAAACAACAACCTTCTCTCATAATGTTATGTTAAGTTATTAAGTTATGTTCCAAACCTCAACTTAATAACAAGAAAGTGAGTTATATTATTAAATCTCTTCAGATTTTTCGTTATTTTTTAAATGATTTGAAAATCACAGGCAGTCTCTTTTATGAGATGGCTTACCTCCCCTTTCATTTAGAAGTTCACATACACCTTGCATGCATTCAAGAGTCCATCTCCTCTTCAGGTCTGAACAGAGCAGATTTCTTCTAGAGAAGGATAATGCGAGTGAGAGAATGGAAGCGAGAAAGAGATATAGAGGAAGAATCGGCCCCAATATTAGATTGGTATTTTTTTTATCGACCTTGAATGGATGAAAAGCAAAATTGACCTCAGCAGGATTTGAACGCAGAGAGCAGAGAGTTAAAACGAATA
>OZ024756.1:16166453-16168953 GCA_964016885.1 Eledone cirrhosa
AATTGCTTGGTATGCAAATGAGGCTGCTCAGCCAATGTTTACATTAGAAAATACTATATATTTTCAACAGTTTGATCAAGCGTCATAGGCGTAAACTGTCCTGATGAAGGCTAATGACCCAGAAACATGTTGATTGTTTGCAAATGAAATAAATATTATTAATAGTATTCGATATAACCCATACTTACATTTATTTATATATATATATATATATGTATATATATATATATATGTGTGTAAATATATATATATATATATATATATTTATATAGTGACAAAACATAAGTCAATTGCATGAACTCATAATCCTCTATTTACTGCTATATATATTTCGATGATAGCCATTGAATGGCTATGATCTCATCAGGCAGTTAGTCAGTTCTTAGATATGCCAGCTCTGTGTTTATGGTGTTGATGGTATCAGAGCCTTGGGATCAATATATTATACATATATATATATTATTTACCATCACCGTTATCACATTACAGCGTTATCACATTACACTTTTCCTTGCTTGAAAGGGTGGGACATATATATATATATATATTATATCATATACACACATTAATGAGTGTGTATATATGCATAAAGAGGCAGAACATACACAGTGACAGAAAAAAAATAGTAAAAAGGTCATGTGACTATTAGTATCGGCTAAAACTGAAGTGGACCAGTTAGTGGCTAAAATCAAAATAAACCAGAAATCAATAATATTTGACCCAATACCATAGTGAAATAGCTTGGACCGTAGGGAATGGTAAGGGGTGCCAACTTGGAACAGTATATATGTATGTATGTGTGTGTGTATATATATATATATATATATATGTGTGTGTGTGTGTATGTATATATGTATGTGTGTATATATGTATGTGTGTGTATATATATATATGTATGTATATGTGTATATATATATATATGTATATATGTATATATGTATGTATGTATATATGTATATATACATATATATGTATGTATATATGTATATATATATATATGTATGTATATATGTATATATATATATATGTATGTATATATGTATATATATATATATGTATGTATATATGTATATATATATATATGTTTATATATATATGTATGTATATATGTATGTATATATATATATGTATATATATATATATATGTATGTATATATGTATGTATATATATATATGTATATATATATATATATACATATATATATATGTATATATATATATATGTATGTATATATGTATATATATATATACATATATGTAGAGGAATGAAGGAAAGAGCATAAAGGATAAAATTAAAATAACAACACAAGAGAGAGTTACCTTGGGAGAGATTTAATTGTCCCTATATATTTTGGATTTACATCCATCAACTGGGGTTTTTTCCGGGGTGGGGGAAAGGTTGTCTGTCGGAAAGGTGCGAAACGCGTCCTCCGCTGTAGTTTTGAATATATATATACATATATATACACATATATATATATATATATATATATATATATATATACACATATATAGAACTATATACATATATATCAATATACATATA
Organism: Eledone cirrhosa; assembly: GCA_964016885.1. Taxonomy (NCBI): domain Eukaryota; kingdom Metazoa; phylum Mollusca; class Cephalopoda; order Octopoda; family Eledonidae; genus Eledone; species Eledone cirrhosa. The sequence continues at coordinate 16,168,000 of OZ024756.1, forward strand.
TATACATAAATATATATGTGTATATATATATATGTATATACATATATATATATATACGTATCTATCTATCTAAGGCGGGTAAAATTCCCGAGATCCATGGACGAGTTCTCTCCAGCGGTCTCTGTCCTTCATTATCGCTGCCATAGACACTGGTCTGTTGGAGATGCAGGATATATATATATACATATATATATATATGTATATATATATGTATAAGAGATAACAAGTTATCGTTATAGGTAATCCAGTTAGAGGTTGTGTACTCTGTATTGTGGATAGTTTTAACGTACGGCGTTGTTTGACTCAACAAGAGGTTTCCTTAGTTAGGTGGCGAGTTTTCAGGAATTCCTATGCAGGTTAATCTTGGAGTAATAATAGTGAAACAGTGAAGAATAACATGGTCAACAGTACAAAAAGGTTTTTATTTACAGTATTAACAATTATTACATTGATTAAGATTGCTAATCACTCAAAGTTGTGTCACTCAATCTTAAATACAGTGTATGCCTAATGAAATCATCGGAATAACTGACAAAATTACACTCGATATTTGTATTTATACTACGGAGAATTCAAATAACAACATCAATAATAAGGAAAGAAAAAGAAAAAGAAAAAGAAAAAGAAAAAGAAAAAGAAAAAGAAAAAATAATAAAGAAGTTAGAATGAAGATAATAAAAAAAAAAACTAGAATAGAAAGCACAACGACGCTGGCCAATAAAATCTGGCAGCTTAAGGATACAAACCAAGAATACTGGATTAGCTGGTCAAAATTATCGGGAGCAAAGGCCTACAGAAATGGAATGTCCCACTGCGGACTTTGCAATATGGAGCTGTTCCATATTTTAAAGTATGACAAAATGCTGCTTAACACCAATATAGAACGCTCAATTTTCTGTAGGCACAAAGCAGCTACTAAATTCGCAAATTTCAAACCAACATGATTCGATCCAA
>OZ024756.1:16173953-16176453 GCA_964016885.1 Eledone cirrhosa
TTCTCTGTCACGCCTTTCCTTGTCTGGCAATCTCTCTCTCTCTTTCTCTCTCTATATATATATCTTGTTAGTCTCCCTCCACCACCATTCTATGTCTGACCATCTCTCTCACTATATATATATATCTTGTTAGTCTCCCTCCACCACCATTCTATGTCTGACCATCTCTCTCACTATATATATCTTGTTAGTCTCCCTCCACCACCATTCTATGTCTGACCATCTCTCTCACTATATATATCTTGTTAGTCTCCCTCCACCACCATTCTATGTCTGACCATCTCTCTCACTATATATATCTTGTTAGTCTCCCTCCACCACCATTCTCTGTCTGAGCATCTCTCTCTATATATATAATCTTGTTAGTCTCCCTCCACCACCATTCTCTGTCTGAGCATCTCTCTCTCTATATATATCTTGTTAGTCTCCCTCCACCACCATTCTCTGTCTGAGCATCTCTCTCTCTATATATATCTTGTTAGTCTCCTCCCCACCACCATTCTCTGTCTGACCATCTCTCTCTCTGTCCATCTCTCTCTATATATATCTTGTTAGTCTCCCTCCACCACCATTCTCTGTCTGACCATCTCTCTCTATATATATATATCTTGATAGTCTCCTCCCCACCACCATTCTCTGTCTGACCATCTCTCTCTCTCTATATATATACCTTGTTAGTCTCCTCCCCACCTCCATTCTCTGTCTGACCATCTCTGTCGAGGCTGGCTGTGTATAATGAATGCCTTACTAACTATCCGTGCAGCCGTATGCGGTGCCGCCGCCGCAACACCACCACCAACAACAATAACAACAGCAGAGATGATCAACACTCTTGGACAACGACTACGGCCATTACCACCACCACCACTACTACTACTACTACACCAGACAGAATCTAACTTTCAGACATTAAATGCCGACCACTAACCATCCACCACCACTACAACTTTTAACAACAATATCAACACCGGCATCAGCACTATCAACAAGACCAATGACAACACCACCAATACCAATAACAAGCAGCACCAACATCATCAATAGCAGCAAGATTAACATAATATCAGCAGCATCAACACCAAAATTAGCATAATATCATCAGCAGCAGCAAAATTAACATAAAGCAGCAGCAGCTAAGCAGGCGCTACGACGATGACAACTGCCGGTTTTTAAGAAAATAAGTTGTCGGCGGCGCTTGCCGGATTTTACCGAAGTTGGGAGGTGCAGCAGTTAAAATTTAGTTTAAAAAAAAAACATTCTGTTGCATCTGATTAATCTCCGTAGTTATCCGGATAGTTAAATAATTTTAAGCTGTACACTTGATTAATCTTCGTAGATGTCCGGGACACACTATAGTATTCTTAAGCTTTGAATCTAATTATTCTCCGTCATTGTACGGAACAAACACTAAAGTATTCTTAAGCTGTGTATCTGATTAATCTCCGTCGTTGTTCGGAACACACACTACACAAAAGTAATAATCTTAAACAGTGCATCTGATTAATCTTCGTCGTTGTTTGTCCGAAAAAAACAAAAAAAAACACATTAACACTAAAGTAAGCTTAAGTTGGTGCATCTAATTAATCTCCGTAGTTGTCCGGAACTCTAAATAAGCTGTATATGTATATTAATTATTCAAAATGGCCTCATCGACATCAGCAGCAGTAGCGGTGACGGCAACTAGCATCAGTAGCGGCGGGTCGGCGGCCACCACTCCGAATGAAAAACAAGGTAATGATGATGCTTGATGCTTGGATGGCGGGGGGAAAATCAAGATTTTTACATATTCATATTTAGCGAGAGAGCTTTTAGCATAATATATGCCTTTATATTTACTTATAGCTCATACACAAGTCGCACCAATCGGCTTTTAATGGGGCACTACTAGTTGTTTTCTCGCTTCCTTATCTCTTCATTCACAACTATTTTTTTCTCTTGGCTTTCTTCAAATTTTTTTTTTTTACCTTTGAAAATTCTTTGTTTCATTGTTTATATATTTATAGATATTATTAATCCTTTAATGTATAATATTGTTTATTGTATTCTATTGTTATAATTATCCTATCATATATATATATATATATTGTGAGTGTATATCCAACTTGAAACAATACGTAACTTTTGTCTTTCTATATACACACACACACACACACACACGTGTATATATAATATATATATATTTGTGTCTGTGTGTATATATATATATATATATATAAATACACACACACACACTATATATATAAATACACACACACACACTATATATATATATATATATATATATATACAAACAATTTGATGCATAAACAAGTCAAATTGATAATATAAATATTCTAATTTCCAGTGTGTTGATAGCTTTCTTTGTACCCACACCTTATATATATATATATTCCGAAGAGATTGTTTATATATACATATGTATATACCTTTTTATATATTTATGCCTTCGACTTATCTTCTCTCTTTCTATCTCTCACCTGAAGAGTTTTTTTTTTTTTTT
>OZ024756.1:16193953-16198953 GCA_964016885.1 Eledone cirrhosa
CAAATATCGTCCACACCCGGTATATGTATATATATGTATCTATACATATTTGTGTATATGTGTATGTATGTGTATATGTATATGTGTGTATATATATACATATGTGTGTATGTATGTATGTGTATATGTATATGTGTGTATATATATACATATGTGTGTATGTATGTATATATATATATATATATGTGTCACTACAGCACCCTTACGACTCTATCATTGGTTACAGAACCATACATACACACATATATATATATCATCATCACCGTTTTACATTCATTTTCCCCACGCTAGCATGGGCTAGACGAGTTGCCTTGTTGATCATGTCAACCTCATTTACCATGTGGACTGGGTGCTTTTTGTCATGACACCCATATGACCACCGTACAGCGTGGGCTGGAGGCTCCACAAGATGTATACTTCAGCCCGTCCTCATGGGAGGGTGGGGTGGTTTGTGGCACATACTGTATATCTACTTCAGCTGCAGCCTGTGTTCCTGGGAGGTCTGGTCTTCTGTACTACTATGTAATGCCAGATATCTCGGTCCTGTGTCATTGCCTATGAGAGGGTGAGGTCAGCTTTTATCACCTCATCCCAACTCTTCCTGGGTCTCTCCACTCCAAGGCTTCCATCAACTTTGAGTGCGCTGCATTTTTTTTATGTAGCTGTCAATCTTCATACGCATCATATGTCCATACTAATGCAATCTCCTCTCCTGCACACTGCATCCCGTTCCTCTTATGCCTAGTTTCTCTCTCAGTTGATTTATGCTTTGCCATACATGTATATATTACTATTACACATCCATCAGAACAGCTTCATTTCTTTCTAATCTACTCAAGTCTTCTGCACACTGCACCCGGATCTCACTACATTGCTGTTCGTATGCACACATCATATATATATATATGCACGCATCATATATATATGTGTGTGTGTGTATATATACTCTTTTACCTAGTTCAGCCATCCGGCTGAGGCCATGTTGGAGCACTGCCCTATAGTGAGCCTCATGGTTGACCATTGATATATATGTATATATATATATATATATATATATATATATATATAATAATAAAAATAATAATAATAATGAAATTATTGTGTACAGTGCTCAGGTGCACTACAACTCATCAAAGGTGCATATATAGGACATAGAATAATGTACAAATATCGGGAAAATGAACAGTGCACAAGTCATGTAATACATGTGTGCGGTGTGTACGGAGGGGGACATCAGGTGTAGTGTTGGTGAATCTCAGGAAGCATGGAGGCCTTAAAGGATGCAGTGTCTCGACAGCTAATAACTGATGCAGGTAGTTTGTTCCATGTTTCAGCAACTCTGAGTGTGAAAAAATGTTTCCGAAAGTCATGGGAGCTGTGCTGTTTTCTGACTTTGTAGGCATGCCCACGTGTGTTAGACACATGGAATTCAAAAAGGTGCTCAGGGTTGTTGTTGGTTAATAATTTTGTGGGTGTTTACCAAGTCAGTTGCCAGGCATTGGAGCTTCAATGTATCCATGCCCAGGCAAGCAAGGCGTTCAGAGTATGGTAGATGCCTGATGGAGGGTATTCACTTGGTTGCACGTCTCTGAACAGTTTCCAGGCGGTCAATGTTCTGAGCAAGATAGGGGTTCCAGACTGGTGATGCAAATTCTAAGTGTGGCCGCACCATAGCTATATACAGCTTTAAATAGATAGATGGAGAGTGATGCTAAGACACCCTCTGCCTTCTTGACAATTTTAGAGATGTGCCTTGTCCAACGCAAATCGCTGCTGACAGTAATGCCCAGGTCAGGTTCACAAGAAGACTTATTGACATTAGTGTTGTGGAGGGAGTATGTGGATGCTGGGTTAAGGTTATATATGTATGTATATATATATAAATGTGTGAATATATATGTATATATATATATGTATGTATATATATATATTATTATACTCTGCTCTAAACGAGCATAGAGTGCTCAAACGGCATACCGCCTATGGACGCATTCAAGCAACCTTACTACAAATATAAATATGTATATATATATATATATAGGAAAATGTATGACCCCGACGGCAGAGCTCAAGCCGTTTCGACTGCTTGAGCTCTGTCGTCGGGGTCATACATTTTCCTATTACCCACTCTACTACCCTAAGTATTGAATACTCTGGTGCGTTATGGTCCATCTGGTTCCTTACCACAACTCCTTCGTTATATATATGTGTGTGTGTGTATATATATATACACACACGAGAAAAGAATTGATACCCAATATTCGTGGGCACGTAGTATAGTTTGTACGTGTGTATTTTTAGTTTTTAATAAAGTACTTATTAAATTTGAAAGTTATTTCGCCGCTCCCTAGTTTGAGAAACATTTCTATATATCACATTTCTTTGGTTTCAAGTCCATGTCGTATTGTACATAATTACGCACGCACACGCATTTTACTTTATAGCTTGTAGTTTAACAAAGAATTTTTTCACTGTAAACAAATCTCTTTCAATGCTTCTTTTTCTGTTTATTGCCCCACTACAGATGTATATATTATAAGATAATATTTTATTTTAGTCATATTATTGTATAACAAAATAAAATTTAGTAGTGTATTTATTTTGTAAATCATACGACAATTAATATCTCTACGAAAAATATACATTGTTGTGAGTGAGGTAAGAAATTGTCTTTAGTTAGCTGTATGTATATATATATATATATATATATATACATACATATTTTAATAAATATTTGCTCTACGGTTCTTATATATTTGATATATATTTATCCTTATGGAGCCCTCTTTGGATTTTAGTCTTCAAATTTATTATTATTACTATATATATATATGTGTGTGCGTATGTATAGATAATATATCTATGTGTATGTATATATATATATATATATATATATATATATATATATATATGTGTGTGTATATGTATATTTATGAGTATATATATATATATATATATATATATATATATATATATATATGTGTGTGTGAGTGTGTGTATATATAGTATATGTATATATAGAATACGTGTGTGTGTATAATAGAATTAGAATTTTGCTTCGAGCATACTGTATACAGATATATATTGGAATTTTGTATTTCTAAAGAAATACGGTATGTTTAGAAAGCCGTAGCTATGCAAAAACACCGGCGGCTATCACCACCTGGCAGTGTCCAGCAGAAGCAAGGGAGACAATCGTCGATGCATTTCGACCTTAACTGATCCTCATCAGGGCGATCCCTCTCGCTCTTGCAAACTACTGGATTTGAAATTAGGCGAGAATATATAGTTTTCTCGACAGTGTAAATGAGGTGATTAATCTCATTTTCATATGAAGCTGTATAAGTTGGCTCAACTTAGAATAGAATTAGAATTTAGCTTCGAGCATAGCTGTTTACAGATATGTATTGGAATTTCGTATTTCTAAAGAAATACGAAATTCCAATACATATCTGTAAACAGCTATGCTCGAAGCTAAATTCTAATTCTATTCTAAGTTGAGCCAACTTATACAGCTTCATATGAAAATGAGATTAATCACCTCATTTACACTGTCGAGAAAACTATATATTCTCGCCTAATTTCAAATCCAGTAGTTTGCAAGAGCGGAAGGGATCGCCCTGATGAGGACCAGTTAAGGTCGAAATGCATCGACGATTGTCTCCCTTGCTTCTGCTGGACACTGCCAGGTGGCGATAGCCGCCGGTGTTTTTGCATAGCTACGGCTTTCTAAACATACCGTATTTCTTTAGAAATACAAAATTCCAATACACACACACACACACACACACACATATATATATATAATCATCATCATCATCATGTTTGGCCTGTTGGCTGCGGCGAACCTTTCACACAGCTCAGGAACCGCACAGGTCATTCAGCTGTGACAAACCTTTCTCACTGCGAACCACATTTTGGGTGTCTGGAACTTGATGACACTGCTATGAGGAGGCTATGGGACAGGCTAATTGGCCCAACCGAACCCTTCTCTCAGTAACCAAACGAATACTCCTCATCTGGCATCTACCAAACTCGGAATGCATTGCTTCCCTGGACATGGATACATTAAAGCTCCAACGTCTGATTTGGTGGATTCCGACAAGTTTATTAACCATCTTTCCAACAACAACTCTGAGCTCCATTTTGAATTCCATGTATCTAACACCTTACAAAGTCAGAAAACAGCACGACTCCCATGACTTTCGGAAACATTTTTTCACACTCAGAGTTGCTGAAACATGGAACAAACTACCTGCATCAGTGGTTAGCTGCCGAGAAACTGCATCCGTTAAAACTTCCATGTTTCCTGATATTCTCCCTCCACACACATGCACGCATGTGTGTCATGACTCCTACGCTGTTCACTTTCCTGACATTTGTACATTATTCTATGTACTATACACGTACCGTTGATGAGCTGTAGTGCACCTGAGTACTGTACACAATAATTTTCATTATATATTATATATTAGGGGCGGTGGATTGGCAGTATCGGTAGAGGGTCGGACGCCATGCTTTGACGCATAGTTACGGCCCTTGCCATTCTGAGTTCAAATCCCGCCGAGGTTAACTTTGCCTTTCATCCTTACGGTGTCGATAAAATAAAGTACCAGTAATGCACTGGGTAATTGCTGGCCTTGTGCCAAAAGTAGAAACAATTATATATTATATTATGTATGTGTAGGGCGGTGGATTGGCAGTATCGATAGAGCGTCAGACACCATGCTTAGCAGCATAGAGTTACGGCCCTTTATGATCTGAGTTCAAATCCCGTCGAGGTTAACTTTGCCTTTCATCCTTACGGAGTCGATAAAATAAAGTACCAGTAATGCACTGGGTAATTGCTGGCCTTGTGCCAAAAGTAGAAACACTTATATATTATGTATGTGTGAGTGTATATGTATGTATGTATATATATGTATATATATATATATATATATATATATAAATGAAAAGTATAGAAATTATTATTAGCAAGAAGCACACAATATTTCATT
>OZ024756.1:16203953-16211453 GCA_964016885.1 Eledone cirrhosa
TTTAGCTAGGTTTACTCTCAGTCCTCTTGCTTCCAACTGCTGTTTCCACAGCCAGAATTAATTCTCTCGCTCCTCTACTGATTCTGCTATAAGAACCAGATCGTCAGCATACAGAAGTTCCCATGGACAGCCAGTCTTAAACTCTTCTGTTATGGCTTGGAGGACTATAATGAACAAGAGCGGGCTGAGGACCGAACCCTGATGTACTCCTACTTGTATCTGGAATTCCTCACTAAACTCCATTCCTACTCTGACTTTACTGAGAGTACCTCTGTACAAAGTTTGCACTGTCCTCACAAGCCATTCCTCAACACCTAGTTTCCTTAGGGACCACTAGATGACAGATCGGGGTACCTTATCAAAGGCCTTCTCTAGGTCAACAAAAGCTAAGTACAGTGGTTTATTCTTCTCTAAGAACCTCTCTTGTAATTGTCTCACCAAGAAGAGGGCATCTGTTGTACTTTTCCCAGGCACAAAACCAAATTGCATCTCATCTAGTTTGACCCTTTCTCTAATTAGTTGTGCTAATATCCTTTCTGCCACTTTCATAACCTGATCCATCAGTTTTATACCTCTATAATTGCTCCTCTCCAGAGCATCCCCTTTACCTTTGTAGCAATTTATGAGAATACTGCTGCACCAGTCTTTGGGTATGACACCAGCATATATAGCCTGATTGATGATGCGTGCAACCAGTTTAGTGCCTACATCCCCTGATGCCTTCAGCATCTCAGCAACTATCCCCGACGGTCCAGCAGCCTTACCAATTTTCATTTCCTTAATCGCCTCAATCTCAATAGCTGGTCCCTCTGTCGGATCTACTGAGGGTAATTTTTCTCTCTCCCATTCGTTCTCCACATTCATCAGTCTCTCATAATGACATTTCCAGGCCTCCTTTTTCTGATCATTCGTGACACTAAGTACGCCGACACCATTCCAGACACATTTATCTCCAACAACATCCTGATTTGCATTGACACACTGCCTTGCAATGTGGAACACCGCACGCCTCTGATCTTCACGTCACAGAACATTGGCAAACCTCCTACTCTCAGCCTCCCTGTGTGCTAAGTACACCTGACGTCTAGCTTCTCTCTTAGTGGCTGTATATCCTTCTCTACTCTCACCCTTTTTCCAAGCCTTCCATGCTAGTCTTTTGTCTCTAATGGCCTTATTTACTGTGCTGTTCCACCACCAGGTCACTCTCTGTCTGGTTGGAGCTTTGCTCCAGCCACAAGTTTCATCAGTAGCCTGCAGTAAGTTGTCACGTAAGAAATTCCAGTTATTATCTATGTCATACGTCTCTAAATCATCTTCTTTTTCGTCATACACATATTGAAGGGCTTTCCTAAATTTGTATTTTAGTGAAAGGTCTTTTAGTTTCCAGACCTTTCTTCTCCACACCTTCTTGTATATCTCATTCCATCTCTTGCTTACTGAGATATCACTAACGACTAACCTATGCTGTGGGGTACATTCTTCCCCAGGGTATGCCTTGGTATTAGACACTATCTGCCTGTCCTGCTGCCTAACTAGTAAGAAGTCAATCTGGCTTATGTGCTCGCCTGATTTGTAGGTTATTAGGTGGTTGGCAGATTTTTGGAAGTTAGTGTTGCAAATAGTCAGTGTACTTGCATCACAAAATTCAAGAAGTCTCACTCCTTCTTCATTTCTTGAGCCGTAACCATGCCCACCATGTACCCCAATGTAACCATCCTGGAGCTGTCAACATGACCATTGAAGTCCCCTGCTAGCATAACGATGTCTCCGTCCTCTGTCATTGCGGTTGTTTGTAAAGGTTGCTCGTAAAAGCAGTCTCTCTTCTTTGCCTAGGCCCGCTTGGGGAGCATAGGCAGAGATGATTGTCAGTAGTTTCCTGCCTACAACTAATCTAAGCTTAATTATTCGATTACTAACTCGAACTACCTCTATTGTCTTATTGATCCATTCTCAGCCAGGAAAATGTCTACTCCCCCACAGGATTTTAACTGAAAATTTTATGAAATTTTAGCAAAAAAGAAAAGCTACATAAAACACTTTGTAATCTTTGTTATCTCCCTTAAATAAGAATCTTAAACTCTTAGAAATGAAGATCTATAATTTATACCCTAGTACATCAGCAGTTGACAATTATATTTTGTCCTGTAAACTTTATACCAGAGATTCCCAGACTATTTACCTTAAGACTAAAGAATATATTCCATCAGTGGGACCCCCCATACTGCATTGTGAAGCCGATAAAAAAATAGTTATACATTGAAAATTAAATAAATTTTTTTTAAATTTCAGCATTCATATTTATTTAATGTGGCGAATTGGCTGAGTCGTTAGGTTATCGGATAGAATGGTTTGTGGTATTCATTCCAACTCTCTGCACTTTGTGTTCAAATTCTGTTGAGGTGAACATAGCCTTTCATCCATTCAAAGTCGATAAAAAAAAAGTACCAGTCAAGTACTGGGGTCGATTCTTCCTTTATATCTTTCTCACTTCCTTTCTCTTGTCCTCTCTATCCTTCTCTGGGAGAAATCTGCTATGTTGAGACCTGGAGAGGAGATGGGCTCCGTCAGGTGTAAAATGCTCTAGAAATGCTGTATGTCAATACAGCACCTCTATGGCTCAATCAGTCATAGAAAGCAACAGTTTTACAGTCAATTTGTATTTTATTGACCCTTTCTTCCCTCAACACCTCTTTTCTTACAACAACCCTCACTACCATCTTATTGTGCTCTTGTTGAGTCTCCCAGAGCCCCCAGCAATGCAGTGGTAGAACCCTCTTTGGGGATTACTACCTTCCATAATTTTACATAAATCGTTGTACCATACCTATATTTTAGACTGGTCTCACTATCTTAACCCTTTAGCATTCACATTACTCTATATATACTATTATATTTTCATGGTAAAGACTTTACCTCACATAATTATCTCACATAACATTTACATTACTCTATATATACTATTATATTTTCATGGTAAAGGCTTTACCTCGCATAATATCTCACATAACATTCACATTACTCTATATATACTATTATATTTTCATGGTAAAGACTTTACCTCACATAATTATCTCACATAACATTCACATTACTCTATATATACTATTATATTTTCATGGTAAAGGCTTTGCCTCACATAATATCTCACATAACATTCACATTACTCTATATATACTATTATATTTTCATGGTAAAGACTTTACCTCACATAATTATCTCACATAACATTCACATTACTCTATATATACTATTATATTTTCATGGTAAAGGCTTTGCCTCACATAATATCTCACATAACATTCACATTACTCTATATATACTATTATATTTTCATGGTAAAGACTTTACCTCACATAATTATCTCACATAACATTCACATTACTCTATATATACTATTATATTTTCATGGTAAAGGCTTTACCTCGCATAATATCTCACATAACATTCACATTACTCTATATATACTATTATATTTTCATGGTAAAGGCTTTACCTCACATAATATCTCACATAACATTCACATTACTCTATATATACTATTATATTTTCATGGTAAAGGCTTTACCTCACATAATATCTCACATAACATTCACATTACTCTATATATACTATTATATTTTCATGGTAAAGGCTTTGCCTCACATAATATCTCACATAACATTCACATTACTCTATATATACTATTATATTTTCATGGTAAAGACTTTACCTCACATAATTATCTCACATAACATTCACATTACTCTATATATACTATTATATTTTCATGGTAAAGGCTTTGCCTCACATAATATCTCACATAACATTCACATTACTCTATATATACTATTATATTTTCATGGTAAAGGCTTTGCCTCACATAATATCTCACATAACATTCACATTACTCTATATATACTATTATATTTTCATGGTAAAGGCTTTGCCTCACATAATATCTCACATAATATCGAATCTATGAGATTTTGAAAGTATTTATTTTGAGAACAATACCTGAACATCAGTTTGAGTGACCGTTTACAGACAGTTTCAACAGAAAGAGGTAGAGAATTCTGGCTGGTTTGGGCTGGTTTGAACATTAAAGGGTTAATTTTAATCAGGCAAAATTGTTTTAGAAGATCATCACCAATTCAATGTCTGTTTTCTTTGCTTAGCATTGGTTGGAATGGTTACTGACCTCCCAAACATGCTGGGAGGCGGGTACATTTCATATATGGTCCCACGCTCTACAAAGTGCATTTTATTGTGACGGTATTATTTTACTTGAGTGGTTGTCATATCTTTGATATAACTAAAGACCTCTCCAGCCCTTTATTTGACAGATATATATATATATTAGAAAAAAATTAGGAAGTTTTGTTTATATGTTTAAGATATTTCTAGTGTATGGACCTGCTATGCACGTTTCACGTAGGCAACACAACATAAAGCACCCAGCACACACTGTAAATGTGGTTGGGTGTCAGGAAGGGCATCCAGCCATAGAAACCAAGCCTAAACCAGTTCTGTGTGAGTGAATTATGGTCCCTCGACCTGATCGTTCACAAAGGAGACCGTTTTACCCATGCTAGCATGGAAGATGGATGTTAAATGACGATGATGATGATGATCATCATCGTTTTATGTCCGTTCTTCCACGCTAGCATGGGTTAGACGGGTTGTCCTCATTGTGGCCAGTGTCCGGTCGGCTGACCTTGTCTTGCTCATTCGGGAACTAATTCTGGCTTGATTTCTACAGCTGGACGCCCTTCCTAACACCAACCTCATTTACAGTGCGTGCTGGGTGCTTTTTTTCCGTGGTGCCTACACGTCCACTTTACAGTGTGGGCTGGGTGCTTTTCTGCCATGGCACCTCCACGACCACTTTGCAGTTGAATGATAGGGACCCCAGTCCCTATCATCTCATTTCTACAGCTGAGTAAACTGGAGCAATGTGAAATAAAGTGTCTTGCTCAAGGAAACAACACATCACCCGGTCTGAGAATTGAACTCACAACCTTTCGATTGCTAGCCCAATGCTCTAACCACTAAGCCATGTGCCTCCATAAAAGGATTCGCCCGCAGAGGGTCTTGAACCCGCGACCCTCAGATACCTTCTTACAATTATCCGTAAAAGTCTGATGCTCTACCAACTGAGCTATGCGGGCGGCTTGTGTGCCAGCAAAGGTACATATATTTCTATGGTGTCATGTAATGGTGTATTTATACACAGCCCTGAGTGCCAGCAAAGGTACATATATTTCTATGGTGTCCTGTAATTGTGTGTGTGTATACAGGGCCTCATATGTACTGGTGCTTATGCATGTGCTTGTGCTGGATGTCAATCTGGGTGCTGGCTGTGGTGCGTTTTAGCTAGAATCATGCTCCATCATCGTTTTATGTTCACTCTTCCATGCTTGCATGGGTTAGACAGATCCTTCTCAGCACGGCATTGCGATCCTTTGTCATTGCCTCAGTGATTTGAGGTCGCTCTCACAATCTCTGCCTAGGTCTTTCTTGGTCTGCCATTACTGCGACTTCATTCCACTGGCATTTCCTGGCCCTTCTTCACCCAACAATCATTGTCCATGTACATCACATGCCCAAACCAACTCAATCTTCTCTCCTGCATAACTGCCTCGAATTCCCCTTAATCCCAGCTTCTTCAACTCATTCCAAATCTGCCTTTCTCTCACTTACATTGCACATCGAATGTAGGATGGTTGCTTCATTTTTCTCCACTCTTTGCACATCTCCCACAGTCACAGCCCATGTTTAACTACCATGCGGCATCACACTTCACACACAAGCATCATACAGTCGTTCTTTTGTACGTAGGGAGAAACCTTTTGTGGTCAACAATGGGCGTAGCTCTCTGAACTTCTTCCATCCTATCCTTATTCTAGCTACTATGCACTCATAGCACCCCCCCCCCTCCATTGCTAATTACATTGCCTAAATAGCAGAAGCTATCAACCACTTCTATGGACTCTTTCCTTTCTGTGACTGGAATAGGTTTACATCACTGGATATTTTCTCCTTGGTTACCCCTGTGCATCTTCTACAAACAGTCTTCCCTTCCTGTTAGCCTACTCATTATCCCACTACATCTTTTGTGTACCCAAGATTTACATTGAGTTTATCATATGGAGTTTATGCCTACTCCCTTTCTGAAGGAACTAGGGTCTTATGTTCTTTCCTACTCACTAGCACTTTAGTTTTGGCTAAGTTTACTCTCAGGCCTTTTGATTCTAAATTCTGTTTCCTGTGTGTGCATATGTACTGTGTGAACCTAGTAGTACAGTGAGCCAGAACTAATACCAACCAATTTTTAAACTGAGGCCTCTCAAGACTTCGCCATTTCAGTGCCTTCAGTAATAGTTATAATGATAATTGTTTCTACTTCAGGCACAAGGCCAGCAATTACCCAGTGCATTACTGGTACTTTATTTTATCGACCCTGTAAGGATGAAAGGCAAAGTTAACCTCGGCGGGATTTGAACTGAGACCATAAAGGGCCGTAACTCTTTGTTGCAAAGCATGGCGTCCGACCCTCTACAGATACTGCCAATCCACAATAATAATAAGGTTTTCTGATTGAGACACAAGACCAACAACTTTAAGGGGAGGGGAAAGTCGACTAAAGCAACACCAGTGCATTACTGGTACTTTATTTTATCAACCCTGTAATCATGAAAAGCAAATCTAACCTCGGTGAGATTTGAAATCAGAACGTAAAGAGCCGAAACTCTATGCTGCGAATAATAGTAGTAATAGTGATAATAATGTTAATGGTTTCTAAGAGGGGGGGTATTAGTGGTAGCAGTGGCACAGGTTGTGAATATGTAGAAGGTGGTAGCAATGAGTTTTATTTATATTTTTGGTTAATCTAGATCTAGAGAGAGAGGGGGAGGGGGGAGGAGACGAGACCCCTCATTCCAACTATGTTTGGTGCCCAGTCGACTGACTGTCAAACGTGACTTAGCTTTAATATAGTGCCTAGCAAAGCTGCCACATGCATATTTATGGTGCATATGTTAACATTAAGCAGCTCTTAACGCCAATCCAATTTGCATTCATTTCAATATGCTATTTTATTTATTTAGTTATTTTACCTTTTTTTCCTTTATAAATATATATTGTGTGAATATATATATATATATATATGATCTGTATGTTTGTATGCATATATATATATATTTTTGAGCTATATGTGTGTGTGTATATATATGTATTTGGGAGCTGTGTGTTTGTATGTATGTATATATATATATATGAGCTCTGTGTGTTTGTATGTATATTTATATTTCTGAGCTATATATGTGTGTGTGTGTATATATATATATATATATATAGGAGGTGTGTGTTTGTATATATATATATATATATATATATATATATAAGCTCTGTGTGTTTGTATGTATATTTCTATTTCTGAGCTACATGTGTATATATATATATATATAATATAAAGCTGTGTTTATATGTATATGTATGTGATATCACTGTGTTGAGATAATG
>OZ024756.1:16218953-16231453 GCA_964016885.1 Eledone cirrhosa
CAGTTTTACAAATAGGTTTGACGTACCCTTTAAAATACAACCATTTCTTTTGGAGGCTGTCTGGATAGTTTATATAATAAGTCATAGTGTTAAGCACAATTAGAAAAAGATGGAGAGAAAGAAAGAGAAAAGAACAAAGACAGAGAGAGAGAAAGAAAAGAGAAAGAAAACCTGGAGAAATATCGGAGAGAGAGAGAAATGTCTGATGAAGGCATACCATAATTTAATGTGGTATCCCTGAAATATGTATAATGAAATAAATATGGTTTTATAAATATAGTTTCCATTTATTAATATCGTATATCTACTCCAAAAATTTGTCGAGTGCTTTATGTCGGTTATAAATATATTTACTTGTTGTATCCCAACAACTTTAAATAGAACTTTTGCATATATAAATATATATATATATATATATATATATATATATATATATATATACACATATATATACATACGGTAGACATAAATGCAATTCTATTCAAGCACTTGACGTCATGTTACTTCTTCAAAATAAGGACGACGGAGTATATATAGAGTGAGGAAAATAGAAAGTTGTAGATGTTAAAGAGTCCTTTATTAATAAAGCTGTGATACATATTTCAATGGTGATCATGGTCACTTGATTATTCTCGTGATTTCATCAGACAGCAAAATTGAGTAAAAGGTTACTTTTCCAAGGCAGTCCTCGGTGCAAGGAAATGGACAAAATATTATGTTTTTGTTGGGATTGTCCGTTCCCTCGTGATCTCCAGAACTTCTGAAGTTCACAAGGGAACGGGCAATCATTAAAATATGTATCACAGCCTTATTAATAAAGGACTCTTTAACATCTACAACTTCGCATTTTCCTCAATCATCATTTTCATCATCATCATCATCATTTCATTTTACGTCTGCTTTTTCCCTGCTTGCAAGGGTGGGACGGGAACTGATTCTGGCTTGATGTCTACAGCTGGATGCCCTTCCTAACACCAACCTCATTTACAGTGAGTGCTGGGTGCTTTTTTCCGTGGCACCTACACAACCACTTTACAGTAGAATGATAGGGACCCCAGTCCTTATCTCATTTCTACAGCTGAGTAAACTGGAGCAATGTGAAATAAAGTGTCTTGCTCAAGGAAACAACACATCACCCGGTCTGAGAATTGAACTCTCAACCTTTCGATTGCAAGGCCAATGCTCTAACCACTAAGCCATGTGCCTCCATATATATATATACACACAGTGTGCCCCCCGGCACTCGCAGTCCCCGGTTTATTCACGGAATCTTCCTTAGAACCTAACTAATAATTGTTCGTGAAAACCACCGCATATTCGTGGAATCCTAAATATCTTCTGTGAGTTATTTATGGCTTTTTTCGTGGCAATATATATATTTTTTAACGCTAAATTATTAATAACTGTTTCTACTTTTGGCACAAGGCCAGCAATTACCCAGTGCATTACTGCTACTTTATTTTATCGACCCCGTCAGGATGAAAGGCAAAGTTAACCTCGGCGGGATTTGAACTCAGAATGGCAAGGGCCGTAACTCTATGCGTCAAAGCATGGCGTCCGACACTCTACCGATACTGCCAATCCACCACCCTAAAATTAATATTAATAACATAATACCATATTTGCTGGCCTATATTTTATGTCATGTTTTGACATTTATAGGCATTTTTATGAACCAAGTCCAATATTCGCGGTTTTTCATTCTTCGCGGATGCTCAGGGAATATAAATACCGGGGAACATCTGTATAAAACTATAAATAAAAGCAACTTATTTTATTCTGTCTAGTTTATATTCTTCCAAAAAGAGATTTTGCCTTAAATTTTAATGTGTGTGTGTGTGTGTGTGTGTGTGTGCGTGTGTGTGTGCGTGTGATGTTGCATCAACAACAATTTATATATGAGTGTAATTACATAAAGTGGTACGACTGAGGCCACCCCCCCCCCTATTATGAAAACAACCAAAGAAACCTCCTATGAGATACAACTTCGTAGGAGGCCAGCTAAACCTCCATGGGTGTGAGCTGTAGCAACAACAACAACAACAACAACAAGGAAACTATGTGATTGTCTATATTTCTATGGATCTCAAGTGTCAGAAGAATTTCATGGCATGGGGTCAAGTTAGGCAGCAAATTAAAACTGGCTACTGTTGTAAGAACCATGAAAAAATATATATCCATGAATAAATTGCTGTGATCGTACATATGGAATATTCATCAAGATTCTGATAAATATCATCATACTCTTTTGCTATTGCTCTTTATTATTCATGAGATGAGATAGAGAAGATAGGTGTTGGGACGTTGATTCATGAATAATATTGAATGTATATCATTTTCAGAACTGAGATCATCTTGTCAATACAATCTCTCAGCAGGCAGTGTTTGTTGTTCAGTTGGATATATCAATCACTGACCAGTACCCCCCCCCCCCCTCTCAGTCTCTCTCTCTCTCTCTCTCTCTCTCTCTCTCTCTCTCTCTCTCTCTCTCTCTCTCTCTCTCTCTCTCTCTCTCTCTCTCTCTCTCTCTCTCTCTCTCTCTATATATATATATATACCACTACACCACTCTCCCTCTCTGCCACAACACCACTCCACTACTCCACTCTCTCTACCACTACACTCTCTCTCTCTCTCTCTCTCTCTACCACTCCCCCCTCTCTCCCCCACTACACTACTCACTCCCTGCACTACAACACCACTCCACTATTTCTCTCTCTCTCTCTCTCTCTCTATATATATATATATACACCACTACACCACCCTCCCTCTCTGCCACAACACCACTCCACTCTCTCTACCACTACACTCTCTCTCTCCTCCACATCACCACTCTCTACACTCTCTCTCTATCTCCATCACTACACCACTCCACTCTCTACACTACACCCCCGCCCCGCTCGCCACCACTACACTACTCACTCCCTGCACTACAATACCACTCCACTCCACTCCCCCCTTCTCTCTACCAATGAAGCTTGCATGCTCCAATGGATGTGTAATATACATGAATAGCAAAGTATAAATGAACTGAGAGAGAAACTAGGCCATAAGAGATATCAGATGCTGTGTACAGAAGAGGAGATTGTGTTGGTATGGACATGTGATACATATGAAAGATGACAGCCACATAAAAAGGTGCAGAGCGCTCAAAGTTGTTGGAATCTTTGGAGTGGGGAGACCCAAGAAGACCTGGGATGAGGTGATAAAAGCTGATCTTGCCCAATTGCACCGTTGAAAGATGATGGTAAAGGACCAAAGCCTCTGGTGTTATGCAGTAATACAGAAGATCCGCCTTCCTACGGGCAGAGGCTGAAGCTGAAGCGTATATATAATAAGCACCACCCCACCCTCCCATACATCTCCCATGAGGACAGGCTGAGGAATACATCCAGTGAAGCCTCCAGCCCACACTGTAAAGTGGTCATGGTGGCGACATGACAAAAAGCACCCATCCCATACTGTAAAGTCGTGTTGGTGTCACAACAAAAAGCACCCACTCCACACTGTAAACTGGTTGTGCTGGTGTCAGAACAAAAAGCACTCATCCCACACTGTAAAGTCGTGTTGGTGTCACGACAAAAAGCACCCATCCCACACTGTAAACTGGTTGTGCTGGTGTCAGAACAAAAAGCACCCATCCCACACTGTAAACTGGTTGTGCTGGTGTCAGAACAAAAAGCACTCATCCCATACTGTAAAGTCATGTTGGTGTCACGACAAAAAGCACCCATCCAACACTGTAAAGTCGTGTTGGTGTCACGACAAAAAGCACCCACCCCACACTGTAAACTGGTTGTGCTGGTGTCAGAACAAAAAGCACTCATCCCATACTGTAAAGTCGTGTTGGTGTCACGACAAAAAGCACCCATCCAACACTGTAAAGTCGTGTTGGTGTCACGACAAAAAGCACCCATCCAACACTGTAAAGTCGTATTGGTGTCACGACAAAAAGCACCCACCCCACACTGTAAACTGGTTGTGCTGGTGTCAGAACAAAAAGCACTCATCCCACACTGTAAAGTCATATTGGTGTCACGACAAAAAGCACCCATCCAACACTGTAAAGTCGTGTTGGTGTCACGACAAAAAGCACCCATCCAACACTGTAAAGTCGTGTTGGTGTCACGACAAAAAGCACCCATCCAACACTGTAAAGTCGTGTTGGTGTCATGACAAAAAGCACCCATCCAACACTGTAAAGTCGTGTTGGTGTCACGAAAAAAAGCACCCACCCCACACTGTAAACTGGTTGTGCTGGTGTCAGAACAAAAAGCACTCATCCCACACTGTAAATGTGCTTGGGGTTCGGAAGGGCATCCAGCCGTAGAAACCAAACCATAATCAGTTCTGTATGAGCAAGACATGGTCACCTGACCTGCCATTGCTCACAACAGGACAACGCGTCTAACCCATGCCAGCGTGGAAAAATGAACAATGATGATGATGATGATGATGATATATGTACTAATATATATCTGTGTATATACATGCATAAATATATATGTATATACACGTGTATAAATCAATATGTGTATATAACAGCTATTGGCAAACTGAGTAATTAATCTTGAAAAATGTAGAGTAAGCTCCCTTTGACTATTAGTAATTTTATTTGAAAATAATGTAAAAAATATCGAACAAAATCGATTAAAATTCAATGAAATAAAGAAAAACAAAAGCACTGTGAGATAGATAGATAGAGAGAGAGAGAGAGAGAGAGAGTTTATTTCAGTCAATAATTATTTCCTATGTATTCAGGATTTCGTGTAATTGCCGGTCAACAAACAAACAAACCTCCTTTTAACTCCTTAGCATTTAAATCGGCCAGATCCGGCCAGATTTCTCTCAACTCTTTCTGTTCAAACTGGCTGTAACTCTGGCTACTCATACTGATGTTAAGGTATTGTTCTCAAAATAAATAACATCAAAATCTCATAGATTTGATATTATGTGAGATAATTATGTGAGGCAAAGCCTCTACCGTGAATATATAATGGTAAATATAGAGTAATGTGAATGTTAAAGGGTTAATATAGTATAAGATCTTCAGACACACACATACACACATATATAGTGCTAGTGACTACAAAAGTGACTACATTTTATTGTGACACCATCACTACCACCATTTTCCAGAGTGTATTGGCTGCATTTTCTCATGTTACCAACAACACTGCTACTTTACAGCATGTACTGGATACATTTTATCTTAGCACCAACACAACCACTTTCCTGAGTGTACTAGATGCATTTTATTGTGGCACTAGCAACACTGCATTACAGAGTTCATTGGGTGCATTTTGTAGCACCAACACAAGAGGACAACCTGAGATGCAGACCCAGGCTTATCTGAGAGGTAGGGACTCTGATAAAGTACTAGGTGTGATCTGTTCAACACTTGTTAGCAGGGAATATGGACTTTAAATGATGATGATGATGATGATAAGGATACACATACAGACTTGTGTATATATATATGTATGTGTGTGTATATATATATATATATATATATATATATATATATATATACATATGTATATATATATATATATATATATATATATACATATGTATAAAAAATATACATGTATGTAGCTATGTATACATATATATAGGTATGTGTACATATATGTACATAATTGTACATATATATATATATATATATATATATGCACATAATTGTGCATGTATATATATATTTACATATATGTAGGTATGTATACATATATGCACATAATTGTACCTGTATATATATATGTATATATATATATATATATATATTTACATATATGTAGGTATGTATACATATATGCACATAATTGTACCTCTATATATATTTATATATATATATATATATATATATACACAAATACAGAGACAGACAAACATAGTTTATATTTTTTAGCATATATACATATTCAAATGTATTCAAATTATCGTTGCTGTGGTAATATTGTAGCTGTGTATGTGTGTGTGTATGTGTGTGTGTGTGTGTGCAAGCAAACAAAAATTAAATAATAATAAAAAAATCGATAAAAGACATTCTATATATTGAAATTAACCAACATGTTTTTGCAACAGGACAATTAGAATTTCATTTAAATATATTAATTCTAAACAATCCCATGTATATATATATATATATATATATATATACATGTAGATACATATATATATCATCATCATTTCATCATTTCATTTTACGTCCGCTTTTTCCCTGCTCGCAAGGGTGGGACGGGAACTGATTCTGGCTTGATTTCTACAGCTGGATGCCCTTCCTAACACCAACCTCATTTACAGTGAGTGCTGGGTGCTTTTTTTCTGTGGCACCTCCATGACCACTTTGCAGTGGAATGATAGGGACCCCACTCCCTATCATCTAATTTCTACAGCAGAGTAAACTGGAGCAATGTGAAATAAAGTGTCTTGCTCAAGGAAACAACACATCACCCGGTCTGAGAATTGAACTCACAACCTTTTGATTGCAAGGCCAATGCTCTAACCACTAAGCCATGGGAAAAAGCGGACGTAAAATGAAATGATGATGATGAATGATATACATATATATATATATAAAGATATACATATATATATATATATATAAAGATATACATATATATATATACATATATATATATATATATATAAAGATATACATATATATATATATATATATATATATAAAGATATACATATATATATATATATATATATATATATAAAGATATATAATATATATATATATATATATATATATATAAATATATAAAGATATATATATATATATATATATATATATATAAAGATATATATATATATATATATATATATATATATATATATATATATATATAAAGATATATATATATATATATATATATATATAAAGATATATATATATATATATATATATATATAAAGATATATATATATATATATATATAAAGATATATATATATATATATATATATATATATAAAGATATCATCATCATCATCAGGTTTAGCGTCCGTGTTCCACGCTTGCATGGGTTTGGACGGGGGTTTTCCCACTTGAGGCAAGAGTGGTTGTCTTGCTCGCATAGGACTGTCTGGCGGGTTTTCTACAGTTGGATGCCCTTCCTAACACCAACCACCTTTACAGTGTGGGGCTGGGAGGTTTTTACCGTGTTGCCTACACGGCCACATTACAGCGTGGACTGTCTGGCGGGTTTTCTACAGCTGGATGCCCTTCCTAACACCAACCACATTTACAGTGTGGGCTGGGAGGTTTTTACCGTGTTGCCTACACGGCCACATTTACATATATATATATATATATATATATATATCTTTATATATATATATATATATATATATATATATATATATATCTATCTTTTTATATATATATATATATATATATATATATATATATATATATATATATAAAGATATACATATATATATACAGGAACAAGTAAGACCCCGACGGCTGAGCTCAAGCCGTTTCGACGGCTAATTCTGGACATTGCGTCCAGAATTAGCCGTCGAAATGGCTTGAGCTCAGCCGTTGGGGTCTTACTTGTTCCTATTACCCACTCTACTACCCTTAAGTATTGAGTACTTTGGTGCGTTATGGTCCACCTGGTTCCTTACCACATTTCCTTTGTTATATATATATATATATATATATAAAGATATATATATATATATAAAGATATATATAGATATATATATATAGATATATATATATATAAAGATATATATATATATATATATATATATATATATAAAGATATACATATATATATATAAAGATATACATATATATATATAAAGATATACATATATATATATAAAGATATACATATATATATATAAAGATATACATATATATATATAAAGATATACATATATATATATAAAGATATATATATATATACATATAAAGATATACATATATATATATAAAGATATATATATATATACATATAAAGATATACATATATATATATAAAGATATATATATATATATATATAAAGATATACATATATATATATAAAGATATATATATATATATATATATAAAGATATACATATATATATATAAAGATATATATATATATATATATATATATATATAAAGATATATATATATATATAAAGATATATATATATATATATATATATATAAAGATATATATATATATATATATATATAAAGATATATATATATATATATAAAGATATATATATATATATATATATAAAGATATATATATATATATATATATAAAGATATATATATATATATATATATAAAGATATATATATATATATATATATATAAAGATATATATATATATATATATATATATAAAGATATACATATACATATATATAAAGATATACATATATATATATAAGCAGATGGGATATTCAATTTGTTGGTAATTCAACAAATATAAATGTTTATAACTGATTCAGAGCACTCGACAGGTTTTTTGGAGTATAATATTCAATAATATTAAATAAATGGAAACTGTATTTGTAAAACCATATTTAATCTAATATATATATATATCAAGGGTACCAAAAATTTTGGTACGCTTTCGTCAGATAAAATACAAAGTGCGTTTTATAAATTTTGACATAGCCAAGGAACAAACCTTAAACGGTTGAAGTTTTCCTTTGATAGTGGACTTAAAGACAGATTTTTTAAAATTGTTAGGATGTGTATGCAAATGAATATGTAAATGAGGTTGAGGTATATGTTTGAAAAAAAAACGTTATTTTAGATGCTATGGAGAATTTAGATATGTTTTTATGTGTAAGAATGAAAGAAAAGAAAACCTTGTATTTATGTCAATTTTGGGGGGAAAATTTTGAATATTTACCTATATTATGTATATACTTATATAGAGAATTAATTTTTGTAAGTATTTATCTTATTACAATATTGTAGTAGGTTATATGTAAAAATATCTGTATATATTAATAATTACATATGTATTAGTATTAAAGAGATATAGATAATTTACAATTATTAGTTGTTTATAATATGAGTTACGAGGGATATTGATTTTGTGTTTTATGTAAATAAATAGGTAGTTCAAGTTATGAGAGGAGAACAATTTATAGATTTGAATATTTTGTTCAGCATTGAAAATGTTTTCATAATATTGTTAATTTAGCTAAGTTATGTATATAATAAGTTTGCACGATTGAGAAAGGAAAGATAACTCCAATTTTGTTTGATAATAGATAAATTTGAAGAGTTAGTGTGAGATTAATTATTTTAGTCGAAAGATGTGTGAATGTTTGAAAATCAAAAAAGAGGAGATACGTAATGTGCTTATCTAAGAAACTGTCGTGAAAAGGATACATTTTTCTGATGTCAGTTAATGATTATCAATCTACATCTAAAAAATTTCTTTTAATATATATGTATATATGTATGTATATCATTTTAATTTTTAATTTTTAATTCTTATATATATACATACATACATATATATATATATATATATATATATATATATATATATATATATATATATATTAAAAGAAATTTTTTTGCTGAAAGGTAAAAGTATTACAAATATTAGAGGTATTCACATTTATTAATATTAAAATATTAAAATATTAAAATATAAAAATTGTTAAAGAGGATAGGATCATTTTGATGTTTATGGGAATATTATAAATTAAACAGTTTTGAACGTGGAATTTTGGCGATGTCTGCAAGAAGAAAATAACTCTATTCTGAGATTAATAGAGTTTTGACAGTTAATTATATAAAAAAATTCTTCAATACACAATTTACAGAATCTTGATAAAATCATATTCCGGTACGCAGGTGCTTTCGAAATCGTTTTCCAAGATATTGAATAGTCTATATTCTTGCCTTTTAAGTTCCATATAAGATGTGAAAGTGAAGTAGAAGATGTTTTATCAGATCTTTTAAAAGTATGATTATTGTTATTCCAGCGTTCTTTAAATTTCGTAGAAGTGGCACCAACATAATTAAATATTTTATCTCTAGTTTTAACTGTGCATTTATAAACGATGTTTTTATCTAAACAATTATTTTGTAAAGGGCAGTTTGATTTGATTCTACATTTACATTTTATGGAGTTGTTGCTTGGAACGGTACTATTATACTGGATATTGCTAGAAATATTATTATTGCTATTTTGGTTATTTTGGTTAGGGTTTAAATTTAAGTTTCTATTATTAATTCTATTTATATTTTGTGCTATGTTCATAGTAGTAGAGTAGGATAGTTTTATAGTATGTCTGTTAAAAATAGAGTGGTATCTGTGGTATTAGTAAAACATTTATCTTCTGCTTTAAAGAATAGCTTTGCTAAAGGTGTTTTAACGTTTAATGAGAATGGGGGGGAGTACCAAATAATATTTCTAGTTCTAGTTTTTTTGTTTGGTTTAGTGTTTAAGTTAAATTCTTTATTATTATTATAATTAATACTAGGATGATTTGCCATGTTATTTTTATCAATGTATTTAATTTTATTCGAATATCCTGCTCTATTTAAAGCTTCATTATAATATTCAGCCTTATCATCAAAAATATTTTTAATAGCAGAGATGCGTGAAATCTGTTGTTGGACACTATTGACAATAGTGTTTTTAATACTTCTAGGATGATTAGAGTTAAAACTTACGTAATTTAGATTTTCGTTAATTTTATGGAAAGGATAGTAAAGACCTGTGCTAAGGTTTAATGTTACGTCTAAGAAGTTAACAATTTTGTAGTTATTCTCTATTTCTAACTTAAGGTTGTAGTTATTGAAGAATTGTATTATGGATTTTCTTTTCCTATTAATTTCACAATTGCTATGGTTTTCAATTAAAAGCAGCATATTGTCACAATATAAACCACTGGTCATCTCTGGCATTTTCCTATGCAGTACATTATTAATAAATAAACCAACGAGATCCGTTATTTGTGCCGAGTCAGATGATCCCATAGTGATATCAAAATTGTTTTTTCTGTCGGCTCTTGTCCAGAGATGATTATTGAATTCTATTAGTGTTTTCCGTGCTGTTAGAATTATATTCATTTCGTCACTAGATAGGTCTGTATGTTTAGATGCGGAGATAAGAGCCTTATTAAGTAAACTAGGGGTAATAGAGGAGTAGTAATTTGCAATATCCAATTGAATTAATTTTTTGTTATGTTTTAGTTTTATGTTATTGAACCAATCTATAACTTTGTTAGTACCGTTCCATAGTTTCAGGTGTGATTTTTCTTTAAGTTGTGGTATAATTCTATCTAATATATGTTTGCTAATTATGCCTAAGTCTGCTTTAGATGGTGCTATGACTCTGACTGGTAGTTCTATTTCAAAATTTCTTTTGTGGTCTTTCAGGTTAATTTTCGGTTTTCTAGGTATAAAGGGTTCAGTCCTATTTTGGATGCCTAATTTATGAATAATTTCGGAAGCTTCTGAGTTCTTTCAATATAAGGTTATTATATTCGTCCTTTTCCATCCGATATAAATTATTAGTTTAATCAATGATATTAAATAAATGGAAACTATTTATAAAACCATATTTATTCTATTGTATATATTTCAAGGGTACCAAAAACTTTGGTACGCTTTCGTCAGATAAAATACAAAGTGCGTTTTATAAATTTTGACATAGCCAAGGAACATACCTTTAACGGTTGAAGTTTTCCTTTGATAGTGGACTTTTAAAGACAGATTTTTAAAAATTGTTAGGATGAGTATGCAAATGAATATGTAAATGAGGTTGAGGTATATGTTTGAAAAAAAAACGTTATTTTAGATGCTATGGAGAATTTAGATATGTTTTTATGTGTAGGAAAGAAAGAAAAGGAAAAGAAGAAAAGAAGACCTCGTATTTACGTTAATTTTTTTGGAAAAAATTTTGAATATTTACCTATATTATGTATATACTTATATGGAGAATTAGGTTTGTAAGTATTTATCTTATTACAATATTGTAGTAGGTTATATGTATACAAATCTGTATATATTAATAATTACATATGTATTAGTATTAAAGAGATATAGATAATTTACAATTATTAGTTGTTTATAATATGAGTTACGAGGGATGTTGATTTTGTGTTTTAAATAAATGTTTTCATAATATTATGAAAATATTTTCAATGCTGAACAAAATATTCAAATCTATAAATTGTTCTCCTCTCATAACTTGAACTACCTATTTATTTACATAAAACACAAAATCAACATCCCTCGTAGCTCATATTATAAACATCTAATAATTGTAAATTATCTATATCTCTTTAATACTAATTATTAATATATACAGATATTTATACATATAACCTACTACAATATTGTAATAAGATAAATACTTACAAACATAATTCTGCATATAAGTATATACATAATATAGGTAAATATTAAAAAAAAAATTTCCCCCAAATTAACATAAATACGAGGTCTTCTTTTCTTTTTTCCTTCTTTTTTCTTTTTCTCCCTTTTCTTTCTTTCCTAC
>OZ024756.1:16236453-16301453 GCA_964016885.1 Eledone cirrhosa
TATATATATATATAAAACCTTTGTAATTGTTGTTTTAATGTTTATGAAGGATTTGTAAATTATCTTCTAGTGGAATTGTTAAATAGTTTTGTGTGTAAATATCTCAGAATAAAACAGCAGCTGGTGACACATATTGTTAACCAGGTAATACTAGGTGTCATACCAAAGGATTGGTGCAGCAGCATCATTGTCAACTGCTACAAGGGTAAAGGTGATGCACTAGATAGAGGAAACTATAGAGGTATAAAGCTGATGGACCAGGTCATGAAAGTAACAGAAGGAGTTATAGCACAGTTGATTAGGGACCGGGTGAAACTAGATGAGATGCAATTTGTGTTTGTGCCAGGAAAAGACACCACTGATGCCCTCTTCCTTGTGAGGCAGTTACAGGAAAAGTACCTAGCTAAAAGTAAGCCACTCTACCTGGCATTCGTTGATCTGGAGAAAGCCTTTGACAGAGTTCTCCATGCTATAATCTGGTGGGCTCTTAGAAACTAGGAGTAGATGAATGGCTTGTGAAGGCTGTACAAGCCATGTATAGGGGAGCAGTCAGCAAAGTTAGGATTAGCAATGACTATAGCAAGGGATTTAGTATACAGGTCGGTGTCCACCAGGGCTCTGTTCTTAGCCCTCTCCTGTTCATCATAGTTTTGCAGGCAATAACGGAGGAGTTTAAGACCAGATGCCCATGGGAACTCCTGTATGCAGATGACTTTGCACTTATAGCTGAATCTATGGTAAAACTAGAGAAGAAATTCCAAACATGGAAGCAGGGACTAGAAAGAAAGGGTTTCAAAGACTAAGGTCCTTGTGAGTAGATGAGAAAACAGAACCCAGATCCCCCCTGGAAAATGGCCTTGCTCACTATGTAGGGAAGGTGTAGATAGGAACTCTATTCTCTGCCCCAAATGCAAACAATGGGTACACAAGAGATGTAGTGGGATCTCAGGAAGCTTAACTAAGTATGTAGGCTTCACATGTAGCAGCTGCACTGGGATAGCAAGCAGCAAACAGCCACAGGAAAGAAGCACCACAACCCTGGGTGGGCTCTGTAGACACAGTAGACAGCTTCTGCTACCTAGGTGATCGAATTAGCAGCGGAGGTAGGTGTTCGTAAAGTACAATAACTAGGGTAAGAACGGGATGTAAGAAGTTCAGGGAGCTACTACCACTGCTAGCTGCAAAAGGCTTTTCCCTCAAAATGAAAGGCAGACTGTATGATGCATGTATACGAACAGCAATGTTACATGGTAATGAGACCTGGGCGATGTCTGTAGAAGACTTGTGTAGATTAGAAAGAAACGAAGCCTATATGCTCCAATGGATGTGTAATAGTAATATGCGAACAGCAAAGCATAAATGAATTGAGAGAGAGACTGAGCATAAGAGGAATCAAATTCTGAGTGTAGGAGAGGCGGTTGCGTTGGTATGGACATGTGATGTGTATGAAGGATGACAGCTGCATAAAAAGGTGCAGAGCACTAGAAGTCGATGGAAGCCAACCTTACCCAATTACACCTCTCAAAGTCGATGACACACGACCGTAACCTCTGGCGTCACGCAGTAATACAGAAGACCCGACCCCCCTTGGGTACAAGCCGAAGCTGAAGTATATAGACAATATGCCCACACACCCTCCCACTGCAAAGTGGTCATGGAGGTGCCACGGCAAAAAAGCACCCAGCCCACACTGTAAAGTGGACGTGTAGGCGCCACGGAAAAAAAGCACCCAGCACTCACTGTAAATGAAGTTGGTGTTAGGAAGGGCATCCAGCTGTAGAAATCATGCCAGAATCAGTTCCCGCATGGTCAGCTGACCGGCTACTGCCCACAACAGGACAACTCGTCTAACCCATGCTAGCGTGGAAGAACGGACGTAAAACGGTGATGATATATATATATATATATATATATATATATTTAATATATAACCAATAGTTTTTTGAATATTAACGATGATATTCGATTCGTTTGCAATCATGCAAACAGCTTCTTAACCCATGTGAGTTGAATGACCTTGTCATTCTTGCTCTTGTGTTGGCATGTAAATAGAACGATAGACACTAGTGTTTCTCGGTTATTACTCTTCATCAGTACCGTATACTGTTTACCTGCCAACTGTCAGAGCTAGTGAAAATATTTGATATTTTCTGGAATATGCAGTGACTGATCGGCCTGCTTTGCATATTAGCAGACTGCCTGATCGGTCAGATCTGCATATTTGCAGATCCACTGATCAGCCAGATTTGCATATCAGCAGATAGGCCAGTCAGTTTTATGTATCTGAGTGATTAATGCCCGGCTTTGCCATATTCAAATAACTAACAAATAGTTTTCTCGCTCCACATGGCTGAATACAAGAAATGTAAATCTGAGTTTTTTGAATATTAATAATTGTTTCTACTTTTGGCACAAGGCCAGCAATTACCCAGTGCATTACTGGTACTTTATTATATCGACCCCGTAAGGATGAAAGGCAAAGTCAACCTCGGCGGAATTTGAACTCAGATCGTAAAGGGACGTAACTATGCTGGAAAGCATGGCGTCCGACCCTCTACCGATACTGCCAATCCACCGTATTAATAATAATATTTGATTTGTTTGCAATTATACAAACAGCCTCTTAAGCCATGATAGTAGAATGACCTCGTCATTCTTGCTCTTGTGTTGGCATATAAACAGAACGGCAGACAGGCTTCCACATAGTCTCTGCCTACTAAATTCCACTGACAAGGTAAAAGACACTTGTCCAGACATTTTCTTTTTCTTTTTTTTTTGTTACTGTAATGGAAATGTTTGACAAAGATTTTTCTGTTAGGGTGCAGTATGGGAAAGAATGGAAGAGCAAGTAACAGAGAAGAGTTAATGTTGGTGGTATGTGTATGTGTGTGTGTGTGATATGGTTTGTGTATATGTGTTTGAGTGTGTGTGGTGTGGTCTGTGTATATGTGTGTGAGAGTGTGTGATGTTGTCTCTGTGTGTGTGAGAGTGTGATGTGGTCTGTATGTGTGTTTGAGAGTGTGTAATGTGGTCTGTGTATATATGTGTGAGAGTGTGTGATGTGGTCGGTATGTGTGTGTGAGAGTGTGTGGTGTTGTCTGTTTATGCATCTGAGGGTGTGTGTGTGGTGTGGTGTGGTCTATATGTATGTGTGGTATTGTGCAGTCTGTGTGTGTATGGTATGGTCTGTATGTCTGTGTGTATGGTATGGTCTGTATGTCTGTGTGTGTATGGTATGGTCTGTGTGTATATGTGTGTATGGTATGGTATGGTCTGTATGTCTGTGTGTGTGGTTGGTCTGTATATAAGATGGACTGAAATAAAGAGGAAGGTGTTTGTTAGAAGGGGGTAGAGTTAGTAGTGACATCTCCCAATCTATTGTCACTCTCTCTTCCCCTCCCCTCCCCCCTCTCTCTCAATATTTCACTTTGATGCATTCATAAGAAAGAGGGTGTATGTTTGTGATGGTGGTGGTGGTGGTGAGGACAAATGCCAATTTGCATATTCATGAGATGTTGGATTGTATTAGCATGTCCATCCATACACATGATGTATTCGTAAAGAGGAGAGGATGGT
The DNA here is from genome assembly GCA_964016885.1 of Eledone cirrhosa. Classification (NCBI taxonomy): domain Eukaryota; kingdom Metazoa; phylum Mollusca; class Cephalopoda; order Octopoda; family Eledonidae; genus Eledone; species Eledone cirrhosa. Next base: position 16,240,030 of record OZ024756.1, read on the forward strand.
GGTTATATATGCCAATTTACATATTCATGAGTTGCTGGCTTGCATTAGCATGTCCATGAGGAAGAGGATGGGGGTAAATGGCAATTTACATATTCATGAGGTGTTGGCTTGCATTAGCATGTCCTTACACATGATTTGCATTTGTATCTTTAAGTCACCCCGTCTCCACTTTCTCCCCATTCATCTTTTTTCTGTGTTTCTCTATATCTATCTCTCTATCTAGCTATCTATCTCTCTATCTATCTTTGTCTCTCTCCCCCGTGTTCTCTCATTCTGTAAACCTCTATTTTTCCGTCTTTATCTGCATATGTATATCTCTATTTTCATGTCTCTTTGTCCCCCACCTCTCTCTCTCTCTCTCTCTCTCTCTCTCTCTCTCTCTCTCTCTCTCTCTCTCTCTCTCTCTCTCTTTCTCTCTCTCTCTCTCTCTATATATATATCTTTACATCTCTCTCTCTTTCTCTCTCTCTCTCTATATATATATCTTTACATCTCTCTCTCTCTCTCTCTCTCTCTCTCTCTCTCTCTCTCTCTCTCTATATATATATATATATATATATCTTTACATCTCTCTCTCTATCTCTTTACATCTTTCTCGCTCTCTCTCTCTCTCTATATATGTATGTATATATATATCTTTACATCTTTCTCGCTCTCACTCTCTCTCTCTCTCTCTCTCCATAATACTTAATATTCCATTTATTGATTCCACCCTCCTTCCCACCCACCCCATTGCTGTATTCACTGCTGTTATTGGCAGACATGCTGCTGCTGCTGCTGTCCACTTCCACCCCCTCTCCCATCCGTCACCACTAATCTATCCAACCCTCCCTCACACAGCCACAAACCAATACTGCGTGTGGTGTGGTGTTGTAAGAGGTGACTAAAAGGGTTTGTGTGAGGAAGGGCCTATGGCTGTAAAACATTGCCTCAATATATTCTGTCCAACCCATGCCAACGTGGAAAAGTAGCCTCTATGTATATATACATACAGTGTACCCCTGGCATTCTCAGTTCCAACATTTGAGGTCCGGGTTATACGTGGAAACGTAAATATTTTCCGCGATTTTTTTTTTTAATAGCTTTCTTCGTGGTGATATATATTTTTTCATGCTTTTGAACGCTGAATTATTAATAACAATATACTGTATTTGTGAGCCGATAATTTATGTTATGTTTAAACGTTTACAGGCATTTTTATGGACCATGTCCAATATTCGCGGTTTTTCACTCTTCGCAGGTGCTCTAGGAACATAACCCTCGTGAATGTCAGGGGACTACTGTATATATATATATATATATAAAGGTGGGCGAAGACAATGGAAAGATGGACAGAACACACAACAGTCCCCTTGCAGCAGTCCACCACTATGTTGTTTCAGTGATATATATATAAATATATAATTGTTTCTACTTTTGGCACAAGGCCAGCAATTACGCAGTACATTACTGGTACTTTATTTTATCGACCCCCGTAAGGATGGAAGGCAAAGTTGACCTCGGCGGGATTTGAACTCAGAATGGAAAGGGCCGTAACTCTATGCGTCAAAGCATGACGCCCGACCCTCTACCGATACTGGCAATCCACCGCCCTTATATATAAATATATAATAATTGTTTCTACATTTGGCACAAGGCCAGCAATTACCCAGAGCATTACTGGTACTTTATTTTATCGACCCCGTAAGGATGAAAGGCAAAGTTAACCTCGGCGGGATTTGAACTGAGTCCGTAAAGGGACGTAACTGTGCTGCAAAGCATGGCGTCCGACCCTCTACTGATACTGCCAATTCACCACCCTGAATATATATAAATATATAATAATAATAAGTTGATGGGACTAGCGTAAGGTTTCCCTGCTAGTACCGGTTGCATCTCAGCATACTCAATAGGCAAGGTTATGTGAAAATCTCAGAGTACACACAAAGTTATTTGCCTCAATACAACACGTAAATGGGTACCTCAAATCGTACTAAGTTTCCGCCACACTTAATGCAGCAAGAGAGCATACAACATCTATTGTCTACATTTATTATGCAACAAAACACAATCGACGCATGTGACCTCCTCAGCGGGTGTCACCTAATCAATAACCAATCGATCAACAGAATTTGATTCCAGTCCATGCCGTCTATGGCAGTAAATGCGACAGGTGGCACAGTAGTACAGTAGTAACTGAAATCCCTACGCGTCATCAAAAGACCATCAACCGAGTGGCTACAGGTTCAGAAATTTACGTGTTGGCTCAGGCCCCCTCTCCATAATAACTCAACCAACATATCTCATATCAAACACAAATTAATAAGTGAGTGAAAATATCGGTTATTAGAGAAAATCTGTCTCGAATCATAATACAGTAGGGTATAAATATATATATATATATGCATGTAAAAGGTAAACAGAAATAACAACACAATCGGTACAGTATATGGAAAGGATATATTAGCTTAACGCTTGATATAGCAGGAAGAGGGTCTTAACGTTTCGGACGCTAGTCCTTCATCAGAAGAAAGAATGAGAAATAAAAAAGATTAAGGGGATGGAATTGGAAAAAATGTCTTTAGATAAAAATAATAGGATGTACATATATATGATGGGCTTCTGCACAGTTTCTGTTTACCAAATTTCATTCACTATCCAAGCTGTCACCACACAGTGGGAAAGAACCTGAAACCATGTGGTTGAATGCCCTGACCACACAGCCATGCCTATACTCTCACTCTCTCTCTCTCTCTGTATATGTACATAATTGTTTCTACTATTGGCACAAGGCCAGCAACTACCCCAGTGCATTACTGGTACTTTATTTTATCGACCCGTAAGGATGAAAGGCAAAGTTAACCTCGGTGGGATTTGAACTCACATAAAGGGACGTAACTCTTTGCTTCAAAGCATGGTGTCCGACCCTCTACCGATACTGCCAATCCACTGCCCTTATATGTATATGTACATTATTGTTTCTACTTTTTGCACAAGGCCAGCAATTAACCAGTGTATTACTGGTACTTTATTTTATCAACCCCCATAAGGAGGAAATGCAAAGTTAACCTGAGCGGGATTTGAACTCAGAATGGCAAGGGCCGTAATTCAATGCGTCAAAGCATGGTGTCCGACCCTCTACCGCTACTGCCAATCCACCTGGTCCAGTCTGTTATTGTGTCCCCCCTCCCACACACGTCTCCCCTCCTCCACTCTGGTCCCATCACCTCCTACTACCACCCCACTCTTCATTCCTCTTGTCTTAGCACAACTTTTTCCAACTGGTCCTTACATTCCCTTCCGCTCTCTCTTCTTTCTCTCTCTCTCTCTCTCTCTCCTTCCTCTCTCTCTCTTGCTCTCTCTTATTCCTTCTTTCTCTTCTTCCTTCCTCTCTCTCTCCTGTCTCTCTTTCCTCCCTCCTTCCTCTCTCTCCTTCCCCTCTCTCTCTTCCTCTCCAATTTAGTTCCCCTACCTACTCCCTCCCCTCCCATCATCCCAGCTGGTCCTTAATTCTCTTATGTCATCCCCCCCCCCCACAGACTTTAGTTCTATCAATACCCCCACCCCACATCACTTGTCCTTAAGCTTTTGAATATTCATGACACACCCCCTGCCAGTATTAGAAAAGCTTTCATAACACACACACATACTGAACTCAATGTACACACACACACCACACTGCACACATATACAACACATAAACATACACCACACTGCACACACACACACACTGCCACAACACTGCCATACCATCACCCCTGCCATACCATCACCCCTGCCACACCACTGCCATACCATCACCCCTGCCACAACACTGCCATATCATCACCACTGCCATACCATCACCACTGCCATACCATCACCCCTGCCACACCACTGCCATACCATCACCCCTGCCACAACACTGCCATATCATCACTACTGCCATACCATCACCCCTGCCACACCACTGCCATATCATCACTACTGCCATACCATCACCCCTGCCACACCACTGCCATACCATCACCCCTGCCACACCACTGCCATATCATCACTACTGTCATACCATCACCACTGCCATATCATTACTCCTGCCACACCACTGCCATACCATCACCCCTGCCACACCACTGCCATACCATCAACACTGCCATATCATCACCACTGCCATACCATCACCCCTGCCACACCACTGCCATACCATCAACACCACCACTAGCATACTTGCCATACCATCAACATCACCATCACCTGTGTCATTGTCACACCCTCCCTTATCTACTCTCCCATTATTTCAGGCAACCATCTAGACATCCATTAACCCACCCACCATTCCACCCATCTATCTACCCATCCATTAACCCACCCACCATTCCACCCATCCATTAACCCACCCACCATTACCCCCATCTATCTACCCATCCATTAACCCACCAAACATTCCACCCATCCATTAACCCACCCACCATTACACCCATCCATTAACCCACCCACCATTCCACCCATCCATTAACCCACCCACCATTACACCCATCTATCTACCCATCCATTAACCCACCCACCATTCCACCCATCCATTAACCCACCCACCATTCCACCCATCTATCTACCCACCAACAACCTTCCCATATTGACTCATCATGGCCAAATTAAGATCATTAGGCCCACAATGTGACATCTTGGTCAAGTGTTATTTATCCCACCCTCACCTTGACCCCGACATCTTGGTCAAGTATCACCAGCCTCACCTTGACACTTGACATCTTGGTCAAGTGTCACCCATCCTCAGCTTGATCCTGACATCTTGGTCAAGTGTCACCAGCCTCACCTTGACCCTGACATCTTGGTCTAGTGTCACCAGCCTCACCTTGACCCTGACATCTTGGTTTAGTGTCACCAGCCTCACCTTGAACCTGACACCTTGGTCTAGTGTCACCAGCCTCACCTTGAACCTGACATCTTGGTCAAGTGTTACCACCCTCACCTTGACTCTGACATCTTGGTCAAGTGTCACCACAGCCTCACCTTGACCCTGACATCTTGGTTTAGTGTCACCAGCCTCACCTTGAACCTGACACCTTGGTCTAGTGTCACAAGCCTCACCTTGAACCTGACATCTTGGTCAAGTGTTACCACCCTCACCTTGACTCTGACATCTTGGTCAAGTGTCACCACAGCCTCACCTTGACCATGACATCTTGGTCAAGTGTCACCCCATCCTCAGCTTGACCCTGACATCTTGGTCAAGTGTTACCCATCATCAGCTTGACCCTGACATCTTGGTCAAGTGTTACCACCCTCACCTTGAACCTGACATCTTGGTCAAGTGTTACCACCCTCACCTTGACCCTGACATCTTGGTCAAGTGTCACCCCATCCTCAGCTTGACCCTGACATCTTGGTCAAGTGTTACCCATCATCAGCTTGACCCTGACATCTTGGTCAAGTGTTACCACCCTCACCTTGAACCTGACATCTTGGTCAAGTGTTACCACCCTCACCTTGACCCTGACATCTTGGTCAAGTGTCACCCCCTCCTCACCTTGACCCTGACATCTTGGTCAAGTGTCACCCCATCCTCAGCTTGACCCTGACATCTTGGTCAAGTGTCACCACAGCCTCACCTTGACCCTGACATCTTGGTCAAGTGTCACCCCATCCTCAGCTTGACCCTGACATCTTGGTCAAGTGTCATTCACCACACCCTCAGCTTGACACATACTTTGTCAGTGAAATTTGGTAGACAGAAACTGTTTAGAAGCCTGCCAGATGTTCTTTTCTTGTAATTCGAAAGGTCAGCCTTGTCACACACTGTGTCATGCTGAATCTCCCTGAGAACTATATCAAGGATACACCTATCTGTGGAATGCTCAGCCACTTACACCTTAATTTCACAAGCAGGCTGTACCATTGAACACAGGTTGATTCCAATCCAACACCCCCATCCCCACTTATCTGAAACCCCTCCCCCAATCTACCCCCCCCCCCCTCCCCCCATCATGTAACAGAAACAAAATAATCTCCCATTCTACAACCAATATTGCAATTGTTGTTGTTGTTATTGTTATATCATCATCATCATCGTTTAAACGTCTGTCTTCCATGCTAGCATGGGAGATATTTATTATTACAAATACTAACACCATCACCACCACCGTCACTGCCACCACCACCATCATCACAACTGCCATCACTGCCACTACCACCATCACCACCACCATCATCACCAACAACACCATCATCATCACCCCTGCCACTCCCACCACCATCACTCATCACCACCAACACCCACCACCACCACCATCATCACCAACAACACCATTACCATCACCAACAACACCATCACCATCATCACCAACAACACCATCACCACCACCACCACCATCATCACCAACAACACCATCACCACTACCACCACCATCACCACTATACTATCACTGTCAATTAAGTCTCCACACTAGTTTCAGTTGTAGTAGGCTGCCATCTCTCTCTCTCTCACTGCCTGTTTGTCACTCTGTCTCTCTTTCTCTCACTCTCACTCTGTCTCTCTCTTTCTCTCATTGTCTCACTCTCTGTCTCTCTCTTTCTCTCATTGTCTGTCACTCTGTCTCTCTCTTTCTCTCTCTCTCCCTATCTCTCTCTCTCGCTCGCTCTCTCACTGTCTGTCTATCATTCTTTGTCTCTCTCTCTCTCTCTGACAGTTTGTCATTCTCTATCTCTCTCTCTTTCTGTCGCTCTCTTTCTCTCATTCTCTCTTTCTCCTACTCTCTCTCTCTCTCTCTCTCTCTCTCTCTCTCTCTCTCTCTCTCTCTCTCTCTCTCTCTCACTCTCTCTCTCTCTCTCTCTCTCTCTCTCTCTCTCTCTCTCTCTTTTTCTCTCTCTCTCTCTTTCTGCCTGTCTCTCTTTATCTGTTTTTCTCTCACTCCCTGTCTCTCTCTTTCTCTCACTGTCTGTCACTCTGTCTCTCTCTGTCTGTCTGTCTCTCTCACTATGTCTCTCTGACAGTTATTACTGTGATGGTTCCAGCAAGCCACACTCCAACAGTGACCACCACTGCCTGGTGTGCCCTACTTCACCTCCAGCCTTTCCACCTTCTCCCGTCCTTCCTATCATAGTACGTGATGTACTGTGGTGTTACCACCGCGCCGTACTCCAACAGTGGCCACCACCACATAGTGTGGCCAGCGTCCCCTCCACATCCTTCTATCATAGTACGTGATGTCATCTCCCATGTGTCCTTGTTGTGAAGCGAAAATCATAGGACTTGTAATTCCAGGTTAGTACATATATATATATATATATATATATATATGTATATATATTATTATATATATATATTATTATACATATGCATATGACTATATACATGTGCATGTAGAGATACACACACACACACACATATATATATATATATATGATAATGATTATATATATATATATATATACATACATATATATTCAGATATATATATATATATTGATGATGATGATTATATATATATATATATATATATATATATATATATATATATATATATATATATATATATACATATTCAGATATATATATATGATGATGGTATATATATATATACATACATACATACATATTCAGATATATATATATATATATACACACACACATACATAAACATATATATATATATATACACATAAGCATATATATACATCACCATCATCATCATCGTTTAACGTCCATCTTCCACGCTTGCATGGGTTTGGACATACATAAACATATATATACATACATAAACATATATATACATACATAAACATATATATACATACACATACATATATGCACATATATTTATTATTAGAAGAGATTAAAAGTTTAAGCAAATAATTTCAGCTTGCAGAGAAATGTGCAGTGTGTTTTTGTGTGCACATATACACACAAATACACTTATATACACAAACATACATGCACCTGAACATACTTATATACACAGACACACACACACACACACATATATATATATATATATATATATATAAATGACCTTTTGAGTTTAAAACTCTAAATATAATATATATATATATATATATATATATATATATATATACATAAACACACATACATACACAACTCACATACACCCAAACACGCTTATATACATAAACACACATGTATCCAAACACACATAAACACACAAGCTCCCACACATACATATATAAACAAACATGTACATACAAACACACACACATATATACAAATACATAAATATGCACAAATGCACATATAGAGACAAATACATATATCATCATCATCATCATCGTTGTTTAACGTCTATATTCCATGTACACAAATGCACTTATATACGCAAGCACCCAAACATATATATATATATACATGCAAACACACATGCATGCACAAATACACATGCACCGAAACACATATATACACAAACACACATATATATATACACAAACACACACATATATATATATATATATATATATACAAACACACATGTATATATATACAAACACATATATATATACACAAACACGCACATATATATATATATAATATATATATATATATATATAGAGAGAGAGAGAGAGAGAGAGAGAGAGAGAGAGAGAGAGAGAGAGAGAGGCACATCGCTTAGTTGTTAGAGCATTGGCCTTGCAATCGAAAGGTTGTGAGTTCAATTCTCAGACCGGGTGATGTGTTGTTTCCTTGAGCAAGACACTTTATTTCACATTGCTCCAGTTTACTCAGCTGTAAAAATGAGATGATAGGGACTGGGGTCCCTATCATTCCACTGCAAAGTGGTCATGGAGGTGCCACAGAAAAAAAGCACCCAGCACTCACTGTAAATGAGGTTGGTGTTAGGAAGGGCATCCAGCTGTAGAAATCAAGCCAGCATCAGTTCCCGTCCCACCCTTGCAAGCAGGGAAAAAGCGGACGTAAAATGAAATGATGATGATGATATATATACAAACACACACATATACATATACAAACACACACACATGCAAACAAATAAATTTGTGTGCACTTAGAAAGTTTGTTTCCACCCCACCCCCTTTTTTGTTTTATGTTTGCGTTCCATGAGTTTTGAATGTAAACAGTAGAAATGTCTTTGTGAGAGCCTAGCATTTGTGTGACAGACAGACAGAAAATCCACAATTGTTATTGTAGAGATGATTTTCCTCTTGTTTTCCATTCATTTTTTAAAACTCCTGTTTTATCATATCAGGAATTGTTTTTATTGATTTCTTAATCTGTTCAAATAATAAATACTTATTTGCTCTATGGTTATATATATGTATGTATGTATGTATATATATATATATGTGTGTGTGTGTATATATATATATATATATAATATATCACCATCATCACATTTAACGTCCATTTTATATGCTTTCACGGGATTTGACAGGTCGTCCACGTCATGTTGGGTCTACTGGGGGTAGTTTATCTCTCTCCCATTCATTTTCAACATTCACCAGTCCCTCATAATGACATTTCTGAGCAATATCTATATATGTAAATATAATTGTTTCTACGTTTGGCACAAGGCCAGCAAATTAATTACCCAGTGCATTACTGGTACTTTATTTTATTGATCCCGTAAGGATGAAAGGCAAAGTTAACCTCGGTGGGATTTGAACTCAGATCATAAAGGGAGGTAACTCTATGTGTCAAAGCATGGCGTTCGACCCTCTACCGATACTGCCAATCCATCTATATATGTAAATATAATTGTTATAATGGTTTCTAATTTAGGCACAAGGTTAACAATTGGTTCTTTATTTTACTAATCCCATAATAATAAAATAATAATAATAATAATAATTGTTTCTACTTTAAGCACAAGGCCAGCAATTACCCAGTGCATTACTGGTACTTTATTTTATCGACCCCGTAAGGATGAAAGGCAAAGTTAACCGCGGTGGGATTTGAACTCAGAACATAAAGGTCAATAACTCTGCTGCACAACATGGTGTCTGATGCTCTACCGATAATGCAAAACCACCACAATAATAATAAAGATAATTATTTCCACCCCACCCCCCTTTTTGTGAGGGTTCTCCAGCAATTGGTTGCTAGGTGAAGTGTGTTAATTGGACCCAGATCAGTCCCTGATCTCAGGGACTCAATATATCACGTAGGATTCTGCCAGTGCTAGTGATGGTAGAAATTTGGGCATTGCCGATGAGTTCCGGGAATCCAAGGCTTTTGAAGCACCCCAATGACAGTTGGTTTCACTTCTGTCTCTAGATGGTGCTCAGTTTTAATAACACCTGCAACGTCTGCATACTTATTGATCTTTTCCATTTTCTTTTCAGCCACATTGTGGTTTTGAGGGATCGCAATATCAATTGGAGTCCATTTAGTGGGGTGGCGTGGAGTGAGGGAGGGGGGGGGGGTTACAACAATATCAATATACTGGTGATTACTATAGGCACAAGGCCAGAAATTTTGGAGGAGGGGAAAATCAATTAAATCAACCCGAGTGGATTACTGGTACTTTATTTTATCAACTCTGTAAGGATGAATGGCAAAGCTAACCTCAGCAGGATTTGAACTCAGAATGTAAAGGGCTGTAACTCTATGCTGCAACCAATACTGCCAATTCACCACCCTAGTGGATTGGCAGTATCGGTAGAGGGTCGGACGCCATGCCTTCCAGCATAGAGTTACGCCCCTTTATGGTCTGAATTCAAATCCCGCCGAGGTTAACTTTGCCTTTCATCCTTACGGGGTCGATAAAATAAAGTACCAGTAATACACTGGGTAATTGCTGGCCTTGTGCCAAAAGTAGAAACAATTATTATCATTATTTCTGATTTAGACAGTAGGCCAACAAGTTTTTGCCCTAATGCCTAAATCAGAAACCATTATTATTATTATTATTTTTATTGTTTTTCCTTTTCCTTCAGTATTGTTTCTGATATATGCTGAGTGTCTTCCTAACACCCAAGGCAAATAAATTCATTGTATACATTAGTAAGCCAGTTAATACACCACATAGAAGATAATTTACAGCTTATCATTCTTATAGAGGGATATCATTCTTACAGAGATAGTGCTCTACTCACACACATCCACATCCACACAAGGTGGGATATCATTCTTACAGAGATAGTGCTCTTCTCACACACCACACACACACATCCACACAAGGTGGGATATCATTCTTACAGAGATAGTGCTCTTCTCAATACGTGGGCAGTACCAGTCAAAACAATTTTTTGTACCTCTTGCAGAGATGGTAACCCAGGAATCATCCTCAAATACTGTTCTGTTCTTTTCTTGATCATTCCCAGTGCTCCCACAATCACTGGTATTGTAACGGCCTTGAGGTGCCACATTTTTTCGATTTCAATAAGCAGATCTTTGTTTTGCTTAGCTTGTCAAATTCTTTTGCTGCGATATTGTGATCACATGGGATGCTCATATCAATCAATAAACAGACCATGCTATGTTGGTCTTTTACAATTATATCTGGTCTATTAGCTTTTATGGTCTGGTCAGTATGTACAGGAAAGTCCTATAGAATTGTTACTTTTTCTCCTTCAGTTACAGCCTCAGGTTGATGATTGTACCACTTGTCAGCAGCTTTGATTTTATAATGCCGACATATTACCCGGTGTAGATATTGGCCAACTCTGTCATGTCTAGATTTGTACTCTACTGGGGCTAAAACTTTACATCCAGAAACTAGGTGGTCCACTGTTTCAACCTCAACATTGCAGAATCAGCACTTTGGATTTACTCCATTTCTCATCACATTGGCCTAGTAATTCCGAGTCAGTAATCTTTGGTCTTGGGCAGCTAAGATAAAGCCTTCGCTCTCTGCTTTTAGCCCTGAGCTATGTAGCCACTGATGGGTGTGCTTTTGATCAACATTAGCTTGTTTGCTATGGATTATTATATGCGGTGGATTGGCAGTATCGGTAGAGGGTCGGACGTCATGCTTTGCAGCCTAGAGTTACGGCCCTTTAAAGTCTGAGTTCAAATCCCACTGAGGTTAACTTTGCCTTTCATCCTTACAGGGTCGATAAAATAAAGCACCAGTAATGTACTGGGGTTGATTTAATCAACTTTCCCCTTCCCCAAAATTGCTGGCCTTGTGCCTATATAAGAAACCATTATTATTATAACAATAGGGACTGTGATGTTGTTACAACTCACACCTTTGTAGGTTTAGCTGATCTCCTACGAGGTTGTATCTCATAGAGGGTATTTCAGGTGTTTTAATGATAGGGACCTCAGTCCTATCATATTGTTGTTACAACTCACACCTTTGTAAGTTTACCTGGTCTCCTACAAGGTTGTATCTCATAGGAGGTTTCTCAGCTGTTTTAATTATTGAGGCCTCACACCATATCAAATGCCAACTGCCCAATTTTGGCCTACACTCGACCCATGACTATGAAGCAGATGAGTTGCAGAATTGACATGAGCCAGCAACAGTAACAACACCATCAGCCACAGCATATTGAGACCCCTTCCGTTGAAGTCACTGTCGTGGGGAAAAATCTCTGAATACCCCTGCGTAACTAAAAGTGGATGAGCCAAAATGTCTATAAATAAGAACTGAAGTGAACTGTCAGGCAGACTCTGTGTACAGAGTCTTGTTGTAGTCTTGTGTTGGTAGTTCGGAATTACGCCTGGTGAATACCTTGGGTTTTACCCTTGTTTCGTACAGCTATACATAACAAGTGTGTCACACCATTATAACAGTCACGTGTCCTATTTTTGTGTTTGCTGGTTTCTTTCTTTCTGTCTCATTGTAGAAATGTGAAAGGAGAAAGCAGCGACTATGCTGAGGGAGGTGAACGAGAGAAAGGGAATATTATGAAGAGAAGTGGATAAGATAGATAGATGTAAGATTGACATTATAGAAGAGAGGGAGAGAGAGAAATAGCCAGCTGTCAGCCAGCAAGCCCAAGAAAAAAAATGGAACAAAGCTTAAAACAAAAAGATTAAGAATGACTGAAATTCCTGAAAAGAGACATAAACTGGGTCATTCTTGTCGGGTACTGTGCTAGTAGTAATAATAATTTCTGCTTAATTAGGATACAAAATATATACTGGAATTTAGTACTCATCTAAAATGTTAAGAGAATCTATTTGCTATAGAAAACATAGTATGGAACCAATAGTAGGTGTGTGCATGTGTGGGTGTCAATATTCTGCATTCCTATTGATTAGATATCAATTATTCAATACACTTTATTACATATGATTGGCCTCAATTTTTCGACTAAGTATAAATCATGTCATGTTGACATTAAATAAAGGATTCTTATGTTCCGAACACCAGCTTTATAATGAGAAAGTTATATTACTAAATCATACCAAATTCTTCATTATTTTCAAGATGATTTGAAAATATTTTAAAGCAGTGTTTTCCATTAAAAATATGGTAAATAACAAGATTAACCCTTTAGCATTTAAACCGGCCATATCCATCCAGAATTCTCTCACCTCTTTCTGTTCAAACCAGCTGTAACATGCCACTCATACTGATGTTAAGGTATTGTTCTCAAAATAAATAGTATCAAAACCTCATTGATTCGATATTATGTGAGGTGAAGCCTTTACCATGAGGTGTCATTACTGTTCCAATCTGTCTTGGTTTATTATTGTTGTTTAATAATAAAGGGGCTCTCAATCAGTTTCATCCCACTTGCTCCCTGTAAAGTGGTAGTGCTGGTACCACAATAAAATACACCCAAAACAGTCTGTAAAGTGGTAGTGCTGGTACCACGATAAACTTCACCCAATACACTCTGTAAAGTGGTAGTGCTGGTACCACGATAAACTTCACCCAATACACTCTGTAAAGTGGTAGTGCTGGTACCACGATAAACTTCACCCAATACCCCCTGTGAGGGGGCTAGTGATAGAAAAGGTATTCAATCATAGAGATCTTCCAACCATGAAATATAGAACACAAGATCGGGATGAGATTGTTCTAATCTCACTAGTCTTAGACCGTGGCAACACGTCCAACCTATGCCATTGTGGAAAGTGAACATGATGATGATGTTTTATTGAGCTCGGTATATATATATATATATATATATATATATATATATATATATATATATATATATATGTAAAAGGTAAACAGAAATAACAACACAATCGGTACAGTATATGGAAGGGATATATTAGGTTAACACTTGATATAGCAAGAAGAGGGTCTTGGCGTTTCTGGCGCTAGTCCTTCGTCAGAAGAAAGAATGAGAAATAAGATAGATTGAGGGGACGGGTGGGTTGGAATTGGAAAAAATGTCTTTAGATAAAAATAACAGGTCCATTTATGTTGACATCTCTTGCAAAACTGTTGGTGCTGGCATTGTGTGTATGATTTATTTTTGAAAAGTGGATGATGGAGCGCGTCTATTCTTTTATATAGAAATGACTTCAACAGGGTTATAACTGTTTCATTCATATGAAATCATTAGGAATGATGATTTCATATGAATGAAACAATTCTAGTCCTATAGAAGTCATTTCTATATAAAATAAAAAATAATGCTATACTCTCCCAATGTATTGAGTACCATTTTTTAACTGTGATTACCCTCTGGCACAACTCGGGAATCTACATATACAGGGTGTTCCCCCCCCCCCCCCCCAAAAAAAAAATATACACATATATTTATTAGAATGATGTTGAAATGTGTATGCATTTTTTAGGGAAACCCTCAGGAATCTACATATATATATATTTTCTTTTCCTATTACCCTCTCTACTACCCTAAGTATCGAGTACTCTGGTGCGTTATGGTCCACCTGGTTCCTTACCACACTTTCTTTGTTATATACATATAGAATTATTAGCTGTTACCTCTGGTCATTATTCCCTCATCCACTCTGGTCATCTAATTTGCTGTTTCTGCTTATATTGTAGTTATCAAGTTTGAATATGCTGCCATACGGCCTCTCTGTACTGGTAAGTTTAAACAAATCTGTTGTGCAATCGTTCCTCTAGTAAAGGTAATGATCACAGCAATGGTAGCTGGGGTAGTAGTAGATTCAGCACTTGTGTAGGTTTTTACGAGTATTTAGGCCAGAGATAGGGTCAGTTGACCAGAGGTGTGGTCAATTGGCCTGAGGTCAGGTCAGTTGGCCAAAGATATGGTCAGTTGGTCAGAGGTGTGAGCAGTTGGTATGTCTGATATAAGGTGGTGAGGTGGATTCTCATGCTTCAAATTTAGTCTTTTACTCTGTTTTATTTTAAAGATATCATTATCATCATTTACCGTCCTCTTTCTGCACTAGCAAGGGTTGGATGGGTCTACTTAAATCAAGGCAGTACTGAAGTGTGGCACTGACCTCTCAGACAGACCAGGGAATCTGCATCTCACAGTCTTTCGTTTTATCAAATGCACAGAGGAGGCTGTCATGCTTTTGACACAAATGAAGTGTCCTCCCAGCCCTTTGTTTGGTGAGTTTTCTATGGCTGGGTGCCCTTCCTTTCACCAACCATATATATCATCATCAAACACGTGTTTGGATACAGGCTTTTAAATTAGCCATTCTGGAGCACTTCTTTCCATTTGATTATTGATCCTAGGTTTTAATCAAGCAATTAAAACTATATATATATATATATATATATATATATATATATATATATATATATATATATATATATAGTAATAATAATAAATTCGAAGACTAAAATCCAAAGAGGGCTCGATAAGGATAAATATATATCAAGGGTGAAAGCAGCGATTCTTTACTTAAATTTTAATCTGTTATTTTAATATAAATATATATAATAATGAAGATGGTGGTTACATTAAGTGTACACATGTCTGGAATACTCAGTTATAACCTACATGTTAATTCCACATATAGGTTGACCATGTAGATTGAACAACTTAGATATTCCTTTGTCGTTCTCTATCATCATATAGAAACCTTTACAATATGTGAGGTAACACCTTTATTGCAAAAATACAATAGTAAATATAGAGTAATGTAAATGCTAAAGGGTTAATCTTTCTTCCATTCTTTCTCAGTTTTTTATGAAGAGGAGTACGCCCCCAAAATGTAATAATTAACATTTTTTTTTACTTTTCCAGAGTATTAAGCAAATAATCTAACAGTTTCAATTTGTACCATATCCCATCCCACTTTGTTTTTGTTTTTGTTTTTCTCTTCTTTGTTCACTATATAAATAGACGTTCCTCTCTCTCTATATATAACTATATATATATATTTATATACAGTGTACAACTGGCATTTGCAGTCCCAGTTATTCATGGTATTTTCTTCAGAGCCTAACCTATAATCGTTCATGGAAACCACCACATATTTGCGGGTGCTCTAGGAACATAACCCCCACAAATACGAGGGGACAACTGTATATATTATCCATTGCGCTACTATTGACTTCAAAATATTTACGAAGTAACAATTGATTTATATTTTCATTTAATAGTTCTAGGGACTCTGTTTTTTTTTGTTTATTTAATTAAGTAAATAAAAATTAATTATGTATCTACTTAAAATATGGACAAAATGTTCGTTAATTTATTAAGATGAAATATAATTAACCATTTTGGTCTTTTGTGTTATCAGAATATATGTATACCATCATCATCATTTAACGTCTATTTTCCATGCTAGCATGGGTTAAACCGGTTTGTCCCATTATAGGCAAGTTGGGTCAGGTGTTCGTGTCTTGCTCATATAGGACTGTTTCTGGCTAGATTTCTACAGCTGGATGCCCTTCCTAATGCCAACCACATTTTGCTATTCAATTTTTCTTTTGCAATGCATCTATATATATATATATACTAGCTGAATTACCTGGAGTTGCCCGGGTTACTGCTGTTCTTATTCAGATTAGTAAACAAAAAATATGAAGATATGTTTTTTTTTTCTCATGATATTTCAAAATATCTATATTTTATTTAAAAAATATCAAATTTGTAATGATAATAGAATTTAGGAATGAAAATCTGTCAATCTTGAAGCACCTTAGGGTAAACAATATTAATTGTGTAATTTTTTGTTGCCGTCCAAATGAATAAATTGTTGCTACACACTCACACACATACTCTCCTATACATATACTAAGACAGACACACACTGACATACATTCACGCAGACACATGCATAGCTTTTCACCTCATTTTTGGTCAGTTGCTACATAAGTGTAGATGTGTGTGTGTATTTAATAACGTACCTAATGAACACACACAGACACACTCACATATTCATATACAAAATGTGACAAAGGTGTGTTGTTTTCTATAGTTTTAATGCAAATGAAAATAAAAATTATCACACATACACTTACACACACACATACACTCACATACATATACTAAGACAGACATACATTCATGCACACCTGTCTGTCATCACATATGTATCTGTATGTGTAGATGTGTGTGTGTTTAATTGTCTGTGTGTGAAGATAATGTGTATGCAACTTACGTAGTAACAAACTCATAAACACACACACACACGCACACTTACAGACACATCAGATCAAGTACTCCGTTATCATCATGGACACACTTCTCCCCAACAATATCACAACTTTCCCTGACACACTGTCTTGCAATCCTGAACACCTCACGCCTTTGGTCCTCGCGTTTCAGAGCCTGCTTAACTTTTTTATATTCTATATTCTGCTTCCCTGCTTGCAAAGTACACTTGATATATATATCATCATCATCGTTTAACGTTCACCTTCCCTGCTAATATGGGTAGGACTATATATATATATATATTTCGTTTCTTATTGGCAACATGACCCTCCCAAAGTATAACAATATATATATATAACCCATGCTAGCGTGGAAAATGGACGTTAAACGAAGATGATGATGATGATATAAGGAAAAAAGATGAAATCGAAAATGCAACTAGAGTCTTATTTTAAAAAATATATATATATTTAGTTCCTTTACTGGTTTCGCAGTTCTTCTGCTTTTCAAAAGTAGAGTTGAGATGGATGGTCTGTGGTTTTTCTCACATCAGATGTGAGAAAAACCACAGACCCTCCATCTCAACTTTACTTTTGAAAAGCAGAAGAACTGCGAAACCGGTAAAGGAACCAAATAAATATATATATTTTTTTTAAAAATAAGACTCCAGTTGCATTTTCGATATCATCTTTTTTCCTTATACTTTCACTCGTGTAGCACACCTCGGTTATTTTTCATTTTGTAAAAAAACCTCACTTTCTAATATATATATATATATATAGTTTATTTTGTGTAATGATCTATGGATTTCAACAGCAGCAGGTTATAATAATGATTCCTTTATTAACCACATAAAAAATACATTAAAGATGTCACAAGATGGTACAAATATCGATTTCTGTGTGTAAAACAAAAGGAAACAAAAAACAAAAGATGTAACAGAAAAATGGAAACAAAGGGAAAATCCCCAATAGGGGGGAGAGACCACCGAGGGTTACTCATGGAGAAAGCCCACAAAAGCCACAGTCACCCTGACCACTAGGGCAATCACCCTCTCCCAGTTTTCTTCCTACAATACTACAGGCACTGGCTCAGAGCAGGCCCATTCACAGGGGCCATTCTTGCCTCACTCACCCACCTTTCAACACACTGGTTGGAAGACAGCACTTCCCTCTCTACTCTGATTTTCCATTTCAGATGAAACCTGAATGTTGACATTACTTCATAATGTGTTATCGTTATGTCACTTCTGTGTTTCCATAGGTTCGATCAATGGGGAGACAACTCATGGACAAGAAAACATGCTAACTTTTGGTGACCTTGAAGAAGATGTGAAGCCACTAAATTTGGTGAGTTTAAAATTTTTAACATTTTACAATAAAGATGCGTCATCTAGTGGTTAGGGAGTTGAACTCATGATCATAGGTTCATGGATTTGATTCACTGAGCTAAAAATGTGTACAAGCTCTAGTAACTGGTGTGGGAGAGTGAGCTGTGTGATGGACTAGGGTCCCGTTCTCGGTGGTTTTTTTTCTCTCGCTCATTTAACATGCATGTAAGCTTGGAAAAATGCATGGAAAACGAGTCTAAAACTATAAATTTAATCACTTTTTTCTTGAGTAAATATTATTTTGTTGTTGTTGTTTAGTCCCTGGTCAACCCTAATAGATGAGACCTATAATCAAATGTGGTAAATCAGCAGAGTTGTTAGAAAGCAAGACAAATTGCCCTGCAAAGTACCACTTTGCAGTGGAATGATAGGGACCCCAGTCCCTATCATCTCATTTCTACAGCTGAGTAAACTGGAGCAATGTGAAATAAAGTGTCTTGCTCAAGGAAACAACACATCACCTGGTCTGAGAATTGAACTCACAACCTTTCGATTGCAAGGCTAATGCTCTAACCACTAAGCCCATGTGCCTCCATGTGTATATATAGATTGTACACACAAGCTTTTTTTCTGTAGTTAGGCATCACCCCTTCCTTCCTCAATCAGCTCCAGTGTGTAACGTCATCGCCCCTTCCTTCCTCAGTCATCTCTAGTGTGTGACATCATCACCCCTTCCTTCCTCAGTCATCTCTAGTGTGTGACGTCATCACCCCTTCCTTCCTCAATCATCTTTAGTGTGTGGCGGAAGGACTGCCGGAAGTCTCTCAAATTTATATAGAGATAAAGTAGCAGCCGATTACTGGTGGATTGGTAAAATTGTTAGACAAGAGATCTTGCCATATTAGTTTAGGCTGTCTGCCCTCTGACTCCATCAACATCATTATTTAACTTCTATTTTCTGTGCTAGCAAAGGTTGGGCTTGTCATTACAGACTGATCAGGACTCAGGTGGGGGCAGGGAGCTGGATATACAATCTGGCACCAGGACAAGGGAAGTTATGTCTTTGACACAGCTGAACAGTTTTTCTGACCCTGTGTTTGATGCCTTTTCTATCATCAACCACTTTACAGAACGTTTATTGTGTAAATCACCTACACTAAGGAGGTTGTTGTATCTTTAACATAGTTGAAGAGTCCTCACCACCCTTTGTTTGACAGGTTTTCTCTGACTGGATACCTTTCATATCACCAATAACTTTACAGAGCATACTGGGTGCTTTTACCATCTAGTTCATCAACACTAGAGAGGTTGCCCCCCTCCACTGATCCCTCGAGACCCCCTCCCTCTCTAGACACTGTTTCTATTGTATTGTTTTATTTATTGTATTTATCTATTTTCTGTTGTTGAGGTTACTGATGGCCATCCAATGACCTCCACCACGACCACCACCACTACTTCAGCAGCAGCCCCAGTCCAACAAGCTGGAGGTTTAACCACAACCACAACAGTTCCGGCCCCAGGAGCCCAAGCAATTCATCATATCATTCCACAGTCCATATCTATGCCACCAGCTGGTTATATTATTCAAGGACAGTTTGGCCAACAAACTGTGGTAAGATTTTCACCATTTCTTTTACTTCTTCAGCTGTGTGTTCATAGTTGAGCACTTACTCTTTTACCTGTTCCAGCCATCCAACCGAGGCCATGACTGAACTTTCTATCATTTTATGTAAGATCCTCTACGTTATGTTCTAAACAAGTGGTCACCAGTGATCCACAGAAAAAGTTTAATGTATTTATCTTTTTTTAAAAATTCATATTAGTAGTCCGTGGGATTTAATCTGTTGACTGCTGCGTATGTTTTACACAGCTACAGTTGCTGTGCTGGGGGGTTTTTTCCATCTAGTTTTGAAGTTATGACTGTTGGAAGTGAGTTCATATGAAGTTATGACTGTTGTTAAAGAGTTCATATGAAGTTATGACTGTTGTTAAAGAGTTCATATGAAGTTATGACTGTTGTTAAAGAGTTCATATGAAGTTATGACTGTTGTTAAAGAGTTCATATGAAGTTATGACTGTTGGTAAAGAGTTCATATGAAGTTATGACTGTTGTTAAAGAGTTCATATGAAGTTATGACTGTTGTTAAAGAGTTCATATGAAGTTATGACTGTTGGTAAAGAGTTCATATGAAGTTATGACTGTTGGAAACGAGTTCATATGAAGTTATGACTGTTGGAAACGAGTTCATATGAAGTTATGACTGTTGGTAAAGAGTTCATATGAAGTTATGACGCTTGGTAAAGAGTTCAAACATGTTAGGACAAGTTATTGCGTCCGTGGCACTAAAGAGGTTAAAATTATGAATTTAGTGGTCCATGAAGTCCAAAAGGTCAGTGACTGCTGTTCTAAATAGTAGCCTGATAATGAACAAATTAGTTATATTATTAAATTGTTTCAAGTTCTTCATTTGAAAATAACAGGCTATGTTTTTCACTAGAAATATGGTATCAAAAACCTTGTCATAATTTTCTTTGTAAAAACATGTTCAAAATAGCTGCTAAAAAATGAGAAAGTTAGTTATATTATTAAATCCCTCTAAATTGCTAAATCTCTTTAAATTCTTGATTATTTTCAAAACTATTTGAAAATAAATAAAAAATTATTAGAAATATGGTAACTAAAAAAAAGAAAAAATCTAAACTTTCCATTATAATTCTATGTAAGAACTTTTTGTTAAGCCATGTTCTAAACACAAACCTGATAAAGAATTAAGTTTGTTTTCTCACTAAATCACTTCAAATTCTTGATTAAGTAAAAAAGATTAATTGAAACATATAGACTGTATATTTCATTAGAAATCTGGTTCTGAAAGAGTTAACCATTTACTTTATATTTTCATGGTATAATATCAAATCTATATTTTCTTGTATAATATCAAATCTACAAGATTTTGATGATGTTATTATTTATTTTGAGAATAATAACCTTAATGTATTTTTTCCGAAATCTATCGTCCATTTTACATTGCCATAGCCTTCGAATAAGATACAAATTTATACACTAACACAATGCTTCAAGCAAATTACAACACTCTCTTATAAATATATTTGTTTTGTTAGATCCCTATATCTGCAAATCTATCAGCTGCAAATCTATCAACTGGACTCTCCCTCTCCACACATGATCTCCAGCAACTCCATCAGCAAATACAACAACAACTACAACACCAACAACAACTTCAGCAGCAACACCAGGCTGCAGCTAATGCTGTACAGGCAGCCTTATTACAACAACAGCAACAGCAACAGCAACAACAACAACAGCAATCTCCAGCACTGGCTGCTGTCGTCACACAAGCATGTCAGGTGATTTGAGTAAAAGTTTTCTAATTTTGTTTTTGACTTAAGAGATGCCATTAGTGTTTTAGACTGAGAGATGGGGTTAGTGTTTTAGACTGAGAGATGGGGTTAGTGTTTTAGACTGAGAGATGGGGTTAGTGTTTTAGACTGAGAGATGGGGTTAGTGTTTTAGACTGAGAGATGGGGTTAGTGTTTTAGACTGAGAGATGTTAGTGTTTTACACTGAGAGATGTTAGTGTTTTACACTGAGAGATGGGGTTAGTGTTTTACACTGAGAGATGGGGTTAGTGTTTTACACTGAGAGATGTTAGTGTTTTAGACTGAGAGATGGGGTTAGTGTTTTACACTGAGAGATGTTAGTGTTTTAGACTGAGAGATGGGGTTAGTGTTTTACACTGAGATGATTTTGCAGGAAAATGTCTTCTAAAATGTGTTTTGTTAATCCAAATATTAATATTAATCCAAGTGTCTATAGTCTCTACTAGTGGACAATATTTTCAGTATTAGTGGAAATACATTTATATTTTAAGTGATGCAGTTAGTTATGCTAAAAATATGTTTCATCATCATCATCAGTTTTTTTTCCTTGCTCGCAAGAGTTAGATATGTATAGGTCTTAACTAATTAGATAATAATTTTTAAAATAACCACATCCCGAAACTATTTTGAATCATCATCATCATCATTTCCATTTAGCATCAATTCCTCAATGCTTGCATGGGTTAGATGGGTCATCCATGCCGGGAGGCAAGTCTTGGCCATTGTTAACCATGTAACCCCTTGCTCCGGCGAGGACTGTAAATTTGGTTGGGTGTTTTACAGCTGGATAATGAATGCAGTTAATAAAAGACATTCTCATACAGACGTCACTAAACATCTTCAAAAGCAAAATATCTTATCAGCCATTAATTCATCAATTAAATTGTTGATATTTTTTAAAGATAATTATTGGGAGAAAATTGATAAACTTCAAAACATTTTTCATTGAAATTAAAGCATCGTGTTGTTGAACAACAAAAGAAGCCTTTAGAGTTATCCCCCTTTGTGTAGTGTGCATATTGATATTATATGCAAATATACATGCATGTAGGCGTTGGACAAAGCATGTCTCTAAGATTGTCAAGAAGGCCGAGGGTGTCTTGGCATCACTCAGCAAGACCTTTGTTAGCCGCTCTCCAGCCATCTGTTTAAAACTGTATACAGCTATGGTACGACCACACTTGGAATTCGCATCATCAGTCTGGAACCCCTATCTTGCTCAGAACATTGACCTCCTGGAAACTATTCAGAGACGTGCAACCAAGCGCATACCCTCCATCAGACACCTACCATACTCTGAACGCCTTGCTTCCCTGGGCATGGATTCATTGAAGCTCCGACGTCTGGCAATGGACTTGGTGAATACCCACAAAATTTTTAACCATCTCGCCAATTGCAACCCTGAGCGCCTCTTTGATCTCCATGTGTCTAACACACGTGGACATGCCTACAAGATCAGAAAACAGCACAGCTCCCATGACTTTCGTAGACATTTTTTAACGCTCAGAGTTGCTGAAGCATGGAACAAACTGCCTGCGTCAATTGTTAGCTGCCGAGACACTGCATCCTTTAAGACACTCATGCTTCCCGAAATATGCCAAAACTACACCTGATGTACCCCTTCCATACACATGCACACGTGTGTATCATGACTCGTGCACTGTTCATTTTACTGATGTTTGTGCATTGCCCTATGTACTGTACATGCACTTTTTTGAGAGTTGTGGTGCACCTGGGCACTGTACACAATATTTCATTATTGTTATTGTTATTATATCATGACTCATACACTGTTCATTTTCCTGACATTTGTACATTATTCTATGTACTATACATGCACCTTTGATGAGTTGTAGTGCACCTGAGCACTGTACACAATAATTTCATTATTATTATTATTATATTATTATATGATATGTCAAATAAAATCGTAATTGACAATATGCACAGAAATTGAACGAAGTCTGTGTTACACTCTCTTCTGTAATCAGTAAAGTAATCCATGACACATTAAAAAAAGACGACATTATATATAAACTGCATATATGATAAACTAAAATGTTATGAAAATGAAAAAGGAGAAAATTAGCAACGGAAATATAAACCTCATATAACAATGCAAATATATGAACGTTTATATAAGCGATGTGATGAGTATTATATAACAGACGCTAACTGGGAGTGTTGACATTTGAAAATTTTAAAGAAGTGAATGTGAAAATAAGCAATACTTTATATATAAGAATATTTATGTTTAATCAAGAGCTACAAAATTTATTAGATAAATTACAAAATATTCATTCATTATTTATTCAAAGTGATCCAACTTATTTTACTAATGGGATAAAAAAATATAAAACGGACGCTGTCCCGCACACTTCCCTTTATTATATTATAGATATAATATTGTATTTTCACGGTAAAGGCTTTACTCACGTGATATGGAGGCACATGGCTTAGTGGTTAGAGCATTGGCCTTGCAATTGAAAGGTTGTGAGTTCAATTCTCAGCAAGACACTTTATTTCACATTGCTCCAGTTTGCTCAGCTGTAGAAATGAGATGATAGGGACTGGGGTCCATATCATTCCACTGCAAAGTGGTCGTGCAAAAAAGCACCCAGCACTCACTGTAAATGAGGTTGGTGTTAGGAAGGGCATCCAGCTGTAGAAATCAAGCCAGAATCAATTCCCGTCCCACCCTTGCAAGCAGGGAAAAGCGGACGTAAAATGATGATGATGATGATGATGATATCTCACATAAATTTGAAGCTATGAGATTTTGATAACAATACCTTAACATAAGTATGAGCAGCCGGTTATAGCCAGTTTGAACAGAAAGAGTTGAGAGAATTCTGGCCAAATATGGCCGGTTTAAATGCTAAAGGGTTAATGTTATTTCATGTAGTCTTGTGCAGTACAGGATATTAAAATTTAATATTTGACATTATTTAAGAGGATTTTTTACATTTTCTGTTGACTAGATTACACCACAGCCACAGCGAGTACAAGCAGCTACAGTACAATCTTCTCCAATTGTACCAAAAGCTCCAACTCAAGTTACATATTCTCCAGCTTCAACAGCACCTCAGGTTGTGACTACTACTCCTGCTGCTCAGCAACCCTCTCCATACCAAGGGATGCAGCAGTTTGTTCTTGTTAATCCGGCCCAAATGTCTTCAAGCTTACAGCCACAATTCATTTTACAGAATCCGGTAAGCTTGTCACAATCTTTTTTTACTTTCTTTACCCTTTAGCATTCACATTGCTCTATATATACTATTGTATTTTCACAGTAAAGGCTTTACCTCAAATAATTATCTCACATAGTATCGAATCTATGAGATTTTGATATTATTTATTTTGAGAACAATACCTTAACATAAGTATGAGCAGCTGGTTTGAACAGAAAGAGGTGAGAGAATTCTGGCTGGATACAGCCGGTTTAAAGGGTTAATTAAGTATTTTCTCAGTAAATGTATCTTAATGTAAGTCCTTTGGTGTGTTGAGTTGTAGCCAACCCATTATCTCTGTATAAGCCTATGTTTTTTGTGGTGGAGTTGTAGCCAACCCATCATCTCTATATAAGCCTATGTCTTTTGTGGTGGAGTTGTAGCCAACCCTTCATCTCTATATAAGCCTATGTCTTTTGTGGTGGAGTTGTAGCCAACCCTTCATCTCTATATAAGCCAATGTCTTTTGTGGTAAAGTTGTAGCCAACCCATCATCTCTATATAATCCTATGTCTTTTGTGGTGGAGTTATAGCCAACCCATCATCTCTATATAAGCCTATGTCTTTTGTGGTGGAGTTGTAGCCAACCCTTCATCTCTATATAAGCCTATGTCTTTTGTGGTGGAGTTGTAGCCAACCCTTCATCTCTATATAAGCCTATGTCTTTTGTGGTAAAGTTGTAGCCAACCCATCATCTCTATATAATCCTATGTCTTTTGTGGTGGAGTTGTAGCCAACCCATCATCTCTATATAAGCCTATGTCTTTTGTGGTAAAGTTGTAGCCAACCCATCATCTCTATATAATCCTATGTCTTTTGTGGTGGAGTTGTAGCCAACCCATCATCTCTATATAAGCCAATGTCTTTTGTGGTAAAGTTGTAGCCAACCCATCATCTCTATATAATCCTATGTCTTTTGTGGTGGAGTTGTAGCCAACCCTTCATCTCTATATAAGCCAATGTCTTTTGCGGTGGAGTTAGAGTTGTAGCCAACCCTTCATCTCTATATAAGCCAATGTCTTTTGTGGTGGAGTTGTAGCCAACCCATCATCTCTATATAAGCCTATGTCTTTTGCGGTGTATGTAGAATAGGTACACCACATCAGTGCATATGTTGAGATGAGATTTTGAGTTGGTACTTGGAAGAGTATCTGGCAACAATAACAATGTCAACAACAACAACAACAACAACAAGCAACAACAATATCAACAGAGACAACAATAATAGCGACATCAATAACATTCATAACAACAACAACAACAACAGCAGCAACAATAAAATCAACAGAGACAGCATTAACAACGACTACATCGATAAAATTCATAAGAAACAACAACAGCAGCATAAAAAAACCACAACAAATGTTGACATCAACAACAACAAGATCAACAGCGACAACATTAACAACAACGACAGCAACAAGATCAACAAGATCAACAACAACAACAACAACAAAATTCATAACATTTTTTTTTGTCTTTTCATTCCTCAGAATTCTATCTTCAGTTTTCTTTCCTTTGTCTCTTCAGGGAATTTCAATGATGACGGCAACAGCACTAGCAGCAGCACAACAACAACAGCAGCAGCAGCAGCAACAACAACAACAACAACAACAAGCAGCTGCAGCAGCAGCAGTAGTAGCAGCAGCAGCACCAGCATCAGTTGTTGTAACACAACCGGCAGCTGTGAATGTAGTTGGTTCAAGCGGCGGAGGCCTGATGGTAAATAGTAGTCCACAGGTCCAAATACCGACAACAGCAGCAGTGACAGTGGCGGTGTCCCCGCAGACATTGGCTAGCCAATCAGTAGTTCCCTCCACCACCACCTCCACCATCACTACCACTGCTGCTACTGCAGCTGTCGCTGCCACACCACCCACTGCCTCCGTCAATACAATGTCCGCAGCATCAAACGCCTCAAACGCTGCCAGTTTGACGTCAACAATGTTAACGTCTTCCCCGTCACCGCCAATTGTCAACCTTTCTATCCAGGTGAGAATTACCTCTATTTCAATGCCACCAGCATCACCATCGCCATCATCATCATCGTCATCATCATCACCACTGCCATCATAATCACCTCCACCATCACCATCATCATAATCACCTCTGCCATCACCACCACTGCCATCATCATAATCACCTCCACCATCACCACCACCATCATCATAATAACCTCCACCACCACCACCACCATCATCATAATCACCTCCACCACCACCACCACCACCACCATCATCATAATGACCTCCACCACCACCACCACCACCACCACCATCATCATAATCACCTCCGTCATCACCACCACCACCACCACCATCATCATCATCCCAACACACACACACACCCAAGACCTCATAATTGTAAAGTGAACATCTTAACCACTCAGCCATGTACACAGACTCAGTTCCTCCCTCAACACACACACACCCAAGACTTCATCATTGTGAAGTCAACATCTTAACCACTCAGCTATGTCTACAGACTCGGTTCCTCCCTCCACACACACACACCCAAGACCTCATAATTGTAAAGTGAACATCTTAACCACTCAGCCATGTACACAGACTCAGTTCCTCCCTCAACACACACACACCCAAGACTTCATCATTGTGAAGTCAACATCTTAACCACTCAGCTATGTCTACAGACTCAGTTCCTCCCCACACACACACACACACACACACACACACACACCCAAGACCTCATGATTGTGAAGTCAACATCTTAACCACTCAGCTATGTCTGTGACCCTACTATTCACTGATACTAATTATTCTTTCAGTCTGAAGAAAGTATCGACTTAGAAGAATTGGAGCAATTTGCAAAGACATTCAAACGTCGACGAATAGAACTTGGTGAGTGTGTTGACCTTTTTTGTGATATTTTGTGTTAAGAATGTTCTAGAGCAGGATTTCCCAAACCCAAACTTTTTCAAACACAGAACCCTTTTTGGTTCAGAAATTTTTGGGGTAACCCCAAAGTCTAATAATTTTCTCTACTGTTGGCCCAAGGCCAGCAATTATTCCAGTACATTACTGGTGCTTTATTTTATCAACCCCGTAAGGATGAAAGGCAAAGTTAACCTCGGCAGAATTTGAACTCAGACCATGAAGTGCCGTAACTCTATGCCGCAAAGTATGTATCGTCTGAGCCTCTACCGATACTGCCAATCCTAAAAGTCTAATACTGTTATATGGTTGTAATATAGATATACTCCTTTACCTCTTTTCATGGAACCCCAAAGACTCTTTTGCAGAACCCACTTTGGGAACCACTGGTCTAGAGATCCATCCTAATAATTTTATATCCACTCTTCCCTGCATGGGTTGGACAGATATTTTACACATGCAGTGTTCCTCCTACTTTCCTCATCTCCCCTTTCAATAATATTGACAATGTACTTCTTTTCTCAGTATTTTATTAAACTTGTCATGGGGTCATTTCTCAGGTCATTATATTATGGTCAGTTGGTCTTACTGGCACCAATTATTTCTCAGGTCATTATATTACGGTCAGTTGGTCTTACTGGCACCAATTATTTCTCAGGTCATGATAAAATGCTCCTGGTACATACTGGAAAGTATTTGGTGTTAGGACATATATTCAGAAAACTAAGAAACCTAATCCCCAAATGGATCATATGAGCAAGGCATGGTCACATGACATGTCAAGCCTTATAATGTGACGACCCAGGGGTGACCTAAAATTATATTTGATAATGCGAGATGCCAGAATATCAATTGTGTGTGTGTATCTCCATATTCATTGGTGTAGGTGTGTGTGTGTGTTCATATACATGGGTGTATGTATGTGTGTGTGTCTGTATACATGTGTATATGTTTCCTTATACATGTGTGTGTGTGTGTGTTCATATTCATAGGTTTATGAATGCGTGTCTGTATACATGTATGTATTTGTGCATTTATTAATCTGTGTGTGTGTGTGTGTGTGTGTGCACATCCTTCTGTGTGAACTTGTGATTTTTAAAGTTATTGATCCTCTCTCCCTAACGACTCTTCTCATTCAATTCAAATTATTCTTCCAGGTTTCACACAAGGAGACGTTGGTTTAGCCATGGGCAAACTGTATGGGCATGATTTTAGCCAAACTACGATATCACGTTTTGAGGCCCTTAACCTAAGTTTTAAGAATATGTGTAAACTGAAGCCCCTCCTGCAGAAATGGTTAGCAGATGCTGATTCTATATCTTCAAACCCTTCTTCTGTTCCTGGTTCTCCTGTTACGGCAGAATCTATCGGTCGCCGGCGCAAGAAGCGGACCAGCATAGAGTCATCAATTCGTGTAGCGTTGGAGAAGAGTTTTATCCAGAACCCTAAACCATCATCGGAAGAGATATCAATGCTGGCAGACAACCTCACAATGGAGAAGGAAGTTGTTCGTGTCTGGTTCTGCAATCGGCGGCAAAAGGAGAAGAGGATCAACCCACCAAGTTCGCTGTCCGGCCCACAACTGCAACTTATGCACCACAATATAACTAGCGCCACAGACTCAAATATCATTGGCGCGATGCCAACACCCATGACTTCTGCAGAAATTATTAGTAGCGTATTCTCTGGTGTGACAGCAGCAGCAGCAGCAGCAGCAGCCAATGGCCGTACTACTACTAATACAACTACTATTACTCATAATAATAATAATAATCCTACAGGTAGAGAATATGTTAGTAGTAGTGGTACTACTACTACAAGCAGCAACAATAACAACAGCAATATTACTCCGAACATCGGTGGTGGTGTTAACATAGAAAATAACCGTACGACTGCTCTGATGTCAGCAGCGACATCGGTACCAACACTAACCGTTAGTAATCCATTAAATATGACTGCAGGGACAAGCCTGGTGCTTACTGCCTGTCACACTCAACAGAACTCCACATCGTTATCAGACTGTGCAACTGGTGCACACACCACCACCACCACCACCAGCACAACTAACACCACTACCTCACCTCCATCTTCCAACATACAATCACCACCTTTCACCTTCGTCACCACTGCCACCTCCTCCACCTCCGGATTAATGCAGTCAGCTACGTGTAATCCGAACCATGTTTCCATAGCAACAAGCTTAGACAGTCACTCTAGTGAAGTGTCATAGCTGAACTGTTTACCTTGAATCTATGACATCATCACTCCACTTCACTTGAGGGTCACTCTTTAAAAAAAAAAAAAAGACCCGAGAGTATTTTATGTGTAAGGGCGTTGGTTTCTGTGTTTGATTGGTCGATATATAAGTTCACTGTGAGGCCATTGGTCAATATATCAATGATGATACATAACTGAGAGTATGTCATGTGTGAGGGTGTTGGTTTGTGGATTTGATTGGTCGATATATAAGTTTACTGTGAGGCCATTGGTCAGTGTACTGTGAGGCCATTGATTTGATTAGTCGATATATATATATTTACTGTGAAGCCATTGGTTTGATTGGTTGATATACATGTTTACTGTGAGACCATTGGTTTCATTGGTCGATATATATGTTTACTGTGAGGCCATTGGACGGTATATATGATTACTGTGAGGCCATTGGTCGGTATATATGTTTACTGTGAGGCCATTGGTCGGTATATATGATTACTGTGAGGCCACTGATTTGATTGGTCAGTATATATGTTTACTGTGAGGCCATTGGTCGGTTTATATGATTACTGTGAAGCCATTGGTCAGAATATGTTTACTGTGAGGCCATTGGTCGGTATATATGATTACTGTGAGGCCATTGGTTGGTATATATGCTTACTCTGAGGCCATTGGTCGGTATATATGATTACTGTGAGGCCATTGGTTGGTATATATGCTTACTGTGAGGCCATTGGTCGGTATATATGATTACTGTGAGGCCACTGATTTGATTGGTCAGTATATATGTTTATTGTATCAATAATGATACAATGTCTGAATATTAGGTGTGATTGTAAATACTGCCACGTTTTCTGTGGGCAACCTTGTCTACCTCTTAACTACTTAAACCACATCATTTCAACAATAAAACAACACAGCTGTCCTTACAAATACAGTACAATGCAGTATAGTACAGTACTGTACTGTACTGTACTGTACAGTATATTACAGTATAATATAATACAGTACAGTACAGTATAATGTAATACAGTATAGTACAGTACAGTATAATACATACTGTACTGTATAGTACAGTACAGTACAATATAGTATAGTACAATACAGTACAGTACTGCACAGTATATTACAGCTGAGTGAAACAGCGCAGGACTCATTCTTGTTATCACCACAATACAATGTAATACAATATAGTACAGTACAGCACAGTATAGTACAATATAGTATAATACAGTATAGTATAGTACAGTACACAGAATTACACATACACACATATATGTATGTGTTTTTATATATATATGTGTGTGTGTGTTTATATTTATTTATTTATATATATGTGCGTGCGTGTGTGTGTGTGTGTATGTGTATATTTATTTATATTTATATTTATATATATATATATATATGAAAAAAGAGTCCCGCATGGCTAAAAACATGAAGGAATGAAGAATATGGGTGAAGACAAGAAAATGGATACAGAAGATCCCATCTCATGAGTCAACTGGGAAACAAGGTATCTCTAGTGGTCGAATGATAAGGTGGGACTGTCTGTATTTGTACATTTTCCTCTCTTCGTCCATATTTTTTATTCATTTTATATATATATATATATATATATATATATATATATATATATATATATACACTCTCACATGTGTATGTGTGTCACAATGTATACAGATATAAGAAAAAAGTACTCAATACATGGCCCAAACCCCAGGACTTACAAATATGTACAGCATGCAAAAGATAGCACTACTAGGCATTGCACACATATTATGAAAAGTACTATAAGTGCAATAGGAACAACATAAGCAAAAACTGCACTGCACATACCCAAGGTACACAGAGCCGTGCTCGGTAAAGCAGTAATGATGCGCAATAAAAATTGTAATGGAAATAATAATAATAATAATAATAATAATAATGACAACAACAACAGCAAATAAAAGCAGTATTTTCTCTGCTGTTTACTTCAAGTTTCATGTCATTTCTTCTTCAAAATAAATTGATGTCATTATTTGAAACTTAGGAAGTTGGTAGAGCATCAGGCACCATGTTTTGTGGCATAGAGTTATGTACTTTTACGTTCTGAGTTCAGAGGTTGATAAAATAAAGTACCAGTCACACACTGGGGTCGATTTAATTGACTTTCCCTCTTCTTTGAATTGCGGGCTTTGTGCCTAAAGTAGAAACAATTATTTGCAACTCAGACTGATTCAATTCTAAAGATTTGGTCACACTGAGTCTTATAAAATATGAAGGTTCTAACATCTACAAACGTTGAATAGGATATTTGTAAGGAAGTAAATGGGAAGACAAGGCGAAAAACCAAACAATGATGTATATATATCATCATCATCATCATCATCATTTTACGTCCGCTTTTCCCTGCTTGCAAGGGTGGGATGGGAACTGATATATATATACACATATATATATACATATGTATGTATGTATGTGTATATATATAATAAGCAAGACATTTAAAAACAAGGTTGAATTTTTACACTGTTTTGTCTTCAAGTACATTTATAATACAGTAGATAGACATATATGTGTGTATATATACTTCAGTAGAGATGTACTTATAAGACTCATTAGAGAAAAATTGTCTTTAAAGATGTTGCTGGAGGGAAAGTCCAATCTGTACGACAGCAAATCGAGGCTACACACTTATGGTACATTTATTCTTTAAGAATGCTTGGAGACACAAAAATACATCTCCATTCATTCCGGCCATTTTAAATAAATATTTTTCCCAACAAAATATAAATACATCTAAACCCATGCTAGCGTGGAAGATAAACGTTAAACGATGATGATGATATACACACACACACATATATATATATATTATATGTGTATATATATATATATATATATATATATATATATACATACGCACATACACATATATATAATAGATATGTATGATTATATATATATATATATATATATATATATATATATATACACTAATAATAAAAAGGACGATTTGTTAGATCTTCATTACATTTATTGAGTAGTGACACATGTTTCACAACTGATCAGCTCAAGGTTCGATCTGTATCGATCTGGCCTGACTCTGGAATCAAAAGCTCATTGGACTTCTACTATGGTAATGATGGAATGAACCTCTTATGTGTGTGTATATGTATGTAAAAGGTAAACAGAAATAACAAAAAACAAATGGCATGGAAGAAATATATTAGTTTAATGCTTAAAATAGCAGGAAGAGAGTCTTAATGTTTCAGACGCTAGTCCTTCATTAGAAGATAAATAGAAAGTAAAAAGTGATGCGACGAACGGGGGAAAAAAATGATGAATGACATCAATTAATTTGAATAAAGGATAACATGAAACTTGATGGAAATAGCTATAAAAACTTTGGTTTTACATGGTGTTTTATGTATATATATATATATATAGATGTATACATATATTTATTGTATACATTTTGGGGGGACATATGTGTACATGTATATATTATGTATCTATATCTTCTCATATCTGAGGGTCGGGAGTCATGGACTTATGGACCAGCACTCTCCATCTTTTGCCATTGCCATACATTCCACCAAACTCCTTCCCATCCATTCCTTAATATCATCTGACCATCTCCTTTTCTGTTGGTTCCTGGCCCTTTTCTCCTGTATTTGTCCCTCAAGGTAGTCAAATTTTTGGCCCTGATGACGTGACCAAAATACTGAGGTTTCCTTTTCCTTACTGTTTCAACCAACTGTCGATTGGCACCAATCTCTTCTAGGACAGATTCATTTGTTCTTTGAGCTGTCCAGCTAATTCTAAGTGCACACCTATAACATGATATTTCAAATGCACTCAGTCGTTTCAAGTTAGATGCCTTTAAAGTCCATGACTGACAAACATATAGAGCTACTGGCCACACTAATGTTTTGATTACTTTCTTTTTGTTGGACTTTGTAAGAACTCTATCCTTCCAAAGGCTGCTGAGTGTTCTCAGGGCTGTTCTTGCAGTTGCTAGTCATGCCCTTATTTCCAAACTTCCCTCTGCCGACTGCTCAAGTATTGAACTAAAATATTTAAACTTTTTCACTTGATCTCCAGACTATATTCCCTTGAAATTCTGTAAACCTTATCCAGCAGTGTTTGTAATGAGCACTATATTGTCAGCATACCGCAGGTTGTTGATCTCTTTCCCACCAACAGTCACCCCAATCCAGGAAAGCATATCTACTGACTTTCTCATCACCTCCTCAGAGTAAAGATTGACTGCCAAAGGCGACACCAGGCATCCCTGTCAAACTCCTCTGTTTACAGTGAACCATTCTCACTGCAGCTTCTTGCTCGTCATACAGATTCTTTAATAATTTTACCGTTGTGCCATTCACTCCCATCTTCTTCAATACGTTCCAAAGCGTTGAATGTAATACAGAGACAAAGGCACATTAAGCTCCTTTACTTTTTCCATGATAATTCTGATATTGATAATCTGATCCCTGGTTCCCACCTTCCTTCTGAAACCCATTTGTTCATCCACACACTGTTCTTCTATTGATCTCTGCATTCTCTCTAGGAGGATCTTGCTAATGAGAGCGATTCTACGGTGTTCTGTGCATTTCGTTGTTCCAGTGATCTTTGGTATGGGAATAAAAACTGCTTTCTTCCAATTGGCAGGCCACTCACCTGTTTCTACAATTCTATTGCATAGTTGACACAATATCTTAATCATTGTTTTGTTGTCTGTCTTTAAAAGCTCTGCAGGCAGGTCATCGATACCCAGTTTTATTGATAAGCATCCTATTCAAAGACTCCCTGACTTCTGATTCCAAAATGGATGGACATTCTTCCCCTTCCACATCTACTTGTTGGTTAGTCACCTCCCCATCCTCCTCATATAAACTTTCACTAGCCTCCTTCCACCTTTTAAGAATGTCCTGAAGGTCAGTCAACACCTTTCCTTCATCATCCCCCAATGTTTCTTTGTTTTGTATGGAAGCCCTTTTTTAGTGACTTTATTATGACACTATGCCTTCCATATATTATGTTTCTGCAATGCCTCCTCAACATCATCACATTGCTCCATCAACCATCTTGCCTTTTCCTGTCTAGCTCCCTTCTCTACTGCTTTATCCAATTCCTGGTACTTTGCTTCATTAAACTCGGAAGTAGCCCTGATGTGTTTGAGCTTTTTGCTGTCGTCCATCAGATGGAGAGTGGCTTTAGAGGTCCACATTTCCTCTTCTTTCTGGCTCAATACACTTCCTCCGCTGTTGTCTTTGTCTCCTTCATTGTCGTAAACAGCTCTTCTGGTGTTCTCTCTTCTTGAAGTAGTTGGAGTGCTTCAAATTTATTGCTTTCTTCTAGGTGGTATCTCCGCCTCACCCCCAAGTTCTCCAGCAAGCCAAGATTAAGCTGTGGGCTCTTTTTTTCTTTCCTTTCTCTTCTGATTTTAAGCATGGTTGTTGCTCCCACCAGGTTGTGGTCAGATCCACAGTCTATCTCAGGGTAGGCTCTGGTGTTTGTGGCACAACTCAGACTACATTTTGATAAAGAGGAGATGGCTATCTGGTTCTTGCATCTTGCCCCAGGGGACAGCCAGGTGTACCTTCACCTCACATGGTGATTAAAAGTCATGTTCATTATGAAAAGGTCATTGTCGTGGCAAAAATTAATTAGTCCACACACCGCAGTATCCCCCGATTTCAACTTAATATTGAAATCCCTTGCCACCATCACAATATCCTAACTGTGGCATTTCTGCAACATTTCTTCTATCGACTTGTAGAAGACCTTTACCTTTTATTCATCTAGATCTGCTGTAGGTGAGTAGAACTGAATAAAGGACAGGTTGATTGGTCCTGCTTTAATGCGGAGGACATTCAATACTCTATTATTAACTGGATTGGCAGTATCCATAGAGGATCGGACGCCATGTTTTGCAACATAGTTATGGCCCTTTACGGTCCGAGTTCAAATCCTGCCGAGGTTAACTTCGCCTTTCATCCATACAGGGTCGATAAAATAAAGTACCAGTAATGCACTGGGGTAATTGCTGGCCTTGTGCCAAAAGTAGAAACGATTATTATTTGGTTGGTAGGACAGTATGCTGTGCGATGCCTCTTTTGTGAGAATGACTTTTACCCCCATTCTGTGTCTGTCTCCTCCTAATCACCAGCTCTCCTTCAGCGCTAGTGAAATGCCCTGATCCTGTCCAATGTGTTTCAGCAATGCCCAAGATATCAATGTTGCAGCACCTCATCTCTCGAGTTACGCTAGCCCAGTTTCCCTGTTTGATATATTGTTTGCACATTCCACGTGCATACACAACTTTGTGGAAGGTGATCTGGTCTCAGGGCCCCTCCATGCTCGTCAACAACGGACCTCCCTGAGGGGTTTAAATCCGTGTCATCATAAACAGACACTAAGTTTCCCATGGACTGATCCACATCTTCCCCAGTGGCCACTAGGACAGTATCCTCCTTGGAAGGACCGAGGGTGTCGCCAATCTCTTATTCCTTGTGTTGCTCTAATTCCATTAAGTCCATAACTCTCATCGGGGTGGAAAAGTCAGTGGGCCTCCTCCGACCCTCACACAATTTAGCTGGCAGAACGGTGAGGCCATCACTGTCTAGGCAACTACCTGGAGTCATGTGTGAGGGTTGAGTATAGGGTGTGGACCAGAGCAGTTCATCCAACATATGGTGCGGTCGAGTCACTACTAAGGTTCTACCACTATGTATGTATATATATGTGTGTATGTATATGTGTATATATATATGTATATGTATATATATGTGTATATGTATATGTGTGTATGGATATATGTATATATATATGTGTGTATGTATATATGTATATATATATGTGTGTATGTATATATGTATATATATATGTGTGTATGTATATATGTATATATATATGTGTGTATGTATATATATATGTGTATATATATATGTGTATGTATGTATATATATGTGTGTATGTATATATATATATGTGTGTATGTATATATATATATGTGTGTATGTATGTATATATATGTATGTATGTATGTAGATATATATATGTGTGTATGTATATATATATGTGTATGTATATATATGTGTGTATGTATGTATATATATGTGTGTATGTATGTATATATATATGTGTATGTATATATATATATATGTATACACAAGGTACGGACGATATCTGTTCGCAAGATTACTGTCTAGGAAAAAATAACACAGTAGTTTTATTTTTTAAGATTTATTTATCAAACTTTGGTCAGTTTATCTTCATGACTTGTTCTTTCGATCTCACTCAATAAACCCGCCATTGGCTTTGATGATGGCCTCAAGGTGGCCTCGGAACCGGCTACAGGCACTTGTGATCCTGGCCTTCAGATCCCCTTTTGAATTGCAGCTAGATCTGTTGGTGTCTCGTTCCACTGCGCCCCACACAAATAAGTCGAGGGGGTTGCAGTCAGGTGAGCTGAGAGGCCAGATGTCAGGTGAAGTGTGGTCAACGAAGTTCTCTGACAACCAGGCTTGGGTCTTTCAGCTGGTATGGCAGGGCTCTGAGTCTTGCTGCTACACGTACGGCCTACCTGCAGCTTCCTGGTCGATCCAGAGCTTTACTACCTCACTCAGAACGCGGATGTAGCCATCAGTGTTCAGCTTGAGGCTCTCAGGGAAGAAGTAAGGTAGCATATGTCACCTTGACTGCTGACGACACCTAAGACCAATGTTGTCACTGGAAACTTTGTCTGCATGACTCTGGGCACGTCTATGGATGAGACAGCGAGCCACCTGTTGTTCTGGGAGTTGATCTGGTCTTGGCAGAAGTTTTTCTCGTCGGAGAAAAACCACAGCATGTCTGGCTCCAGTGGGTGTTTCAACTTGTTGATCAGCTTCTTTACGTGCTTCAGTCGCTTTTCTTGCATCGCCTTTGACAGAAATTGTCCTTTCCTCATAGCGAATGTCTTCATGTACCACCAGCCTAATGAGCTTTTCATCCACACCTTTCTCCCTTGCAATGGCATGCATCGACTTGCTAGGTTCATTGTTGATGATATCCTGAACTTCAGCGACGAACTCAGGCATTCTGAAGGCATCAGATCGTCGATTATGTATTTTCTTCTCTGATTTTGCTTCGTAGTCGAATCCTGAATCTTCCAGTTCCTTTCTGACCTTTTCCACCATTCTCCTGTTGACACTGAGAAAGTCTGAAATTTCCTTATTTGTCCTCCCGGCGCGGATTCCAAGAAGAACTCCGTGTCTCTTCCACAAATTTGCAGGTTCAAAATTATTCATAATCAATTATTCTGAAAATAAATAATGGAAATATAGTCAGTTTTTATGAAGACAAGAGTTACAACGGAAGTAAAAAAAATTTGCATAAAATTAGCAGTTGAAAATTGCGAACAAATATCGTCCACACCCTGTATGTGTATGTATGTATATATATTTGTGTATGTATGTATGTATATATATATGTATTTGTCTATATATATATATGTGTATATATATATCATCACCATCATTTATCGTCCATCTTCCACGCTAGCATGGGTTAGACGGGAATTGTGCCATTTGATGTAAGATTGGTTGGGTGACCGTGTCTCACTCGTATAGGACTATCCAACTATGGTTGGATGCTCTTCCTATCACCAACCACATTTAAAGTATAGACTGGGAGCTTTTTACCGTGTTACCTACACAGCCACATTACAGCGTCGACTGCGGTTTTTTTTTTCCTCTCCCTTTTCTTTTTCCCTTCCCTCTTTCCTTCTTTTTTATATATATATGTATGTGTGTATGTATATATATGTGTGTGTGTGTGTGTGTGTGTGTATATATATATATATATATATATATGCATGTGTGTATCTGTTTAGATAACATTGCTGCCTTAACAAAATCCATGTCTTATCCCATAGTGACCTTTAGACAACAACAACAACAACAATTGTACACACACATGCACATACATATATATATATATATATAGTTATACTATACTACACAGTGATATATAAATATATTTATACTATACTATACAGCGATATATTTACAATTATGTCAATAGGCGAATAATATTCGTAATAATAAGAAGAATAGTAATAATAAGCACTGCACATATACTATGTAAAGTACTTTTAATTTAACAGAAACATCATAACACTGCACATGCCCAAGACACAAAGCTGTGCTCAGTAATATAGTGATAACAAGCAATGAAAATATAACTAATGATAATAACAACAACAATAATGCTATTTTCTTTGTGGGTACAAGATGGAGATCAGCATTTATAAAATTGAAAAAAAAAAAATGAAAAATAAATATAAATTAATTCAAAAGTTAAAGTGTTTTCTTTTGCTCCATCACTTGTTGTACTTGTAGCTGCAGAGACTTCTGGTGTTCTTGGCCCTTCTTAGGGTAAAGGGTAAAGAACCCTTTCCGTCACGATTGACTAAGGGATTTGCACCTCAAAAGATTCCTTCCCAGGCACAAGTCTGGGTAAGGTTGTTTGTGGAAGACCAGTAGTCGCCCATGTATACCAGCTTCCCCTTTCTACACCACTGATGTTAGACAAGAGAAAGGCTAAGGCCGATACAGCTTGGCACCAGTGATGTCACAACATACTCTATATATACGCTATATAGAATATAGAATGGAGGCACATGGCATAGTGGTTAGAGCATTGGCCTTGCAATCGAAAAGTTGTGAGTTCAATTCTCAGACTGGGTGATGTGTTGTTTCCTTGAGCAAGACACTTTATTTCACATTGTTCCAGTTTACTCAGCTGTAGAAATGAGATGATAGAGATTGGGGTCCCTATCATTCCACTGCAAAGTAGTCGTGGAGGTGCCACGGCAAAAAAGCACCCAGCACTCACTGTAAATGAGGTTGGTGTTAGGAAGGGCATCCAGCTGTAGAAATCAAGCCAGAATCAGTTCCCGTCCCACCCTTGCAAGCAGGGAAAAGGGGACGTAAAATGAAATGATGAATGATGATGATGAGAATGTTGTCCAAGGGAAAGGCAATGGCCGATACAGCTTGGCACCAGTGACGTCACAACTCATTTCTACAGCTGAGTGAACTGGAGCAACATGAAAATAAAGTGTCTTGCTCAAGAACACAACGCAAAGCCCAGTTCAAGAATCGAACTCAACCTCACAATTGTAAGCCTGACGCTCTAACCACTATGCCAAACACCTTCATTGGTCCCCTTAACACCTCACTGTTAATAGGGTAGTGTTGGCCACACCACAGGAGTGAACTGAAATGGATTTTTCATCATGTCTTCCTCCCTCCCTCTGGGGTAATGTTTTCTCTATTCTCTACCCTGGGACCACTCAGCAGTTTCCCCTTGGGGTTCTGTACACCAGAGAGTACTCACCCACATTGTCTAGCCCCAGGGGTTCTATATACCAGAGAGTACTCACCCACATTGTCTAGCCCCAGGGGTTCTATATACCAGAGAGTACTCACCCACATTGTCTAGCCCCAGGGGTTCTATATACCAGAGAGTATCCATCCACATTGTCTAGCCCCAGGGGTTCTATATACCAGAGAGTACTCACCCACATTGTCTAGCCCCAGGGGTTCTATATACCAGAGAGTATCCATCCACATTGTCTAGCCCCAGGGGTTCTATATACCAGAGAGTACTCACCCACATTGTCTAGCCCCAGGGGTTCTATATACCAGAGAGTATCCATCCACATTGTCTAGCCCCAGGGGTTCTATATACCAGAGAGTACTCACCCACATTGTCTAGCCCCAGGGGTTCTATATACCAGAGAGTATCCATCCACATTGTCTAGCCCCAGGGGTTCTATATACCAGAGAGTACTCATCCACATTGTCTAGCCCCAGGGGTTCTATATACCAAAGAGTATCCATCCACATTGTCTAGCCC
Organism: Eledone cirrhosa; assembly: GCA_964016885.1. Lineage (NCBI taxonomy): Eukaryota > Metazoa > Mollusca > Cephalopoda > Octopoda > Eledonidae > Eledone > Eledone cirrhosa. Next base: position 16,281,399 of record OZ024756.1, read on the forward strand.
CAGGGGTTCTATATACCAGAGAGTACTCACCCACATTGTCTAGCCCCAGGGGTTCTATATACCAGAGAGTATCCATCCACATTGTCTAGCCCCAGGGGTTCTATATACCAGAGAGTACTCACCCACATTGTCTAACCCCTGAGATTCTGTATACCAGAGAGTATCCATCCACATTGTCTAGCCCCAGGGGTTCTATATACCAGAGGGTATTCACCCACGTCCAACCCCTGCGGTTCTGTACACCAAAGAGTACTCACCCACATTGTCTAACCCCTGGGTTCTGAACACTAGAGAGTACTCACCCTCATTGTCTAACCCCTGGGGTTCTGAACACTAGAGAGTACTCATCCACATTGTCTAACCCCTGGGGTTCTGAACACTAGAGAGTACTCACCCTCATTGTCTAACCCCTGGGGTTCTGAACACTAGAGAATACTCACCCTCATTGTCTAACCCCTGGGGTTCTGAACACTAGAGAGTACTCACCCTCATTGTCTAACCCCTGGGGTTCTGAACACTAGAGAGTACTCACCCTCATTGTCTAACCCCTGGGGTTATGAACACCAGAGAGTACTCACCCACATTGTCTAACCCCTGGGTTCTGAACCCTAGAGAGTACTCACCCTCATTGTCCAATCAATGAGGAGTGGTCCAATGTTGTATTCTTTGCCTGGCAATGATTCAGTATTCATTCTCAGGTTTTATAAAATATTTCAATCACCATAAAATATGTTTCATGTCGGTGTGTATATATATGTGTGGAGGGGAATCGTATGGTCTTCGAGAACTGGCATGTCAAACATGTGGCCCTTTAAAAGCACACCTGCGGCCCGCACAATGGTTTTTACAGCGTGAGCATGTTTTATCTTCGTAAGATAAAATTTAAAAATATTAGTTGTAATGCACGCAATTAGTTGTCATGTGTGGCCCTCAGGCAACACATGTGTGGCCCTCAGTTTGACATGCCTGTTCTAGAACATCTTCCAGAGTAACATTACTGTCCAGTTACAACAGCAGTAGCAACAACAGCATTCTGGTATGTCTTCACATTCAAGAATTAAATATCCTTTCTGCATCTATCAGTTGCTAGATCCACCTGCCAGACATTCTAAACCTTTCTGTCAGACATCCTAGAACCACCTGCCAGTCATCTTAAACCCTCCTGCGAGACATGCTAAACCTCCCTGCCAGCTATCCTAAACCTTCCTGCCAGACATCCTAGAACCATCTGTCAGACATCTTAAACCCTCCTGCGAGACATGCTAAACCTTCCTGCCAGACATCCTAGAACCACCTGCCAGACATCTTAAACCTCCCTGCCAGATATCCTAAACCTTCCTGCCAGACACTCTAGACCCACCGCCAGACATTTTAGACCTTCCTGCCAGACACTCTAGACCTTTCTGTGTGTGTATTTACTTTTCTGTCTGGATATGTGTTTATCTCCTGTTCAGCAAATAGATATCGATAAAATAATTGTGAGGCGGTGTTAGTTCAAGCCAGCATCGATCCCCATGAAGGAAAACCTGCATTTCATGTCATCCCAGTTACGTTGGACATTTGTATACTGGGGGATAGAGAGGCTTCCGGGAATAAAGCCTGCACCAGCTCTAGTGTCACGTCAGGCCCGGCCATCTTGCTGAGAAGCTCGTTGATGAGGGTGACTGGAGGAGATTCAGGAGAGGTAGACCGACAGTGCCAGATCCGAAGCGGATCGGAGGCTGAGGCCACTGAACATCACTGGAAGCTTCACCTGTTGCCAGCCGGCGCTGTCGAAACTAACATTGCAGATATGAGTTCTGCACAGCGTCGGATTGTTATGTGCGTGAGGGTGGCAAGGCACACCTTGCAGCATGAACAAGAATTTGGGAGGAAGAGCACCGGATACGCGTCAATGAGGCGCCGCTTCTCCACCATTCTCAACAAGTGCTTGGTCTCTAGGCTCTCTCATATGGCTTTTGAGAGAACTGGGAGCCAAGAATGCAGGCGGCGCTTTGGGGCGTAAGCCGAGCCCTGGACGCTGAGTACGGCGTTGTGGAATTCAGATAACGTTTATCCCCTCAGACTTGGATGGGTTGACTTCGAATCCGAGGAACTTTAGAGCTGGGATGGTTAAACGAAGGTCTTCAACTACTGTCTCAGCCGAGCCATCCAGGGTCGCGTAGTCCAGGTATCAGACGTATGATCTAAGGGAAGCTACTCAACTTTTACTTACCTCCCTTTGCGTACGACGAAGTAACAGCATGTCTGCAATTTCCAGCCGACTGATTTTACTCTTATATCGCAACTAGCCAACTTCATATTTTGAATAGCCACTCCAACTCGCGGGGCTCACACCTGCTGCAAAGACAAAATTAACTTTACTACTTAGACCAGTGGGTCTCAACCTTTTTTTTTGCCAACGGCACACCTTGGAACACATGAAAAAATAGTAGCGACACACCTGGCTAAATATATATGAAAAATATTTGAATTTTACAAAATAAAAACACGGCGAAAATAAAATTTCGCGGCACACTAGTTGAGAATCACTGACTTAGACACTCCCCTTTCATACATGTATCCACTTCACCCATATTGACTCCACTTCTCCAGTCTCATACAGGATATCCTTATGATAATGGTTTCTGATTCAGGCACAAGGCGGAAAGGAGAAAGTCGATTAAATCATATAGGGCATATACTTAATTTATCCTGATAATAATGGTAACTTGAAGCGAAGTTTTTGGTTGTTGTGGAAGAAGATGATAAACACGAGAAAAACCAATAATTCTGGTTGAATATATAACTTCATTTCACTTCAGCAAAAAGGAAAAAATATGATTACTTGGAATCATAAATATAAAGTTTGATTGTAGTATTCACAAATGAATATAGTGTTCAAAAAGGCTTCTGTATTGTACTGGAGAATCTTTGTTTAATATGCAATGTCCGATTAAAAAAACAAGTGGTATTCAGACAGTATGTACCAGCAGAGGTAATAGTAAGCTCGCAGTGGCAAGGAAGTTGTGTTGTTTATATAAAGAGGCAGACGACTGGATGGAAGACTTGATGTTGGGCCCTTGTTGAAAGGGCCGAAGTTTATTTTGCTAAGTGCTACATCTCGCCAATTGCTTGAGCAACTCGAAGTGATCCTTCTCTTCTGAGAAACCAGAGTGGAATGACCTAAAGAAAAACTTATCTCGTTTAACCCAAACCACTGACGCCAACCCGAGGTAAAGAGAAATAGCAGCCAAATGTTATTCGGTGGTCAGTTCATGCGAATAGATTCTGTTACAAGCTAACCTCTAACAATCACTAAATTAAATCTACTGTGGTTCAAACATTACAAATAATTAACTCCATAAAAATATAGTCCACACATCTTAATTCGTCTTCTTCTTGAGAGGGTAGTGGAGGCAGAGTCCTCAAACACTCCTTCCAGCGGGTCCTGTCAGAAGCAACCGTCTCCAACTTATCCGGCTGGATCCTCAAGCGTGACCAGCCAAACTCATGGATGTTATCCAACCATCTTGCTCGGGGTCTACCCCTGGGTCTCACACCTATTGGTTTCGCCTGTAAAATCTGTCCAGCGATTCTTTCCTGAGACATTCTAATTACATGTCCATAGTATCAATTAAATTATCAATTTGTCTTTACTATAAATTAATTATTCAATATCTTATACTTGAGACTTTAGACTTTTATCTTTCCTCATGACAATCAAATTTATTGCTACCCAGAAACTCTAATAGTTGCTTACAATATCTAATCTTATTTTCACAATGAAATAATCTTAGCAGGTTAATTAATGCATAATGTTAATCAGTAAAACAAAGACTTCGTTTGAATTCGTTCAAGTGTGTTTGTTAAGACAATTTAAATACGAACACTTGAAGCGTCTATGAATAATCGGAAGAAGATAAAATTCACAAAAGAAATAATAATAATTGTTTCTACTTTAGGCATAAGACCAGCAATTTGAAGGGGAGGGGAAACTCGATTAAATTGACACTAGTGCATTACTGGTACTTTATCGACCCCGTAAGGATGAAAGGCAAAGTTAAGCTCGGCGGGATTTGAACTGAGAAAGCAAAGGACCATAACTCTATGTTGCAAAGTAAGGTTTCTGACGCTCTATCGATACTGTCAATCCACCGCCCTAATAATAATAATAATGATGATCTCTTTATTGACCACAAAGGGTTTACATAAAAAATACATTAAGGACGTCACAGGACGGTACAAATATGGGTTTCTGTGTGTAAAACAAAAGGAAACAAAAACAAAAGATGTAACAAAAAAATGGAAACAAAAGAAAAATCCAAAATAAGGAGGTTAGTCGTGGAGAAAGCCCACAAAAGCCACAGTCACTCTGACCGCTAGGGCAATCACCCTCTCCCAGTTTTCTTCCTACAATACTACAGGCACTAGTTCAGAGCAGGCCCATTCACAGGGGCCATTCTTGCCTCTCTCACCCACCTTTCAACAAACTGGTTGGAAGACAGCACTTCCCTCTCTACCCTGATTTTCTTTTTCAGGTGAAACTTGAAAAAGTTAATGTGAGCGTTACCGAAGAGGAACGTGCCCATCTTAATCCCTTTCAGACACGTCCACCTCACAACCTCTTTCACCATGGCCACTAGGCAGATAAAAACTGCCTGCCCCTCTAGGTTAAAGGAGGGCAGCGGGGAAATCTTCACGATGGACTCAGCTGATAGCTGAATCCGTCCTACAACGCGACAGCAGATGTTCGACATAAGTCAACGATACTCGGACACTGGACGAGTGCGTGCAGGACGGTCTCGTTGCCCCACGCGAATCTCCGACAGCACTTTCATGCCTGTAAAATTTCTTAACACTGCCAGTTCAGGGACTTCTGGACGTTATCCATTGGTGCTGGACCGAAAGTTTTTCCAAGGTAGGTATTTCATCTGGGACACCACAGTCAGTGACTATTTTGCTCCCACCCACATCATGGACGCCGTGGTTAATTTTGGGGATCACTGCTTCCGTTGCCGAACGGAATAAAAACCGTAAATACCTGGACTTATCCAGTAATTATTTTTTCCAGTCCCTGGAGTTCAAGACGTGTGGTGGAGTTTCCATTAAATGAAATATGATAGTGATAGGTTTGTGTTAAATTTTTCCCACATCCTGGATGCAGCAATAGGGCGAGAGCTACAGCTTCCACAACCGAACGGAACAAAATTCTAAAATACCGTGATCTGTCGGCTAACTACATTTTCCAGCCTGTGGCGTTCAAGACGTTTGGGAGAGTCGGGCTACTGACTGCGAGATTCTTATCTTCACTGGCGGCTCATCTAACCGAGGGCGCTTGGTTGTTCCAATGCCTCAACCTCGCCATCACCCGAGGTAACGCTGCGAGCGTGCTGGCGTTCTGGCTTGCCTCAAAAATTATTATCTTTTGTTCTGATAGCGATTCGTTTGTCCACCCCTTTCGCCTGCCTTTTGTGGTATGTGGTCCTAGACCAGTGGTAGCCATGCCCCATACCCCCGCACAACATCTCAAACATGTCCCACTTTGATATAAAAACAGCGATGATCAACTACAAAGTGTATAGGTGGTGCCAGATGTACAATAACATATGGAGGAGGTGAGACAGGAGTTTCTGACAGTAATGTCTACCAAAGTTACCTTGGTATAGGTGATGCCAGATGTACAATAACATGTGTGGAGGGGGTGAGACAGGAGTTTCTGACAGTAATGTCTACCAAAGTTACCTTGGTATAGGTGATGCCAGATGTACAATAACATGTGTGGAGGGGGTGAGACAGGAGTTTCTGACAGTAATGTCTACCAAAGTTACATTGGTGTAGGTGGTGCCAGATGTACAATAACATGTGTGGAGGAGGTGAGACAGGAGTTTCTGACAGTAATGTCTACCAAAGTTACATTGGTGTAGGTGGTGCCAGATGTACAATAACATGTGGAGGAGGTGAGACAGGAGTTTCTGACAGTAATGTCTACCAAAGTTACATTGGTGTAGGTGGTGCCAGATGTACAATAACATGTGTGGAGGAGGTGAGACAGGAGTTTCTGACAGTAATGTCTACCAAAGTTACCTTGGTATAGGTGATGCCAGATGTACAATAACATGTGTGGAGGAGGTGAGACAGGAGTTTCTGACAGTAATGTCTACCAAAGTTACCTTGGTATAGGTGGTGCCAGATGTACAATAACATGTGGAGGAGGTGAGACAGGAGTTTCTGACAGTAATGTCTACCAAAGTTACCTTGGTATAGGTGGTGCCAGATGTACAATAACATGTGGAGGAGGTGAGACAGGAGTTTCTGACAGTAATGTCTACCAAAGTTACCTTGGTATAGGTGGTGCCAGATGTACAATAACATGTGTGGAGGAGGTGAGACAGGAGTTTCTGACAGTAATGTCTACCAAAGTTACATTGGTGTAGGTGGTGCCAGATGTACAATAACATGTGTGGAGGAGGTGAGACAGGAGTTTCTGACAGTAATGTCTACCAAAGTTACATTGGTGTAGGTGGTGCCAGATGTACAATAACATGTGGAGGAGGTGAGACAGGAGTTTCTGACAGTAATGTCTACCAAAGTTACATTGGTGTAGGTGGTGCCAGATGTACAATAACATGTGTGGAGGAGGTGAGACAGGAGTTTCTGACAGTAATGTCTACCAAAGTTACCTTGGTATAGGTGATGCCAGATGTACAATAACATGTGTGGAGGAGGTGAGACAGGAGTTTCTGACAGTAATGTCTACCAAAGTTACCTTGGTATAGGTGGTGCCAGATGTACAATAACATGTGTGGAGGAGGTGAGACAGGAGTTTCTGACAGTAATGTCTACCAAAGTTACCTTGGTATAGGTAGTGCCAGATGTACAATAACATGTGTGGAGGAGGTGAGACAGGAGTTTCTGACAGTAATGTCTACCAAAGTTACCTTGGTATAGGTGGTGCCAGATGTACAATAACATGTGTGGAGGAGGTGAGACAGGAGTTTCTGACAGTAATGTCTACCAAAGTTACCTTGGTATAGGTGGTGCCAGATGTACAATAACATGTGTGGAGGAGGTGAGACAGGAGTTTCTGACAGTAATGTCTACCAAAGTCGTCTTGGTGTAGGTGTAAAAGTAATAAAGTAAAACCTGAAGTTTGGTCTCATTAACATCATTTTCAAATTGCCCCCCCCCCCCCCCCCCCCCCGGAATATTCAAATTGCTCCCCCGTGGGGAGTGCACCCTACATTGGGAATCACTGTCCTAGATGTATGTATTACGTGTTTGTGTTTTTTTTTCTTTTTCTCATTTTTTCCTTTCACTTTCTATTTGTAATATTTGTTGTAATAATTTGTAATATTATGTTGACGGTTGTTACATCTGAATAAAATTAAAAAGTATACATATTTCTAATGAAAGACATTGGGGGGGGGGGGGTGATTAGTTCATTTTTTAATGTTTCTTTTTAAAAGTCCAAAGCTAAAAGTACAAAAATATAAAACAAAACACTAATAAAAAGGGGGGGGGGAGAAGAAAAAGAAATATATCTCTGGTAAATATCTTGTATTCATTATGTAAGTATTAAATAACATTGTACAAGTCACCTCTACCAGTATCACTACCACCACTACCAGTCTCAGTACCACCACTACCACTAACAGTATCACTACCACCACCACTACCACCACCATCACCACTACCACCACCACCATCAACAACAGAACCACCACTACCACCACCACCACCAACAGAACCACCACCATCAACAACAGAACCACCACCACCACCACTACCACCACCATCAACAACAGAACCACCACCACTATCAACAACAGAACCACCACCACCACCACTACCACCACCATCAACAACAGAACCACCACCACTATCAACAACAGAACCACCACCACCACCACCACTACCACCACCATCAACAACAGAACCGCCACCACTACCACCACCACCACCACTACCACCACCATCAACAACAGAACCACCACCACTACCACCACCATCAACAACAGAACCACCACCACCACCACCACTACCACCGCCATCAACAACAGAACCACCACCACTACCACTGTTATCAACAACAGAACCACCACCACTACCAGTATTACCACCATAACACCAATAACCACCATCACTATCAGCACCACCACCACCACCACTAGTTATTGTTGTTGGTCGTGTTTAATGATACTTAAGAAAACGTTTGTTACACTTCAAAAACATAGATACATTCTCTTTTCCTCTCCTCCACCCATATACATATACATGGGTACATGTGTATGTATATGCGCGGGGACATAGAAAAAGCCGGGCTGGAGACACGATCGCGCGGTTAAACCATTGGGAGTGAAGGACCCCTAGCCTTTGTCATGGCATTCTTCTAGGAGAAGGCAACTCTGGAAACTGGAATAACTCCGATATCAAACCTACGGCTCAGTAGTTACCGAAGATGTTGATCTTTTCTTCTTTTCGGGTTATAGCTACTGTCGCTCAGAGAGTGGGATTGGCTCAGTGCAGTTTTTCGACGCACAGGCATTGCACGATATCATTAATTGATAATTATTAATAATGGTATATCGTGCAATGGCCATACTATGGGGGCAGCCATCATATACATATATATATAGCATCTACCATACTCTGAACGCCTTGCTTCCCTGGGCATGGATACATTAAAGCTCCGACGCCTGGCAACTGACTTGGTAAACACCCACAAAATTGTTAACCATCTTACCAACAACAACCCTGAGTACCTTTTTGATTTCCATGTGTCTAACACACGTGGACATGTCCACAAAGTCAGAAAACAGCACAGTTCCCATGACTTTCGGAAACATTTTTTCACGTTCAGAGTTGCTGAAGCATGGAACAAACTACCTGCATCTGTTGTTAGCTGTCGAGACACTGCATCCTTTAAAACCTCCATGCTTCCTGAGATTCGCCAACACTACACCTAATATTCCCCCTCCATACACATACACACATGTATATCATGACTCGTACACTGTTCACTTCCCTGACATTTGTATATTATTCTATGTACTATACATGCACCATTGACGAGTTGTAGTGCATCTGAGCACTCTACACAATAATCTCATTATTATTATTATTATTATTATTATTATATTTTAATATAGATGAGATTCTATAGGACTAGAACTGTTTCATTCTTTAGAAATCATCAAATTTGAACTTGTTTGTAGAATTATTTCTGCCTTTGTCACTCTAAATATAAATTATAGCCTTAAAGAATTAGCTTTTAATGAATAATTCCCTTTTCTTTCAACCAATGACCTCCACCCATCCCACTCCCCACCCTCTCCTACCACCTGAAAAGATATAAATACCACAACATTTATTTTGGAAAGCCAGATTCCTGATGATTTCTAAAGAATGAAACAGTTCTAGTCGTGTAGAATCTCTTCTATATTAAAACTTTTTACTCTGCTATGTATTGAGTACCTTACTTACTGTGGTTACCTCCGATTCAACCCGGAATAACTTACCTATATATATATATATATATATATATATATATATATAGGAACAAGTAGGACCCCGACGGCTTAGCTCAAGCCGTTTCGACGGCTAATTCTGGACTAAATATATATATATATATATATTTAGTCCAGAATTAACAAATGGAAACTATATTTATAAAACCATATTTATTTCATTATACATATTTCAAGGACACCAAGTTAAATTATGGTGTGCTTTCATCAGATAAAATATAATATAGAGCAATTTTATAAATAAATATTGACATACCCTTAAATAATGCACTATCCGGGAGCTTCCAACAGTAATGGTTGCATTCTTTAAGAGTATGTCAATATTTATTTATAAAACTGCTCTATATTATATTTTATCTGATGAAAGCACACCATAATTTAACTTGGTGTCCTTGAAATATGTATAATGAAATAAATATGGTTTTATAAATATAGTTACAATTTGTTTATATCGTATTTTTACTCCAAATATTTGTTGAGTGCTTTATATCAGTTATAAAAATATTTGCTTGTTGTATCCCAACAATTTAAATAGAACTTTTACATATATATATATATATATATATATATATATATATATATATATATATATATATATATATATATATATATATTTAATACAATAACAGAGATAGTTTAAACCTAAACTCTGACTGGTAACCATCTCACTCAACAAACATTAGGTTGTATTAAAATATAAACCCAATTTAAGTGTTTGGGGTGCTAACAATATGTATGATGTGGAAAAACCAGTTGTATTATTTTATGAGATATAATTAAAGTTAAAGTATATCTCTCTTTCCAAACAATTGTTTCATTATAAGTTTTCTACAAGTTTGGGAGAATGTTTCCAGTTTATGTAGAAGCCTAAAATATATTCATGTAAGAGTATATTTAGGTGGGCACTTATAAATCATCAGTGGAAGCCCATTAAACATTGATATAAGAAAACAATTTCTTACCGCTGTCAAAAATCCTGTCCGTGAAGTCGCTCTCTCTCACCTCGAATGACCGCCAAATTTGAAATTCCAGCAGTTTTTGACTGAGGAAGTATCATAGCGACACGAAGCGGGAAGGAGAGACAACCCACGATCCACGAAATGAGGAAAAAAAATAATACACACGCGGGTTAATTAGTTTTTTTTTAAAACATTATCAATCCAACGTGTTTAAGAACTCAATTGAAAATAAAAAAATAAATATATGCTTGTATAAATTACACACGCATATAGATATTTTCTTAGGCTAAATCAGAAGTTGTACCCGAATAAGAGCCGCTTCTTATAACCGCAGTAAATGCAGAAAGTTATGTTATATAGGGCAAATGGGAATATAATTCTCCGGCCGAATTATTAAGAGTAAAGTATAAAACACACGCGGGTTAATTAGTTATTTCAAAACCAATATTAATTCCTCGTGTAAAGAACTCAATTAATAAAAGAAAATAATTACATATATGCATGTAATTATATACGTAGGCATATATATATATATTTTCCTAGGCTAAAAAACAGAGAAGTTACAACCAAAAAAAGCCACAATATTTCACAACAGTAATAAATACGGAAAGTCAAGTTCAAAAGGTACCTGGAAATAAACACCTCTGGCCAATCAAGAGTAAATATTTAATACAATAACAGAGATAGTTTAAAGCTAAACTCTGATTGGTAACCATCTCACTCAACAAACATTAGGTTATATTAAAATATAAACCCAATTTAAGTGTTTGCTGGTGCTAAATATATATATATATATATATATATATATATATATATATATATATATATATATATATATATATATATATATATATATATATATATATATATATATATATGTATATATATATATATATATATATATATAAACGTTAGAATATGTGTAATAAGGCCAAGACAATGCAGGTATGGACATAGAAAAAAGAATGCAATAGTGAAAGATATTGATGTGAATTCGTCTTTCACCTTGAATTTATTTAAATGTCCTTAATTTTCGAGATAATATCTCTTCTTCGGAGGGAAGTAAAGGTCTCAAACCAGCGTCTTTAAATCTCTAAATTAGAGATTTAAAGACGCTGGTTTGAGACCTTTACTTCCCTCCGAAGAAGAGATATTATCTCGAAAATTAAGGACATTTAAATAAATTCAAGGTGAAAGACGAATTCACATCAATATCTTTCACTATTGCATTCTTTTTTCTATGTCCATACCTGCATTGTCTTGGCCTTATTACACATATTCTAACGTTTATACCTCATTACACAATGCTTCAAGTGAACTATAACCTCCTCCATATATATATATATATAATAATAATAATAATAAGTTGACGGACCCAGCATAGGTATCAATGCTAGGACAGGTTTCATCTCAGCGTACTCAATAGGTAATGTTAAATACACTCCCAGAGTATACACATAGTTATTCGCTTCAAATACAACACACGTAAACGGGTACCTTATATATGTATATATTTAGAATGTAGAGAAGTGACACACGCGTTGATATATAATAGTAAAAATGAAAAAAAACAAAAAAAAAAACACAGTAGAGGGATTTTCTCTCAGAATAACAGCAAAACATTTATTTACAAAATAGTAATTTCCGTATTTTTTGTACCGGTTTCAGTTTGTGGGCTTCTTCATAGGACGGAAGTGTATAATGAAATTAAATTGTATATTAAATTTTTAAAAATAAAAATGAAAAATATATCTGGATTCATCCAGATATATTTTTCATTTTTATTTTTATTTTTGCGCAGCCAATCTTACAATTTTATATTTGTACTTACTTATCCACAAGTTTTTTACACCCTGTATCAATATGGCTGAACGCCTTAATGTGTGTATACTTTTATATATGTACATGAGTGACTACGTATGTGCGCGCGCGTGCGTGTATGTATATACATATATATATATATATATATGTGTATATATATGTGTGTGTGTATGTATATATTATGCGTATGTGTATGTGTCTTTATATCCGTGTTTTTTGACATCTCGGTTTTATGTTTTCTTCCTTTTTTCTTCTCCCCCCCCCTTTTTTTTACTTACTCATTTTTATGCGTGTGCATGCAAACAGGTCAATATGCGTGAGTGTAAGTATATGTGTGTGTGTGTATGTACGTATCGAACGTATGGATGTGTAAGTGTGCGTGTGTATATAAGCATGTATATTTTTGCGTTTCTTTTGTGAGACATGCGTGTCTATGTATGTACCCCCTTTTTTTGTCTTCTTTTCTTTAATTTTTTCTTTCTAAATTTTTTCTTTCTAATTTATTGTTACATTTTTATAAATATATCGAGATTGATACTTTCCTTTAATTATTACACTCCCTTACCTCTTTTACTTCCGCATCTAAGTGTACGTGTGTGTAGGTGTGTTTATGCGCGCGCCTTCATATTCATATACTTATGATGTAACTATTCTGTCTGTAGATTACAGACATACAGATACATTTGCCCTAAATTTTACATTTACACACACTTTTTCACTATACGTATACATATGTGCATACACATATATGCACATCTGTGAGCGTATATACATACATATACACACACCTAACTATATTTCTTGATAGATTTTTATATATTTCAATTTCTAATTCATTTGTCTATATCTTTTTTTGATTTTCTTGATGAGTTTTTCTAAGTATTTACCCATGTTTTATATTGCCTCGTCTGACGAACGAATGAAGACGTTTCTTTCGTATTCGCCTCATTCGGGAAACCTCTGGTAATGAGGTAATTATATTGTATTGATTTTTATACATTATATATATATATATATATATATATATATATATATATATATATATATATATATATATAGTAATAATAATAAAATTGAAGACTAAAATCCAAAGAGGGCCCGATAAGGAAAATATATATCAAATATATAAGAACCGTAGAGCAAATATTTATTAAAATAACAGATTAAAGTTTAAGCAAAGAATCACTGCTTTCACCCTTAACGGGATCTTCTGAAACTAGCGTTTCAGAAGATCCCGTTAAGGGTGAAAGCAGCGATTCTTTGCTTAAACTTTAATCTGTTATTTTAATAAATATATATATATATATATATATATATATATATATATACACACATATGTGTGTGCGTGTATTTGTGGTGTATGCATGTATGTATGGTTCGCACCAGTGTAAAAACCAGCGCTATTTTTGTTTGGGTTCTTTATGTCTTGTGACTGAGCGGTTCGACAAATAGCGACCGAGAAAATAATAGAATAAATAAATAGCAGACTACATTAGGGCAGCGAGGTCGATATGAGTGACTGAAAAACCTTTGTACTTCATTTAGTATGGTATTTATTTATTCCATTATTTTATCGGTCGCTATTTGTCGAACCGCTCAGTTACAAAACATAAAGAACCAAAACACAAACAGCGCTGGTTTTTACCCCGGTTTGAACCAGACACACATACAGACATACACACATGTATATACACACAGGTATATACACACATACACACAGGTATATACACACATACACACACACAGGTATATACACACATACACACACATACATGTATATACACAACACACACACATACATCAGGTATATACACTTACACACATCTATATTCACAACACCTATCCTTTTTCTCTCTTTATTTAATTTTGTTATATTTTATATTTTATATTTTTATATTTTGTTATTGCCTCCTCCTTAGTGAGGACACCATTTTATGTAAACTCCCTCCATTGTACTTGTCCCACTCTTTGATGCCCTGGTGGCAAATAAAAAGAAAGTTATCTATCTATCTATTTATCTCTCTCTCTCTCAGTCCGCCTGTCTTTCTCTTTCTTTGTTTATCTGGCTGTCTCTTTTTATTTTCCTCCTTTTCTTCCTCGACACTCTCTCTTTCTCTCGTCTGCCTTTCCTAGTCTTTATACTCCATTCTATCTCTTTTCCTCCTACTCCTACTGTCTATCTTCCTCACCCTAGCCCCACATTGTCCACAACCTCCTCTTCTCCCCTTAATTATTTACCACCATCCCTCCCCTCTCTCCCTTTTACCACCATCCCGCTCTCTCTCCCTTTTACCACCACCCTCCCTCTCTCCCTTTTACCACGATCCCCGCTCTCTCTCCCTTTTACCACCATCCCTCCCTCTCGCTTTTACCACCATCCCTCCCTCTCTCCCTTTTACCACCATTCCTCCATCTCTCGCTTTTACCACCATCTCTCCCTCTCTCCCTTTTACCACCATTCCTCCCTCTCTCGCTTTTACCACCATCCCTCCCTTTCACCCTTTACCCCCCTTCTCCCTTTTACTACCATCCCTCCCTCTCTCGCTATTTATTTACCCCCCCCCCTCTCTCTCCCTTTTACCACTTCCCCTTTCCCTCCCTTTTCTCTCTTCCTATATTTATTGTTTACTTTCTGTTTATCTTTCCATCCCCCCCCCCTCAATTTCTATCCTCTTGTCTTTCTCTCTGTCTTTCTCTCTGTCTCTCTCTGCTATTCCTCTCCTTCGCTTTCTATGTGTCTTACCCACTCAATCTTATTACTTTATCTCACTCTCTCTATGTCTCTCTATCAGACTGCCTCTCACCCTCTCACTCTCTACACTACCGTCTTTTCTATTTCCCTCTCTATCTATCCGTCCGGCCTCTCACCCTCTCTCTCTCTCTACACTACCGTCTTTTCTATTTCCCTCTCTATCTATCCGTCCGGCCTCTCACTCTCTCTTTACACTATTACTACACCACGAGCCTCTCTCTCTCTCTCTCTCTCTCTACACTATGACCCTCTCTATCTTCTGACTCAGTCACTCCAATCCTATGGCGGTAGAAAACCGACTCCAGCATTTCTGCAGTTCACCACTTTGGGTAAATATTGCGGCGCCAATTTCTTCTCTTTTCTTTATGTTTTCTTATTCAATTCGATTTTTGTTTACGAAACTAATTTCCAGGGGTTTCCTCAATTTCTCTACATGTCATTCAGTTTACTTGTCCGCTGGATATATATATATATATATATATATATGCAATGTATATATTATATTATATACATACTATATATTATATAATATATATATATATATAAGTAGCTTAATACTAATATATATACAGGGTGTCCCAAAAACATATATGTACACTTCAACAGCATTCTAATAAATATGTGTATACATTTTTGGCGGCACCCTGTATATATATATAAATTACTTCTACAAGACTAGAACTGTTTGATTCATATAAAATCGTCAAGAATGTCATCCAGAATTTACTTATATATATTTGAGGGTCGGCTGAAGAGTTCTTAGGTTGACCAAGATTCTCTCATGAGGTTTAATTTTCAACATAGTCCCTAGACAGAAACAATGCAGTTAATAATAATAAGGGTTGAAATTAATACATGCAAGATTTCACAGCTCTAACATCACTCCAAAATAGTCAGGCTAGGAATCTTTTGGCCGGCCCGTCAACTTATTATATATATATATATATAGGTAAATTCCCGATGACATTCTTGACGATTATATATATATATATATATGCAGAGGTTATATTTAAAATAATTATGGTTTTATAAATATAGTTTCCATTTATTAATATATTGTCGACGGCTGAGCTCCGGCCGTTTCGACAGCTAGATCCGAACAATTCGGATCTAGCTGTTGAAACGACCGGAACTCAGCCGTCGGGGACCTGAATCTTTTCATATTACCCACTCTACTACCCCAAATCTTACCACAACCTCTTTGTTTTATATATATATACTAGCCGAATTACCCGCGTCTTGCTGCTTTTCACACATTTTTTTTTGTAAGAAAATGATGATTGATTTTAAGATATAGTTTATGGAGAAAAACTCTGCATTTCAATATTTTCAAAATTTTTTCAAAATATCAATTCAAAACTTTTATGAATAGGCATCATTTCTTGTCATTTACCTATGGTTTAAATTTCATATAAATCGAAGGGAAAAAATTTTGAGCAGGTGTTTGTGCCTCCGTCAATGTAGTTTCAGAATATATATGGTTATGGGGGGGGGGTCTATCTCCAGTTCGTGAACAATCAGACAGGAACTACAACTTTATATATACAGGATGCCCCCCCCCAAAAAAAAATGTATACACACTTCAACAGCATTCTGATAAATATTGCCCTGTACAAGTAATCAAAGTATGTGTGTATATATAATAATAATGTTTCAGAAGCTCCCGTTAAGGGTGAAAGCAGCGATTCTTTGCTTAAACTTTAATCTGTTATTTTAAGTCCACGCTGTAATGTGGCCGTGTAGGCAACACGGTAAAAACCTCCCAGACCCACATTGTAAATGTGGTTGGTGTTAGGAAGGGCATCCAGCTGTAGAAAACCCGCCAGACAGTCCTATGCGAGCAAGACAACCACTCTTGCCTCAAGTGGGAAAACCCCCGTCCAAACCCATGCAAGCGTGGAACACGGACGTTAAACGTTGATGATGATATTATTATTATTATTATGAAGAGTTACGGCCCTTGCCATTCTCAGTTCAAATCCCGTCGAGTTTAATTTTGCCTTTCATCCTTGCGAGGGCGATAAAATAAAGTACCAGTAATGCACTGGGTAATTTTGCCCTTGTGCCAAAAGTAGAAACAATTATTATCATAAAGAGTCGGAACCCGATGGCTGAGCTCTTGCTGTTTCAACAGCTAGTTCCTGACTCTGAGATATATATAGATATACATTGTATATTTGTCTAATCGTTTGACTGGTTATCGCCTTTCTCCCCAAAAGTTGTCCTGTAATAATTGTTTCTACTTTAGGCACAAGGCCAGCAAATACCCAGTGCATTACTGGTACTTTATTTTATCGACCCCCGTAAGGATGAAAGGCAAAGTCAACCTCGGGTCCTGTAATAATTTAAGCAGAACATTACTGCCATCAACCTCACAAGTCGCTGGGGAGTTGTGAAGGCGGTGGACACCTCACCTCTCACGCTCCTTCTCTCTTTCCCCCTCCCCCATCTCATTCTCTCATATAAATAAATATAGGTGAACAAAAAGTCGCTCAGTTGTGGGTGAAGGTAAAGCGTCAGGCAATTTAGTCAGGTGGTATTATCAAGTTTCAATTTTACAGCTGAGACGTGTCAAAATAGTCGTCGTTTTCTAAAGAATTAGGGCAAGGCGGTCTGTCAAGGTTTATTTAAAGAAATCCCGAAATAGCTTAAGGTTAGAGAGGAAAATATTCTGCTTTAAATATGAATATGACTTCGCTGAAGAGGAGTAATAAGGCCGAAACACGTCGCTGCACTCGACGAAAATTAGACTCTACATTGCATGCTGTCATTCAATTATCATTCAATTTGGATTCCAGAGTTGCCTCCCTTGTCTTTTTTGACAATCACTAGTTACCAAAGCTAGTGGACTTTTTTTCTTCATTAAGAGTGCTAATTAGAGTGCTTTTCTAATAAATATAAAAACAATTAACGCTTTATCTCATTTAATTGTGTTATTCCTAACCATTACGTTATCTTTACTTCACTACAATAAAACAATATATTCATTAAATATACTTTGAACAATTAATTAAATCATTCATTACAATTCGGTTGACAACCAAACATGACCTTGTTTTGACACTCTGGTCATAAAACAATCACCATCATCATCATGGTCCCTTCACCCTTTTCGGAGTCGTTGAACGCTGCACCAACTGCCTCCATCATCTCTGGCGGTCATGAGGGCTTGGGTGTGGCAAACCTCTTTCCTTTCTGTCCACTCAACTCTGTTGTCTGTCCACAACTTCCTCTTCTGTCTGGCCTGCCGTCTCTTTCCCTGCACTTCCGCCCGATCTTGTTACATCCCCATACCACCTCTTTTCTCTTTACCGTGGTCATCAGATCTTGTTACATCCCCATACCACCTCTTTCCTCTTTACCGCGGTCATCAGATCTTGTTACATCCCCATACCACCTTCTTCCTCTTTACCGTGGTCATCAGATCTTGTTACATCCCCATACCACCTCTTTCCTCTTTACCGCGGTCATCAGATCTTGTTACATCCCCATACCACCTCTTTCCTCTTTACCGCGGTCATCAGATCTTGTTACATCCCCATACCACCTCTTTCCTCTTTACCGCGGTCATCAGGTCTTCAAAGTGACTCACGTGCTGGGTTATTTTTTTTTTAATCTTATTTTTTTTTTTTTTTGCGGACCTCGTTCGTTACGTGTCCTGTGTCGAAGATTCCCAGGATTCTTCTATAACATCTCATCTCCGCTGTTTGGATCTTTGTAATTCAGTGGTGAAGGTCCATGACTCGCATACACATAGAAAGATGGATAGGACCAACGCATGCAGGAGTTATATTTTGCATCTGTGAGTGGTGTTTTTGTCTTTCCTGAGAGGTTTTAGCATGTGCTGAAGCTGTTAGAGCACCTCTTGCTAGGCTTAGGCTTTGATCCCTCTTGACCAGAGGTTCTCAAAGTGAGTGCTACCGCCCGACCCAGGTGGTGTTGAGAAGGTCCAGGGGGCACTGGAGCCCGAGGAAGCGGGAGAGATGATATAATATATTAAATATCAAATGATACATATTATAAATATAGTAAAATAAAAAATATATAATACTTATTTATACATAGTATATATTATATTTATTATAAATATATTAACGGTGGATTGGCAGTATCGGTAGAGGGTCGGACGCCATGCTTTGCAGCAAAGAGTTACGGCCCTTTATGGTCAGTTCAAATCCTGCCGAGGTTAACTTTGCCTTTCCTCCTTACGGGGTCGATAAAATAAAGTACCAGTAATACACGGCCTTGTGCCAAAAGTAGAAACAATTATATATGAATTAACGATTTTATTTATTATATATTATTTACAATTTGCGTGTAGGCAGGTCTCTCTAGAAATAGGGTTAGGGGCGCTGAGGGTATTACGTGGTTATGATGAGGGGGTGGGTGGCAAAACGTTTGAGAACGTCTGGTCTTGACCGATTATGGCGCCAAAGTAGTTGAACCGTATCACAGTCCCCAGCTCTTGACCATTGGCTGTGATCTTTCTCTCTACTGGCTTTGTGGTGTTATCTGCTTGGTGTTTTCTCAGCGCTGATCTCCATACCGTGTCTAGCAGAAGTTATCCCCAAGCAGCTCACCAGCTCGGCGTGTTCTTCACAAAACAATAAAACTTAACAACTCAACTTTTGTTGACAGAATTACAGAATTATTTTCATTTGTTTCCGCTCTGAAGTACTTTTGTTGCCGTTTATATGTACTTATATTTAAGGTCAAATATTTTGTTGTTTTTTATATCCTGTCGGAAATTATTCCTTTTTAGTTAACTGGGGGGGGGGGGGGGGGGGTGATAACCATATTCTTTCAAAACACATCCTAGAAGCACTCGTGGTATAAAAACGCTGAGAGTTGGTGAAATAAATCACTGCCACTACTGGAATTGAATAATCAAAACTGTAGCGGTATGTCACATATCAAATCATGTATTTTGTCTGATGAAAACGTACTTAAACACCATTGTACCTTTGAAATATGTATAATAAAATATATATTTTGATTATGAGAATATTTTTCA
>OZ024756.1:16306453-16318953 GCA_964016885.1 Eledone cirrhosa
GGGGTTATACCATATGTACTCTCTACGTCTGACTCTATTTGCTGGTTTGCACCTGTTAGTATGCCTATTGATGTGTGTGGTGCAATACTAGTTCGACTTAGATGTGTTTTATTCATAGTACTTATGTGGTTATCGTCTAGATATTCAATTTTCTCGCAGTAACCAGCTTTTCTAAGTGCGTCATTATAATATTCAGCATGCTCGTTGAAGGTCTGCAAATTAGACGACAGTCGGGAGATCCTTATGGATATATTTTTAGGGATAGATTTAATAATGGAATGAGGATGGTTCGATTTTACATTAACGTACTTAAGATTTTCATTAAGTTTGTGAAATGGCTCTATATTACCGTTATTAAGGTTGAAGGTAACATCCAAGAAGTTGACCACCTTAAGATTGTGTTCAAAGGTAATATTAAGCCCTAGTTCTAAGAAAAGTTTCCTAATGTTTTTACGTCGCCTTTCTAGGTTTTGTTTGTTCATATTCTTGACTAATAGAAGTGTATCGTCGCGGTATATTCCGCCGTGGAGGTCCGTAAATTCGCTCTGGAGTCTATGGGCTATATAGATCCCAACCAAATCCGTGACCTCCGCCGAATCATTAGAACCCATCGTAATGTCGAATTCCGAGGGTCTATCCCTGCGGACCCAATAACTATTTTCAAAGTGCACTACTGTGCGTCTAGCTTCAAGTATATATATATATATATATATATATTTATATATATATATATGTTTATATATATATATATATGTTTATATATATATATATATGTTTATATATATATATATATGTTTATATATATATATATATGTTTATATATATATATATATGTTTATATATATATATATGTTTATATATATATATATATATATATATATATATATATATATACAGTGTCCCCCAAAATGTGTACATATTTCAACAGCATCCTAATAAATATTGCCTGTACAGGTAATCAAAGTGTGTATACATTTTTTGGGACACCCTGGGTATATATATGTAAAAGATATATGTATATATAGAGAAAGAACTATATATACAAGAGAATACACAATATATTGTAGATATATATTGTATATATATATACAATATATTGTATATATATACAATATATTGTATATATATATATATATACAATATATTATGTATTCTCTTTGATATATAGTCCTTTCTCTATATATACATATATCTTTCACGTTTGAATTATATATATATATATATATATATATATATATATATATATATATATATATATATATTTATGTGTGTGTGTTTAAAGTTTATGATGTTAGTGTGTCTTTCGAGGAAGATTTGACTGCTACTTCTAGCATTTCTATGGAACACGTGAAGTGTATGTACTTTCTTTTGTTCGTTGCTCCGTTGTTATGTAAGGTTCTCTAAACAGCAATTTGAGCATATTTGGGGGCTTGACCCAGACCTCTTCTCCCACTTGCATGAATGCATGCTCTCTCTCTCTTCCACAGGTCATTGTAACAACGTGCACGGATGTCGCCATTCATATCTCTCTCCCAGCGTGGCACTCACTACGAGTAAAGTGGCCAAATCAGTGCAAATCTCTATGGTTCACAGGGTGAGATTCACTCCCTTCAGCATGGCGTTCAATTTGGCCTTGTTGATGTGGTTGCAGTCTTCCTTCTTCCTAAGACAGGCTGCATCCTCGACCTCAACACCCCCTATTTCCAGAATGACCCGTAGCACTTTGCTGCTGGCGTCACGCCGCCATACGGTCCTGTTCCCCAATTTGGGTACATAAAGCTTTCTTTTACTGGGTCATCTGCCTCCACAACCTCCCACATCATGGCCACTGTCCTTTCTCCCACTCTCTCCCCAACCCACCCTGCCACCGTCCTTACTCCCACCCTCTCCCCTGCCACCGGTCCTTTCTCCCACTCTTTCCCCCACTCTCTCCCCAACCCACCCTGCCACCGTCCTTACTCCCACCCTCTCCCCTGCCACCGTCCTTACTCCCACTATCTCCCCAGCCCACCCTGCCACCATCCTTTCCCCCACCCTCTCTCCAGCCCACCCTGCCACCGTCCTTACTCCCACTATCTCCCCAGCCCACCCTGCCACCATCCTTTCTCCAGCCCACCCTTTCTCCCACCCTCTCCCCAGCCCACCCTGCCACTGTCCTTTCTCCCACTATCTCCTCAGCCCACCCTGCCACCTTCCTTACTCCCCCTACCTCCCCAGCTCACCCTGTCACCATCCTTTCTCCCACCCTCTCTCCAGCCCACCCTGCCACCGTCCTTACTCCCACCGTCCTTACTCCCACTATCTCCCCAGCTCACCCTGTCACCATCCTTTCTCCCACCCTCTCTCCAGCCCACCCTTTCTCCCACCCTCTTCCCAGCCCACCCTGCCACCGTCCTTTCTCCCACCCTCTTCCCAGCCCACCCTGCCACCGTCCTTTCTCCCACTCTCTCCCTGCTTGTCTCTTGACCTAACTGCATGCTGTTCTGAGTCACCACACAGTTTGATAGTGGCCCCCTCACTTCTGGCAAGACCTCCATGCACTTACTTATGGCTCTTTAGCCCAGACAACGAAAGTGAAAGATAATATTGAAATAAATGTTGACTGTGTGTTTACCTGGAGTTAGCAATTTGTTTAATTATCTAAAAATACTTTTAATTAATTAATGGATTAATTGAACATTCCTTCTCGGCTGAAGGAAATAAAAAAAACCAGCGGTAGTTGTCAGGCATTATGTAAATCGGTAGAGGGTCGGACGCCATGCTTTGATGCAAAGACTTACGGCCCTTTCCATTCTGAGTTCAAATCTCGCCGAGGTTAACTTTGCCTTTCATCCTTACAGGGTCGATAAAATAAAGTACCAGTAATACACTGGGTAATTGCTGGCCTTGTGCCTAAAGTAGAAACAATTATGTAAATGCTTTGCAGCATAGAGTTACGGCCCTTTATGACCTGAGTTCCAATCCCGCCGAGGTTAACTTTGCCTTTCATCCTTACAGGGTCGATAAAATAAAGTACCAGTAATGTACTGGGTAATTGCTGGCCTTGTGCCTAAAGTAGAAACAATTATGTAAATGCTTTGCAGCATAGAGTTACGGCCCTTTATGACCTGAGTTCCAATCCCGCCGAGGTTAACTTTGCCTTTCATCCTTACAGGGTCGATAAAATAAAGTACCAGTAATACACTGGGTAATTGCTGGCCTTGTGCCTAAAGTAGAAACAATTATGTAAATGCTTTGCAGCATAGAGTTACGGCCCTTTATGACCTGAGTTCCAATCCCGCCGAGGTTAACTTTGCCTTTCATCCTTACAGGGTCGATAAAATAAAGTACCAGTAATGTACTGGGTAATTGCTGGCCTTGTGCCAAAAGTAGAAAGAATTATGTAACAGTAAGGTGGTGGATTGGCAGAATCGGTAGAGCGTCAGACACCATGTTTTGCAGCATAGAGTTATGGCCCTTTACGATCTGAGTTCAAATCCTGCCGAGGTTAGCTTTGCCTTTCACCCTTACGAGGTCGATTAAATAAAGTACCAGTAATACACTGGGATAATTGCTGGCCTTGTGCCAAACGTAGAAACAATTATGTAATAGTCAGTATTAATTAGTGGTGGATTGGCAGTATCGGTAGAGGGTCGGACGCCATGCTTTCCAGCATAGTTACGTCCCTTTATGATCTGAGTTCAAATCCCGCCGAGGTTGACTTTGCCTTTCATCCTTACGGGGTCGATAAAATAAAGTACCAGTAATGCACTGGGTAATTTGCTGGCCTTGTGCCTAAAGTAGAAACAATTAATTAGATAAAGGGTTAGTGACTGAAGGGGAGTACTACTGGTGTTAGTGAGGGGGGGTACTACTAGTGTTAGTGAGGGGAGTACTACTGGTGTTAGTGAGGGGGGGGGTACTACTGGTGTTAGTGAGGGGGGGGTACTACTGGTGTTAGTGAAAGGGGGGTACTACTGGTGTTAGTGAGGGGGGTACTACTGATGTTAGTGAAAGGGGGGTACTACTGGTGTTAGTGAGGGGGGTACTACTGGTGTTAGTGAGGGGGGGGTACTACTGGTGTTAGTGAGGGGGGTACTACTGGTGTTAGTGAGGGGAGGTACTACTGGTGTTAGTGTGGGGGGGTACTTCTGGTGTTAGTGAGGGGGGGTACTTCTGGTGTTAGTGAGGGGTGGGGGAACTTCTGGTGTTAGTGAGGGGTGGGGGAGTACTACTGGTGTTAGTGGAGGGGGTTACTACTGGTGTGACTCACTCACTCATATATATATATATATACACACATATATAATTACCTGTAATTCAAAGGCTCAACCTTGTCACACACTGAATTTCCCTGAGAATTTCATTAATGGCACATAAATCTGTGGAATGCTCTGCTACGTACCCATTAATTTCATGAGCAAGCAGTTCAGTTAATTGAACAACTGGAATATTCATCATCGAAAGCAACCGATACGTGAGTAGGAGTACTTCACTTCTAATTAATTAACTTTAAAACATAGAAACGTAATCTCTAAAGAAAATAGCAGAATGTTGTTCTCATTTGTGAACATTTTTACAGTAAGGTTTATAAACTGTAGTCATACGTACATTAAATCTGTTTATTTTGGAGTTGTACATGTCTGGCAGGTGACTTGATCTGAGACTGTGTGTTGAAACGAGAACAATTATATCATGGAAGAGTCATTTTAGCCACAGTTGTACATGTCTGGCAGGTGATTTGATCTGAGACTGTCATCATCATCATCATCATCATTTTACGTCCACTTTTCCCTGCTTGCAAGGGTGGGACGGGAACTGATTCTGGTTTGATTTCTACAGCTGGATGCCCTTCCTAACACCAACCTCATTTACAGTGAGTGGTGGGTGCTTTTTTGCCGTGGCACCTCCACGACCACTTTGCAGTGGAATGATAGGGACCCCAGTCCCTATCATCTTATTTCTACAGCTGAGTAAACTGGAGCAATGTGAAATAAAGTGTCTTGCTCAAGGAAACAACACATCACCCGGTCTGAGAATTGAACTCACAACCTTTTGATTGCAAGGCCAATGCTCTAACCACTAAGCCATGTGCCTCCACTGTGTGCTGTTGTACATGTCTGGCAGGTGACTTGATCTGAGATTGTGTTAAAACTTAAACAATTACATCATGGAAGAGTCGTTTTAACTATAGTTGTACATGTCAGGCAGGTGACTTGATCTGAGACTGTTGAAACTAAAACAATTACATCATGGAAGAGTCATTTTAATCTTTCAAATTCAAGCAGTTTTTGTGTTTTCTTTACCTGAATGAAATTTATCTGAGATATTATAATATATACAGTATTGTATATAAATATTGTCAAGATATAGCTTACATCTCTCACACACACACACACACACACACTCTCTCTCTCTCTATATATATATCATCATCATCATCTTTTTGTCGTGACATCTACATGACAACTTTACAGAGAAAGGGTGGTGTGGGAGGATGGAATAGAGTGTGTGGTGTAGGGTGTATATTGGGTTAAGAGGTCCCTGTACATAAAGGAAGGTGGGTCTTCTGTATTACTGCATAACGCAGAGAGGTGTAAGTGTGCAAGGTCAGTTTTTATCATGTCGTCCCAGATTTTTCTGGGTCTACCTACTCCGTAACTTCCATTAATTTTCATTGCCCTGGTCTTTTTTTATACAGTTGCCGTCCTTCATATGCATCACATGACCATACAACGTAATTTCCTCTCAAGTAAACTGCATCTAATCCCTCTTATTCCTAATTTCTCACTTAATTTATTTACGTTTTGCCATTCACTTTACAGTGTGGACTGGGCACTTTTGTTGTGTCACCAACACAACCACTTTACATGGGGCCTGGGCAATTTTGTTGTGTCACCAACACAACCACTTTACAGTGGGGCCTGGGCAGTTTTGTTGTGTCACCAACACAACCACTTTACAGTGGGGCCTGGGCACTTTTGTTGTGTCACCAACACAACCACTTTACATGGGGCCTGGGCACTTTTGTTGTGTCACCAACACAACCACTTTACATGGGGCCTGGGCAGTTTTGTTGTGTCACCAACACAACCACTTTACAGTGGGGCCTGGGCAGTTTTGTCTTGGGACTGGGGAGGGTGGAGTAGCTTGGGGGAAAATGTGGACAGGGAAGTAGGATAGGTATGGTTACTGCTAAGGGAGGTGTATGAGAGGGAATAGCAGGTTGGGGAAGGTGTTGCCTATCAGAATAATAGAGGGTGGGTCTTCCTTAAAACTGCATAACGTCAGAGGTCGCAGTCTTGAGTCATATCATCATCATTATCATCATCACCGTTTTTTACGTCTGTTCTTCCACGCTAGCATGGGTTAGACGGGTTGTCCTGTTGTGGGCAGTGTCCAGTTGGCTGACCTTGTCTTGCTCATACGGGAACTGATTCTGGCTTGATTTCTACAGCTGGATGCCCTTCCTAACACCAAACTCATTTAGAGTGAGTGCTGGGTGCTTTTTTGCCGTGGCACCTCCACGACCACTTTGCAGTGGAATGATAGGGACCCCAGCCCTATAATCTCATTTCTACAGCTGAGTAAACTGGAGCAATGTGAAATAAAGTGTCTTGCTCAAGGAAACAACACATCACCCGGTCTGAGAATTGAACTCACAATCTTTCGATTGCAAGCCCAGTGCTCTATCCACTAAGCCATGCGCCTTCATATATATATATATATGTAATATATAATTTTCAGTAGCATCACTCCACATAAATTCCTCAATTTAAGAATGACCTGTAGTATCTATTTCATACTATTAACCTTATTTGAAAATATATCTGACCAAGAATGCCTTTTTGTGAAAATCAGTCATGTGGAACTATTGTCATCTTGCCTGATGGTTTGAACCTCACAGAACCACCTGCCTGTCAAATACCAACCTACTACCATCTACAAACTGACAACATCAAAGTATGCCTAACAAGCTCATATGTCCCAAGGCTCTGATACCATCAACACTATACACACAGAGCTGGCATATCTAAGAACTGACTAACTGCCTGATGAGGTCATAGCCATTCAATGGCTATCATCGAAATATATATAGCAGTAAATAAAGGATTATGAGTTCATGCAATTGACTTATGTTTCGTCACTATATATATATATATATATACACACACACACACACACTCAGGATTTTAATTATTCCTTGTAGTTACACAAGGTTACCAACACTTGAAGGTAGTTGACACAACAGCAACAGTAACAGCAACAGTAACAACGACTGAGAAATTTGGATAAATTTGTTAAAACAGCACCAACTCATTATCTAATTGACCTAATTAACTGTATTAAGGTGGAACCAGGTAACAGGTAAAGTTGGCAGTGAGAAGGAGGAGGAAAAAGAAAGAACGAGGAAGAAAAAAGAAAAAGAAGAAAATAGAAGGAAAAGAAGTCATTTAGTAAACACTAGAAAAACAACACAAAAGAGAGAGAGTGTGACTTGATCAAATTTGTTGTTCTTCCTATTTCTATGATGATGAAAGTCAAATAAATAACTATTTTGTTGAGAGGGTCATGGGGGAAGAGTCCTCAAACACTCCTTCCAGCGGGTCCTGTCAGAAGCAACCGTCTCCAACTGATCTGGTTGGATCCCCAAGCGAGACCAGCCAAGCTCATGGATGTTATCCAACCATCTTGCTTTGGGGTCTGCCCATAGGGATCCTGCTGGTTGGTTTTGCCTGTAAAATCTGTCCAGCGATTCTTTCCTGAGACATTCTAACCACATGACCATAGTATCAAAGCTGTGATCTCTCAATTCAGAGAAGTAGTAGCTCTATCTGGAGTGTCTCTCCAGTGATTCTTTCCTGAGACATTCTAACCACAAGCCCATAGTATCGAAGCTGTGATCTCTCAATTCAGAGAAGTAGTAGCTCTATCTGGAGTGTCTCTCCAGTGATTCTTTCCTGAGACATTCTAACCACAAGCCCATAGTATCGAAGCTGTGATCTCTCAATTCAGAGAAGTAGTAGCTCTATCTGGAGTGTCTCTCCAGTGATTCTTTCCTGAGACATTCTAACCACAAGCCCATAGTATCGAAGCTGTGATCTCTCAATTCAGAGAAGTAGTGGCTCTATCTGGAGTGTCTCTCCAGTGATTCTTTCCTGAGACATTCTAACCACAAGCCCATAGTATCGAAGCTGTGATCTCTCAATTCAGAGAAGTAGTAGCTCTATCTGGAGTGTCTCTCCAGTGATTCTTTCCTGAGACATTCTAACCACAAGCCCATAGTATCGAAGCTGTGATCTCTCAATTCAGAGAAGTAGTGGCTCTATCTGGAGTGTCTCTCCAGTGATTCTTTCCTGAGACATTCTAACCACAAGCCCATAGTATCGAAGCTGTAATCTCTCAATTCAGAGAAGTAGTGGCTCTATCTGGAGTGTCTCTCCAGCGATTCTTTCCTGAGACATTCTAACCACAAGCCCATAGTATCGAAGCTGTGATCTCTCAATTCAGAGAAGTAGTGGCTCTATCTGGAGTGTCTCTCCAGTGATTCTTTCCTGAGACATTCTAACCACATGCCCATAGTATCGAAGCTGTGATCTCCCAATTCAGTGAAGTAGTGGCTCTATCTGGAGTGTCTCTCCAGTGATTCTTTCCTGAGACATTCTAACCACAAGCCCATAGTATCGAAGTCGTGATCTCTCAATTCAGAGAAGGAGTGACTCTCTTATCTCCGAGTTACATCCCTTTCATATGTTTTTTCTAATACGTATTGCTGTTGTTTTTTTTTTTTTTTTTTTTTTTTTTAAATAATTTTATTTTATTTATTATCTTATATTTCAGAATTCGTCGTTGACATGGGGTTCAGGCAACGATTCTTGGCCCCAGTTTACCGAATGTTTTCAAAAGACAGCATTGGTATGGATTCCTTGTGGCTGGTTGTTGCTTATTTTACCTTATTACATATACTACCTCATCACAACTCGTGGAATATCTAGGGCCATCACATTCTTCAATATTTTAAAAACAGTAAGTAAAAACTTTCTTTCTTCATCACCATCTTCATCACCATCATCCTCACTACCATCTCCATAATCACCATCATTATCACCATCACTACCATCACAATGACCACCACCACCATCACCACTACCATCATCATAACAACCATCGCTACAACCATCTTCACCAGCACCAACATCACCATCAACACCATCATCTCAACCACCACCATCACCACCATAACTGCCACCATCATCTTCACCACCATCACCACAACTATCATCACCAGTGCCATCATCATCACCATCATCACCACCAGCACCATCATCACCACCTTCCCCACCACAACCACCATCACCACAACCACCATCATCACCACAACTATCATCATCACCACAACCACCATCATCACCACAACCACCACCATCACCACAACCACCACCACCATCACCACAACCACCATCATCACCACAACCACCACCACCACCATCACCGCAACCACCATCATCACCACCACCACAACCACAATCATGGTTTTGGCTTTGATTCCCTAGTATGACCCCTAAGGTAAGTAAAACTTCAGATTCACCAAATCCTTCCAAAAGACATTTCATTGAGTATCTTTAACCCTTTTTTTTTCTATGTTTTTAAAACTTTTTCTTTCAATTAATTTTGAAAATAATCAACAATTTGGTGTGATTTAGTAAAATAACTCATTAAGCCGATATTTTCAACATAACAAGTTTCTTACATAAATTTATCATAATCAAAGATTTTGATTTAAATAAGAACACTATGAAATAGTGAAGGCAGATGGCTTAGTGGTTAGAGTGTCAGGCTTGCAATGGTGAGGTGGTTAGTTTGATTCTTGGACCAGGCTTTGTGTTGTGTCCTTGAGCAAGACACTGTATTTCACGGTGCTCCAGTTCACTCAGCCGTAGAGATGAGTTGCAATGTTACTGTATTGGCTATAGTGTATATATAGAGTATATACTGTATATATAGAGTATATACTGTATATATAGAGTATATAATGTATATAGAGAGTATATAGTGTATATAGAGAGTATATAGTGTATATATAGAGTATATAGTGTATATATAGAGTATATAGTGTATATATATATAGAGTATATAGTGTATATATAGAGTATATAGTGTATATAGAGAGTGTATAATGTATATAGAGAGTATATAGTGTATATATAGAGTATATAGTGTATATAGAGAGTATAGTGTTTATAGAGAGTATATAGTGTATAAATAGAGTATATAGTGTATTTAGAGAGTATAGTGTTTATAGAGAGTATATAGTGTATATAGAGAGTATATAGTGTATATAGAGAGTATATAGTGTATTTAGAGAGTATATAGTGTATATAGAGAGTATAGTGTATTTAGAGAGTATATAGTGTATATAGAGAGTATAGTGTTTATAGAGAGTATATAGTGTATATAGAGAGTATATAGTGTATATATAGAGTATATAGTGTATATAGAGAGTATAGTGTTTATAGAGAGTATATAGTGTATATAGAGAGTATATAGTGTATATATAGTGTATATAGAGAGTATAGTGTTTATAGAGAGTATATAGAGAGTGTATAATGTATATAGAGAGTATATAGTGTATATAGAGAGTATAGTGTTTATAGAGAGTATATAGTGTATATAGAGAGTATATAGTGTATATAGAGAGTATAGTGTTTATAGAGAGTATATAGTGTATATAGAGAGTATATAGTGTATTTAGAGAGTATATAGAGAGTATATAGTGTATATATAGAGTATATAGTGTATATATAGAGTATATAGTGTATATAGAGAGTATAGTGTTTATAGAGAGTATATAGTGTATTTAGAGAGTATATAGTGTATTTAGAGAGTATATAGTGTATATAGAGTGTATATAGTGTATATATAGAGTATATAGTGTATATAGAGAGTATATAGTGTATATATAGAGTATATAGTGTATATATAGAGTATATAGTGTATATAGAGAGTATATAGTGTATATAGAGAGTATATAGTGTATATATAGAGTATATAGTGTATATAGAGAGTATATAGTGTATATAGAGAGTATATAGTGTATACAGAGAGTATATAGTGTATATATAGAGAGTATATAGTGTATATAGAGTGTATATAGTGTATATAGAGAGTATATAGTGTATATATAGAAAGTGTATAGTGTATATAGAGAGTATATAGTGTATATAGAGAGTATATAGTGTATATAGAGAGTATATAGAGAGTATATAGTCTATATAGAGAGTATATAGTGTATATAGAGAGTATATAGTGTATATATAGAAAGTGTATAGTGTATATAGAGAGTATATAGAGTATATAGTGTATATAGAGGGTGTATAGTGTATATAGAGAGTGTATAGTGTATATAGAGAGTGTATAGTGTATATAGAGAGTATATAGTGTATATAGAGAGTATATAGTGTATATAGAGAGTATATAGTGTATATAGAGAGTATATAGTGTATATAGAGAGTATATAGTGTATATAGAGAGTATATAGTGTATATAGAGAGTATATAGTGTATATATAGAGAGTATATAGAGAGTATATAGTGTATATATAGAAAGTGTATAGTGTATATAGAGAGTATATAGTGTATATAGAGAGTATATAGTGTATATAGAGAGTATATAGTGTATATAGAGAGTATATAGTGTATATAGAGTGTATATAGTGTATATAGAGAGTATATAGTGTATATATAGAAAGTGTATAGTGTATATAGAGAGTATATAGTGTATATAGAGTATATAGTGTATATAGAGAGTATATAGTGCATATAGAGAGTGTATAGTGTATATAGAGAGTGTATAGTGTATATAATGTATATAGAGAGTATATAGTGTATAATATATAGAGTATAGAGAGTATATAGTGTATATAGAGAGTATATAGTGTATATAGAGAGTATATAGTGTATATAGAGAGTGTATAGTGTATATAGAGAGTATATAGTGTATATAGAGAGTATATAATGTATATAGAGAGTATATAGTGTATATAGAGAGTATATAGAGTATATAGTGTATATAGAGAGTATATAGTGCATATAGAGAGTGTATAGTGTATATAGAGAGTATATAGTGTATATAGAGAGTGTATAGTGTATATAATGTATATAGAGAGTATATAGTGTATAATATATAGAGTATAGAGAGTATATAGTGTATATAGAGAGTATATAATGTATATAGAGAGTATATAGTGTATATAGAGAGTATATAGTGTATATAGAGAGTATATAGTGTATATAGAGTATATAATGTATATAGAGAGTATATAGTGCATATAGAGAGTGTATAGTGTATATAGAGAGTGTATAGTGTATATAATGTATATAGAGAGTATATAGTGTATATAGAGAGTATATAGTGTATATAGAGAGTGTATAGTGTATGTAATGTATATAGAGAGTATATAGTGTATAATATATAGAGTATAGAGAGTATATAGTGTATATAGAGAGTATATAGTGTATATA
>OZ024756.1:16321453-16381453 GCA_964016885.1 Eledone cirrhosa
CAAGTCTGGCCACTACTGGCCACACCGCACCTTGCTCTGACAGGAGGACTAAATTTGGGTGGGGATTTTTACAGCTGGGTGCCCTTCCTAACACCAAGCACATTTGCAGTATGCCACTGGATGGCACTGCTATGAGGAGAGACAGGCTAGTTGGTCACACTGAACCATTCTCACAGCAGAGAACCCTAGTTTATGATGGAGGGCCAGTTGGCCATGTCAAACCTTACTCATAAAGGAAGCCATGTTACTAGGTGGGCTTGCCGTCGACCATGTTTGCAGTGTGGGACTGGGTGGCGTTGTTATGAGCCAAGTCCGGGGTTGAGTTGTTTACACAAGTCTTTTGTTGTATGTTGTAGAGCCAGAAGACTCAGTCGTATGTCATCCTCATTCGGTGATTCACTTGAGTCAGGTCTGCCTTTATCATTTCATCCAACGTCTTCCTGGGTCTTCCTCTTTTGAGGCATCCTGCAACCTCTAAAGCCCTGTACCTTTTTAAACTGCTGTCATCCTTCATGCACATCACATGTCCATACCACTGCAGTCTTCTCTCCTGCACACAGCATTTGATCCCTCTTATGCCCAGTTTTTCTCTCAATGCATTTACACGTTTTCTGGTCATGCACACTTCTCTTACATATCCATCTTATCATGCAGGCTTCTTTTCCAATCTCCATAGATTTTTAGTTTGCAGAGTCCATGTTTTGCTACCATGTAGCATTGCTGAGCGAACACAGGCATCGTACAGCTTGCTTTTTATCTTGATTGAAAGACCTTTTGTAGTAAGCAGTGGCAGTAGCTCCCAGAACTCTGGTAACTGTGCTTTCTACGCAACTATTGCCACAGTTGATTTGGTCTCCCAGATAGCAGAAGCTATCAGCTATTTCTATCGGGTCCTCTGTGCAGTTGAAGGAGCATGCTACCTGAGGGCCTTTGTTTACCATCTCGGTGCAGGTTCCACATATGAAGTCCGTGTTTTTTACCAGCCTGCCTGTTTTCCCACTGCATCTCTTGTGTACCCACTGTTTGCATTTGGGACACTGGATTGAGGTTCTGCCTACTCCTTTCCTGCATACCGAGCAGGGCCATTTCGCAGAGGGTATCAGTCCTGTTTCCTTTTCTGTACACAAGGATTTTGGTCTTAGCCAGGTTGACTATGAGGCGTTTTATCTCCAAGTTGTGCCTCCATGTCTGAAATTTCTTCTCTAATTCTGTTATAGAATTGGCTAACATAGAGAATCAGGTCATCGGCACATAGTAGTTCCCCAGGGCAACCAATCTTAAATTCCTCTGTTGTAGCTTGTAGGACAATAATAAAGAGGATGGGGCTAAGAACGGCACACTGATGAACCCCCACCTGTATACTGAATTTCTCACTGTATTCATTGTTGATTTTAACTTTGCTGGTAGCCCCTCTGTACATGGCTTATACTGCTCTCATGAGCCACTCATCTATGCCTTGTTTTCTGAGAATCCACCATATTATGGGTTGAGGGACTTTGTCAAAAGCTTTCTCTAGGTCCAGGAATGCTAATATATATGTATATGTATATATATATATATATATATTTCTTTGATATAACTCTACATTTCTCTTTCTCTGTCTGTGTATACGAAGCTGATATCAAAGTGAGGAGGGGGCGAGCATGGACAGCCTGTCACAAACTAAAGAAAATCTGGTACTCTGAATTGCCTAGAAGGATCAAAATCAAACTGTTACACAAGTATGCTATGAATGGCTGTTAATATGAAATGGCAGCAACTTATGACAAATAAATGCCTTTACAGAGACCTGCGAAAAGTCAGCAAAAAGATGAGTTAATTATAGCTCTGCATATCTGATCATTGTGTGCAACACGCTGAACTGGAGACCTCCAAGTTAGTCCTTTGGAGCCCATTTCATGGAGTTGTAAGGAGAGGCAAATGCTGATACACTTACATCAACAACCTGATCGAAGACACTGGCCTGGACTACGTCCTGGACCTTAAAGTGGTGATGTTGGACCAAGACATGTAGTGGAGAGACTTTGTCACTGCAGCCTGGGTTGAAACTGGCTAAGAAGATGCATATCTTTCTTTTTACTGTATATATATATATATATATATAGAAGAGCTTCTACAGGACTAGAACTGTTTCATTCGTGAGAAATCATCAGGAAGCTTTCTGATGATTTCTCACAAATGAAGCAGTTCTAGTCCTGTAGAAGCTCTTCTATATTAAAACATTTATACTGTGCTATGTATTGAGTACCTTACTTACTGTGGTTACCTCCGATTCAACCCGCAATAACTTATATATATATATATATATATATATATATATATTTCCTACATATTCTCTCACTACCCTCACACACCAATCACAAAACACTATCCCATTTTTTATATATATATGTATGTGTATATATATATATATATATATATACTATAAAGTATGTCCATAGAATCATTTGATAATATATATATATATATACACCATTTCCTCTCCCAATTAGCATAATCAACCACACAAAAAAACAATTAAACCAGGCTATAAGATTAAAAAGCCCCTATGAAGAAATAGTAGATAAATAAACGACAGCAATCTATTCGCGATCAACCGCTATAGAATATTTACCCAACATTTCAATAGCACGTGGAAATCGATTAAATATACTGTCAACCATACACAATCGAAAGGTTGTGAGTTCAATTCTCAGACCGAGTGATGTATTGTTTCCTTGAGCAAGACACTTTATTTCACATTGCTCCAGTTTACTCAGCTGTAGAAATGAGATGATAGGGACTGGAGTCCCTATCATTCCACTGCAAAGTGGTCGTGGAGGTGCCACTGCAAAAAAAGCACCCAGCCCACACTGTAAAGTGGACGTGTAGGTGCCAAGGAAAGAAAAGCACCCAGCACTCACTGTAAATGAGGTTGGTGTTAGGAAGGGCATCCAGCTGTAGAAATCAAGCCAGAATCAGTTCCCGTCCCACCCTTGCAAGCAGGGAAAAGCGGACGTAAAATGATGATGATGATGATGATGATTTTATCATTACATTGTATATATATATCTATATATTTTCAGTTTTCTGCAATGATCCTCATCCAGGTGGAACGCTGTACAGGTGTGGTGTCCTCAGCAGTTCTATTTATGTATTGGTTCTTGTCTCTGGTGGCTGGCACCATTCTATGTTACAACAAAATCATATTAAAGGTAAGTGTCATCTGGAACATTCTCACAAACCTGTGCAAGCGTGTGTGTTTAATGAATATATATATATATATATATATATATATATATATATATATATATATATATATAATATAAGATCAAAAGATGGTTAAAGGAGTTCCATGTATTTTATTATGCGCATTTCAAAAACAAACATCATCATGCAATAATATTTGTGTTTTCATCAGATAAAACAGGAGAACATGATATGAAGGCTAAAAAACACTTGTGGATAGTGCAGTTTTAAATCAACATATCAATAAAACTGCACTATCCACAAGTGTTTTTTAGCCTTCATATCATGTTCTCCTGTTTTATCTGATGAAAACACAAATATTATTGCATGATGATGTTTGTTTTTGAAATGCGCATAATAAAATACATGGAACTCCTTTAACCATCTTTTGATCTTATATTATGTATACTCCAGTCCTACAAACTGTAGAGTGCTTCTTATCCGATATCTGCATTGCTTTATTGTACTACAATAAAACTCACCTCCTACATATATATATATATATATATATATATATATATATATATATATATATATATATATATATATATATATAAAGAAAGAAGAATAACATGGTTGTCTGTACAATAAGGGCTTTATTTAAAGTACTGACAATTGTTTCGTTGATCAGGTAGGAGTGTCTAGAGTTCGCTAATCGCTTGAGGTTGTGTCAATCGATCTCCAATACATTGTTTACCACTTGTCAACACATCAGAGCACACATATATATATATATACATATGTAGATAAATCTACCAAAAGTTTACGGTAGTGTCCAATCCGTATGAAGAACTCAATGTAATCCGGATATCATGAAAAGAGAAGATGCATTCTAAAACTACTTTCGGTGAAAAATAAACGGAAAACAGAGTCAAGATAAATTAATAAAATAATGAATAAACAAAGAAACAGTTCCTTATATTAAAAAAAATTCATTATTTTACGATCGTTTCTAGGATATATATGTGTTAGAGTTGGTATGCATATTCTATAGATCTATGTACAATATTTATACAAACTATCAGAGGGAATATACATACCTACACATATATATTTTTTTTAATATAAGGAACTGTTTCTTTGTTTATTCATTATTTTATTAATTTATATATATA
This sequence comes from Eledone cirrhosa, assembly GCA_964016885.1. Classification (NCBI taxonomy): domain Eukaryota; kingdom Metazoa; phylum Mollusca; class Cephalopoda; order Octopoda; family Eledonidae; genus Eledone; species Eledone cirrhosa. The sequence continues at coordinate 16,325,797 of OZ024756.1, forward strand.
TATATATGTGTATTCATTATTTACATCATAATTTGATTTACAACTGTTTCATCCTCTGATGAGTCCCACAATGATGAAACAATTGTAAATAAGTGTTTGGTAACGTATTTTAATGAATAATTTACTCCACATGTAAATCTAACACAGTAGGAGTTCATATCAAAGTAAAAAAAAAAATTATATGTAGCTGTGTGAACAGTTTATTATAATAAATTATCATGGTGGATTAGCAGTATCAGTAGATGATATGCTTTGCGGCATAGTTACGGTCATTTACATTCTGAGTTTGAATCCCACCGATGTTAACTGTGCTTTTCATCCTTACGGAGGTCGATAAAGCACCAGTAATGCACTGAGGCCGATTTAATTGACTTTCTCCCCTCTCTCTAAATTATTGGCCTCGTGCCTATTGTAGAATCATTGTAATAAATTATTGTATTTTGAGCCAATATAACTTTTGCACCTACACCTTTCCAGTTTTTATATTTGAAAATAAATTTCTTTATATGTATACACATATATGTATATATATATATATATTTTTTTTTTTTTCGTAAATGAGGTCGTGTAGGGGTCACGAAAATATAACACAGTCCACGCTGTAATGTGGCCGTGTAGGTAACACGGTAAAAACCTCCCAGTCCACACTGTAAACATGGTTGGTGTTAGGAAGGGCATCCAGCCGTAGAAAACCCGCCAGACAGTCCTATATGAGCAAGACAACCAATCTTGCCTCAAGTGGGAAAACTCCCGTCCAAACCCATGCAAGCGTGGAAGATGGACGTTAAACGATGATGATGATGATGAGGATGATATATATAAAGTAAAACTATATTATCAATTTTCAAAAGAGAGTAGAGAAATAGACTTATAGCCAGCCTCACAAAGAAGGAATAGCTCCATGCTTATATCATGTGTATAGGAGTTAAGAGAAGACAGAGGTTTAAGCGGGAAAAAGTTATACATTTAAGAATTAGTACGGCATGCATATGCAAAAGTATTGAAGGAAACTCAATCTTCTTTCATCAAATTGTTTTTAATCCCTTACAAATGTTTCAGATGAACTGTGACTTCGAATCATTTAAATGTTTGAAATTTCATCTCTTTCTTTATTAAAAGACTAAATATGAGTCTCAGATCACAGTTACCTTCTTCAGAGAGATAAATAAAACCAATCGTGATGATTAGTCACTTAAAACACTTCTTACCTTAAGCATAGGACATCCTGTATCAGGATAAGTTGATCAGCAGGAAACCTACTTAATCCAAATAGAAATAGTCCTGTCTTAATATATTCATATTTAGTAGAGATATACTATATATTTTCGTCTGTTTCAAATTCCAACAGTAAGCAAGGGGAAACAACGTCCTGAAAACCATTAAGTTCCAAATGCATAGACAATTATCCCCCTTGCTTCAGCTGGAATCCGCTAGATGGCACTGGTCATCAGCCTTCTATTCATAGCTGGGCTTTCAAAATGTTTATTTATTAAACATACCGTATATCTTTAGATATAATGATATACAAATTCACACACATCTATTACAGCTATGTCGAAGCTAAATTTTAATTATATATATATATAAGCACTCGATCTGAGAATTGAACTCACGGCCTTGCAATCGAAAGGTTGTGAGTTCAATTCTCAGACCGGGTGATGTATTGTTTTCTTGAGCAAGTCACTTTATTTCACATTGCTCCAGTTTACTCAGCTGTAGAAATGAGATGATAGGGACTGGGGTCCCTATCATTCCACAGCAAAGTGGTCGTGGAGGTGCCACAGCAAAAAAAAGCACCCAGCCCACACTGTAAAGTGGACGTGTAGGCGCCACAGCCAAAAAGCACCCAGCACTCACTGTAAATGAGGTTGGTGTTAGGAAGGGCATCCAGCTGTAGAAATCAAGCCAGAATCAGTTCCCGTCCCACCCTTGCAAGCAGGGAAAAGCGGACGTAAAATGAAATATATACACACACACGCAGACACACACACAAACTGTAAATGTGGTTGGTGTTAGGAAGGGCATCAAGCTGTAAAAATCCCAGCCAAAATACAGATCTGTTACGACGTGGCCAACTGGCCAGAGATGTCTCAACATGGATGTTATGTCTAACCCATGCAAGAATGGAAAAATGGACGCTAAATCGTGATGATGATGATGATATATATATATATATATATATCATCATCATCATCATCACTGATTAACGTCCATTTTTCCATGCTAGCATGGGTTAGACGATTTGTCCGATTGTGAGAAAAGTCAGGTCAGATGACTGTGTCTTGCTTATACAGGACTGATATTTGTTTGGTTTCTATGGCTGGATACCCTTCCTAACACCAACTGGGTGCTTTTTGTTTTGTCACCAACAACCATTTTACAGTATATATACGCACACAACTATAACATAAATGTGACCTCCTCCTTTCTCTACCATGTTGCAGCAATATGAAAGTGATATTCTACATTTCAACATCTTCCTTGCCTGTTATACCTTCATAGTATTGGAGCTTGTCTTCCATTTTTTTGCTGAAGTACCACGCAAATATGGACAGAAAATATTACAAAGAGTAAGATTATATTTTTATGTGAAATATTTTATCTTCAATCTTCGGTACTAACACATTTAACCTTTTCATTACCATATTTCTAATGAAAGACACTACCTATGTCTTTAACCTTTTCATAATATATTTCTAATTAAAGACACTACCTATGTCTTTAACATTTTCATTACCATATTTGTCATTTAGAAATAATTGTAATAATCTATTGTAATGATGTATCTTAGTTAGAAATAATTGTAATTATCTATTGTAATGATATGTCATAATAAGATATAATTGTAATAACCTATTGTAATGATGTATCTTAGTTAGAAATAATTATAATTATCTATTGTAATGATACGTCATAATAAAAATTAATTGTAATAACCTATTGTAATGATATGTCATTATAAGAAATCATTGTAATAACCTATTGTAATCATATGTCATCATCATCATCATTTTACGTCCGCTTTTCCCTGCTTGCAAGGGTGGGACGGGTCTTATTCAGCACAGCATCTCTCCACTCGTCACGGTCCCTCGTCATCTCCACCGTGAGCTTCAATGATCTGAGGTCTGTTCTCACCACCTCCGCCCATGTTTTTCGTGGTCTACCTCTACCACGTCTTCCTTCAACTGGCATTTCCTGGCACTTCTTCACCCATCGGTCATCCTCCATGCGCATCACATGTCCATACCACCTCAGTCTCCTCTCCCGTACACTACATTCTATCCCTCTCAGACACAGTTTCTCTCTCAACACATTTATGCTGGGTCGTTCACGCACATTTACACTGCACATCCAATGGAGCATGCTTGCCTCATTTCTCTCCAGCCGTCGCATATCCTCTGCAGTTGCTGCCCATGTCTCACTACCATGCAGCATCGCGCTCCTCACACAGGCATCATACAACCGGCCTTTCGTACGCAGGGAGAAACCCTTCTTCGTCAACAGAGGAAGCAGCTCCCTAAACTTCTTCCAACCCGTCCTTATTCTAGATGCTATGGCCTCGGAACACCCTCCTCCCATGCTAATCTGATCTCCTAGGTACCGGAAGCTATCCACTACTTCTATAGCACCCTCTTGCATTTGAAAAATGTGTCTATCAGTGCGACTTCTACTGTCTAATTTCCCTGTACATCTACTGCATACATATTTCTCCCTACCTGTTAGTTTGCCTGCTATCCCGCTACATCTCTTGTGTACCCAGGATCTGCATTGTGTGCATTTTATAGAATTTATGCCAGTTCCTTTTCTGCATATCGAACATGGCTATTTCCCTGACGGAATCAGGGTTTTGTCCTCTTTTCTACTCATCAACACTTTTGTCTTAGCTAGATTCACTCTCAGTCCTTTTGCTTCCAACTGCTGTTTCCATAGCCAGAATTTATTCTCTAGCTCCTCTACTGATTCTGCTATAAGAACCAGATCGTCAGCATAGAGAAGTTCCCATGGACAGCCAGTCTTAAACTCCTCTGTTATGGCTTGGAGGACCATAATGAACAAGAGCGGGCTGAGGACCGAACCCTGATGTACTCCTACTTGTATCTGGAATTCCTCACTAAACTCCATTCCTACCCTGACTTTACTGAGAGTACCTCTGTACAAAGTTTGCACTGTCCTCACAAGCCATTCCTCAACACCTAGCTTCCTTAGGGACCACCAGATGACAGATCGGGGTACCCTATCAAAGGCCTTCTCTAGGTCAACAAAGGCTAAGTATAGTGGCTTATTCTTCTCTAAGAACCTCTCTTGCATTTGTCTCACCAAGAAGAGGGCATCTGTTGTACTCTTCCCAGGCACAAAACCAAACTGCATCTCATCTAGTTTGACCCTTTCTCTAATTAGTTGTGCTAAAATCCTTTCTGCCACTTTCATAACCTGATCTATCAGTTTTATACCCCTATAATTGCTCCTCTCCAAAGCATCCCCTTTACCTTTGTAGCAATTTATGAGAATACTGCTGCACCAGTCTTTGGGTATGACACCACCATATATAGTCTGATTGATGATGTGTGCAACCAGTTTAGTGCCTACGTCCCCTGATGCCTTCAGCATCTCAGCAACTATTCCCGATGGTCCGGCCGCCTTACAATTTTTCATTTCCCTAATCGTCTCTTGGACCCTATATTCGTCAATCTCAATAGCTGGTCCCTCTGTCGGATCTACCAAGGGTAATTTCTCTCTCTCACATTCGTTCTCCACATTCATCAGTCTCTCATAATGACATTTCCAGGCCTCCTTTTTCTGATCATTCGTGACACTAAGTACACCGGCATCATCGCGGACACATTTATCTCCAACAACATCCTGATTTGCATTGACACACTGCCTTGCAATGTGGAACACCGCACGCCTCTGATCTTCCCGTCGCAGAACATTGGCAAACCTCCTACTCTCTGCCTCCCTGCGTGCTAAGTACACCTGACGTCTAGCTTCTCTCTTAGTGGCTGTATATTCTTCCCTACTCCCACCCTTTTTCCAAGCCTTCCATGCTAGTCTTTTGTCTCTAATAGCCTTATCTACTGTGCTGTTCCACCACCAGGTCACTCTCTGTCTGGTTGGAGCTCTGCTCCAGCCACAGGTTTCATCAGTAGCCTGCAGCAAGTTGTCACGTAAGAAATTCCAGTTATTATCTATGTCATACGTCTCTAAATCGTCCTCTTTTTCGTCATATACATCTTGAAGGGCTTTCCTAAATTTGTATTTTAGTGAAAGGTCTTTTAGCTTCCAGACCTTTCTTCTCCACACCTTCCTATATGTCTCATTCCATCTCTTGCTTACTGAGATATCACTAACAACTAACCTATGCTGTGGGGTACATTCTTCCCCAGGGTATGCCTTGGTATTAGACACTATCTGCCTGTCCCGCTGCCTAACTAGCAAGAAGTCAATCTGGCTTATGTGCTCACCAGATTTGTAGGTTATTAGGTGATTGGCAGGTTTCTGGAAGTTTGTGTTGCAAATAGTCAATGTACTCGCATCACAAAATTCTAGAAGTCTCACTCCTTCTTCATTTCTTGAACCGTAACCGTGCCCACCATGTACCCCAGTGTAACCATCCTGGAGCTGTCCAACATGACCATTGAAGTCTCCTGCTAGCATAACGATGTCTCCGTCCTCTATCATTGTGGTTGTTTGCAAAAGTTGCTCATAAAAGCAGTCTTTCTCATCTTTGCCTAGGCCTGCTTGGGGAGCATAGACCGAGATGATTGTCAGTAGTCTCCTACCTACAACTAATCTAAGCTTAATTATTCAATTACTAACTCGAACTACCTCTATTGTCTTATTGATCCATTTCTCAGCCAGGAAAATGCCTACTCCCCCTAGCCCATCATCCTTACCTACCCAGAATAGCTTATAGCTAAGACGCTTGCCTACGACTAGTCTCGCAGAGGCACCTCTCCATCTCACCTCTTGCACGCAGCACACATCCACCTGCCTTCTCTCCAGCATCTCCGCTATTTCAGCAGATCTACCTCTGAGAGTGCCAACATTAAGTGTTGCAACTCTGAGATGCGACGTCTTCATATTTTGTTGTTGTTCCTATTTGTTGCTGTGCTGATAAGCGTTTTGGCATTGATACACTGGTTGGATGCCCTTCCTAACACCAGCGCCACTTTACAGCATAGACTGGGTGCTTTTATTTGTGCCACCAGCACTAGAGAGGATGTCTTACTAGACTCAAGGGCCCTCTCTACCCCTCCATTTTTCATAATAAGAATTAATTGTAATAACCTATTGTAATGATATGTCATTATAAGAAATCATTGTAATAACCTATTGTAATGATATGTCATAATAAGAAATAATTGTAATTAACTATTGTAATGATGTGTCTAGTGTTAAGGGTGTTGAACTTAGCATCATAAAGTCATGGGTTCAATTCCTGGACTGGGTTGCGTGTTGTGTTCTTGAACAAAACACTTTATTTCATGTTGCTCCAGTATACTCAGCTAAATATGAGTAACAGCAGTAGCTGGGTTGGGGGTGGTCTATTAACCCTGTAATGGACTGGTGTCCTGTACAGTGGGGAGTCATGTAGTCTCAGTTGCTTCACTCCATATAAAACCAGGACAAGCACCAACCGGATGAGCCTCCGGGTTCAAGACAGACTTTAGATATTTTTAGAATGTTGTGCCTTAATCCTTTAGTATTCACATTACTCTATATATACTATTGTATTTTCATGGTAAAGGCTTTACCTCACATAATATCTCACATAACATTCACATTACTCTATATATACTATTGTATTTTCATGGTAAAGGCTTTACCTCACATAATTATCTCACATAATATCGAATCTATGAGATTTCGAAAGTATTTATTTTGAGAACAATACCTTAATATTAGTTTGAGCGACCAGTTACAGCCAGTTTCAACAGAAAGAGGTAGAGAATTGTGGCTGGTTTGAACATTAACCCTTTAGCATTCACATTACTCTATATATACTATTATATTTTCATGGTATAGGCTTTACCTCACATAATATCGAATCTATGAGATTTCGAAAGTATTTATTTTGAGAACAATACCTTAATATTAGTTTGAGCGACCAGTTACAGCCAGTTTCAACTGAGAGAGGTAGAGAATTTTGGACAGTTTGAACATTAAAGGGTTAAGAAATAATTGTATCTCTCTTTACAGAAAACCAATCCTGAGTTGGAAGCATCATTTCCATCCGGCCTCATCTTTCAGTGGACTACTCCGTAAGTCCAAGGACCATTTTCCCAAACAATCTTTATTAGACGTCACAAAAACAAAAGTTAAACCAAAAAATAGGCAGGGGGTCAAAATAAATTCTGTTTTATATTGCAATATTTAGATTATGGGATGGTGGCTTGGCAGTATCGGTAGAGTGTCAGACAGTATGCTTTGTAGCATAGAGTTATGGCCCTTTACTTTCTGAGTTCAACTCTTGCTGAGGTTAATTTTGCCTTTCATCCTTACAGGGTCAATAAAATAAAGCACCAGTAATACACTGGGGTAATTGCTGGCCTTGTGCCAAAAAGTAGAAACAATTATTTAGATTATGTAAACATTTTTGAGTGTTTACATACAGTTGAGTTATGTCTCGATCATTTTATTTTAGGGAAAGGCTGTGATTCTAATAGATATTGCTTGTACAGATAATCAAAGTGTATATACATTTTTGGGGACACCCTGTATATATATATCTGTCTCACACACACACACACTCTCTCTCTCTCTACTACTACTACTGTCTTTTCTGTCACAGACTCATCACCAAAGCCTTTAAGAAAACTTTGACAGAAGCTGACCTTTACCAGCTTAATCCGCGTGACAATATCAAATTAATTGCAGACAAATTCCTCAATGCCTGGAACCAAGAAAAAATCAAATGCCAACAGTGAGTTGCTTTCCTTTTTCTTTTATTTGTTCATTTCTTTGTTGTTGTTGCTGTTGTTGTATTTGTTGTTATATTTATTGTTGTTGTGAGTGATAGTGGTGGTGGTAGATTTTATTGTTTTATTTCTTAAAGTTAACATCTTAATCACACAGCTGAACCTTTTTAACCCTGTGTCAGCCATAATACTTCTGTGTCAATGTAGGGTCGAATGTATTCCAGTTGTAACCAACTTCTCTTATTCATTCTACCATCCATCCCTATATTTCACTTGCTGCCTGACAATTGCATCTCTCTCTCTCTCTCTCTCTCTCTGTATATATATATATATATAACATTCAACTACCTGTCTGGTGACAACACATCAAAGAATTGTTACATAATAACTTTGATGTCTTTGAAATGTGCATAATGGGCTGATGTAATAAACTGAAGATGTATACGTTATACTGTCTCTCTTCTTTTTTATTATATATATATATATATATATATATATATATATATATATATATATATATATTTATCTATCTATCTAATACACTCCTCTGTAAAATACTTTCTCTCTCTCTCTCTCTCTCTCTCTCTTTCACCTCTCTCAGCACAGCCCCTGATTTCACCTTCCACATTCCTATAACATGACAGAAAGCAAGAAACCAACCAACAAACAAAAAGGCACATGTGACCTGACCTTTTATAATATTGATGCCTGCTTCTCATGTCTCTTTATATCCAGACAGAACCTCGAAATGAAAGTACCTGAAGAAGATGCAGCATCTTACACAGTTGTTGAAAAGAAAGAAGTGTCTTTAAAGAAAGTTCTCTTTAAAGTCTACTTCAGTGAACTTGGCGTGGCATGGCTAATGAAGATAGGGTCTGATATTCTACTCTTTGCTGGACCTGTTGTACTTGAGTTAGTATTTTGTCTTTCATATCTATTATTTATTTTTCTTTTTTCTTCCAAAACTCTATATTTACTATTGTATTTTCATGGTAAAGTCCTTACCTCATATAATTATCTCACATATCGGATAAGATGGGTTGTTTCTTAATGAGATAATTGATGTTCAATATAATTAGAGTATAGGTTCAGATTAATTAAAATATAGGTTAGCCCTTTAGCATTTACATTACTCTATATTGTATTTTCACAGTAAAGGATTTACCTCACATAATATTGAATCTATGAGATTTTGATATTATTTATTTTGAGAACAATACCTTAACGTCAGTATGAGGGACTGGTTTGAACAGAAAGAGGTGAGAGAATTCTGGCCAGAAACGGCCGGTTTAAATGCTAAAGGGTTAATGTTCTGAACTAATTACTACTGACCATCTAGTTGTGAGTTGAAAATCTTATTTCATTCAGCCAACTGGAAACAAGGTATATAACTGATTGATGTAGTTTTATGTTTAGCAAAGATCAGATACCACACTTTATTGGTGTTAAGTACCTGAAAGTACTGGATAGAGTGTCACTTGACCACATGTTTAACCCTTTAACATTTACATTGCTCTATATATATACTATTGTATTTTCATGGTAGTCTCTATCAGTGGCTCAAGTAGAGTCTCTATCAGTGGCTCAAGTAGAGTCTCTATCAGTGGCTCAAGTAGAGTCTCTATCAGTGGCTCAAGTAGAGTCTCTATCAGTGACTCAGGTAGTCTCTATCAGTGGCTCAAGTAGAGTCTCTATCAGTGGCTCAAGTAGAGTCTCTATCAGTGACTCAAGTAGAGTCCCTATCAGTGGCTCAAATAGAGTCTCCATCAGTGGCTCAAGTAGTCTGCACCAATGACTCAAGTGGAGGAATTTTATTACCTCACATAAATATCTCACATGATATCGAATCTATGAGATTTTGATATTTATTTTGAGAACAATACTTCAACATCAGCATGAGTGGCCTGTTACAGCCGGTTTGAACAGAAAGGGGTGAGAGAATTCTGGTCGGATACATCCGGTTTAAATATTAAAGGATTTACAAAGATCAGGTACCACATTTTATTGGCACAAGGGGAGAGGAAAGTCGATTAAATTGACCCTAGTGCATTACTGGTGCTTTATTTTATCTACCCCGTAAGGATGAAAGGCAAAGCTAACCTCTGCGGGAATTAAACTCAGAACGTAAAGGGTTGTAACTCTATGCTGCAAACTATGTTGTCCGACGCTCTATCGATTCTGCCAATCCACCCCCAATAATAATAATAATAAGGATTGTGATGTCTGCTATTTACTGCCTGACTTCAGCCAACTAGAAACAAGATAACATAACTCTGTGTTTACTCCAGTTTTTCATATTTAACCCTTTAGCATTTACATTACTCCATATTTACTATTGTATTTTCATGGCAAACACTATCTCACATAATATCAAGTCTATGAGATTTTGATATTATTTATTTTGAGAACAATACCTTAACATAAGTATGAAGAGCCAGTTATGGCTGGTTTAAACAGAAAGGGGTGAAAGAATTCTGGCCGGATATGGCCGGTTTAAATGCTAAAGGGTTAAAAGCCTGAAAGTTCTGGATAGGAGATCAGTAGGTTACAAGATTAATACCTCGTCCAATCCATGTCAGCATGGAAAAACCAGACATATAATGATGATGATGATGTATACTATTTTCTGTCAGGTGATATACTGCTGATTATTTGATGTTTCTGTAACTCTGTTATTTCCAGTAAACTGATAGTACTCACCAGTACCCATGAACCCAAATGGAAAGGTTATGTGTTGTCAGTGTTGTTATTCTTCCTAACATTCCTACAATCACTTTTCAACCATCGTTCATTCTTCCTATCAATACTTCTTTCTGTGAGAATTCGAGGGGTCTTGACATCGGTTGTGTTTCGTAAGGTAAGTACTCCAGCCTCTCTTCGCAGATACAATACAAAATCAGTAGAGCAACTGATGAAACATTGGCCACTCATGTATAAGTTTAATTGATTTATCATGTATAAGTCTCATTGATTTCTCGTGTAGAAGTTCTATTGGTTGCTCTTGTGTATATGTTCTATTGGTGTCTTGTGTGTAGTCCACATTGATGACTCATGTATAGGCTCTACCAGTGGCTCAAGTAGAGCCTCCATCAGTGGCTCAAGTAGAATCTCTATCAGTGGCTCAAGTAGAGTCTCTATCAGTGACTCACGTAGAGAGAGTCTCTATCAGTGGCTCAAGTAGAGTCTCCATCAGTGGCTCAAGTAGTCTCTATCAGTGACTCAAGTAGAGTATTCATCAGTGGCTCAAGTAGTCTGCACCAATGACTCAAGTAGAGTCCATCAGTGACTCAAGTAGAGTCCATCAGTGACTCAAGTAGAGTCCGTCTGTGACTCAAGTAGAGTCCGTCTGTGGCTCATGTAGTCTCTGTCTGTGACTCAAGTAGAGTCTTTATAGTTACACTATGTTGTTATTGTTGATAGTGATCATGTCTACATCATCGTTTAACTCCTGTTTATAGATGCTCACTCTAAACAATATCGTCCGTCAAAACCTCTCAGTTGGACAGATTGTCAACATAATGTCCATTGACTGTTCTCGCTTTCAAGAAGCCATCCCATTCCTCTACGTGATCATCTCGTCACCAATCCAGATCTCTCTGGCTCTTTACTTACTTTATCGGCAACTTGGAGCATCAGTGTTCGCTGGTCTCGGTCTCCTGCTTCTCTTCATCCCAGTCAACGGTATTTTAATGGGCAAGATTAAAATGTATCAGGCACAACAGATGAAGAAGAAAGATATACGCATTAAACTAATGAACGAAATACTGAATGGTATCAAGGTTTGTTTCTATTTTCATTTTTTTGAGAGTGAGTAGTAGAGTTAGCTCCCTTTACATTCTGAGTTCAAATCCCACTGAGGTTACCTTTGCCTTTTATTCTTACAGGATTGATAAAATAAAGTACGAATAATGCACTGGAGTTGATTAAATTGACTTTCCCCGCTCCCACCAAAATTGTTGGCCCTATGCCTATAGTAGAAACCATTATTATTATTATTATTGTTATTTTTGGCAGTATCGGTAGAGTGTCATACGCCATGCTTTGCAGCATAGAGTTACGGCCCTTTAGAGCCTGAGTTCAAATCCTGCCGAGATTAACTTTGCCTTCCATTCTTACGGGGTCGATAAAATAAAGCACCAGTAATGCACTGGGGTAATTGCTGGCCATGTGCCAAAAGTAGAAACAATTATTTAATGACGGTGAATTGGCAGTATTGGTAGAACATCTGACAAAATGCTCTGCGGCATAGAGTTACAGCCTTTTAAATTCTGTGTTCAAATCCTGCCTAGGTTAGCTTTCCCTTTCATCCTTACGGGGGTTCAATAAAATAAATTACCAGTAATGCACTGGCGTCAATTTAATCGATCCTCCCCCTAAAAAATTGTTGGCTTTGTCTAAATCAGAAGCCATTCTATTGAGGGTGAGGGGCTGCTTTTGGTAGGTTTGTGTTTTTGTTCTGGTTTTGTTATTAACAAAGTACCATCATCAACATCATCCTTCTCCCGCTCATCATCATCATATTTCTTAGCATCAACTGAACAGGTTGTCATGACCCACGACGAGATGGCTCGGAGAACCACATCTTGCTCTTATGTCCCATATTCTGAAATGGTTTCTATGGCTGGATGTCCTTCCTGACACCAACCACTTTACAGAGTGTACTGGGAGCATGGTTTCTATGGCTGGATGTCCTTCCTAACACCAACCACTTTACAGAGTGTACTGGGAGCATGGTTTCTATGGCTGGATGTCCTTCCTAACACCAACCACTTTACAGAGTGTACCGGGAGCATGGTTTCTATGGCTGGATGTCCTTCCTAACACCAACCACTTTACAGAGTGTACCGGGAGCATGGTTTCTATGGCTGGATGTCCTTCCTAACACCAACCACTTTACAGAGTGTACTGGGAGCATGGTTTCTATGGCTGGATGTCCTTCCTAACACCAACCACTTTACAGAGTGTACCGGGAGCATGGTTTCTATGGCTGGATGTCCTTCCTAACACCAACCACTTTACAGAGTGTACCGGGAGCATGGTTTCTATGGCTGGATGTCCTTCCTAACACCAACCACTTTACAGAGTGTACTGGGAGCATGGTTTCTATGGCTGGATGTCCTTCCTAACACCAACCACTTTACAGAGTGTACCGGGAGCATGGTTTCTATGGCTGGATGTCCTTCCTAACACCAACCACTTTACAGAGTGTACCGGGAGCATGGTTTCTATGGCTGGATGTCCTTCCTAACACCAACCACTTTACAGAGTGTACTGGGAGCATGGTTTCTATGGCTGGATGTCCTTCCTAACACCAACCACTTTACAGAGTGTACCGGGAGCATGGTTTCTATGGCTGGATGTCCTTCCTGACACCAACCACTTTACAGAGTGTACCGGGAGCATGGTTTCTATGGCTGGATGTCCTTCCTGACACCAACCACTTTACAGAGTGTACTGGGAGTGTACTGAACCTAGATATTAATTAGTCCTAACATATATCTTTATTTGTCTGAACCTATATTTTAATTACTCTGAACATCAATTATCTCATTAAGAAACAACCCATGTTACATATTTCAATATTGAATACTTGTTGTTTTGTTATTGATTTAGGTGATCAAACTGTATGCATGGGAAGAATCACTTCGCAAGAAAATTGATGCCATCCGTAACCAGGAAATTGCCCTCCTCCGTAGAGCAGCGTACATTACTTCAATCAGTACGTTTTTAAGTATACTAACTCCATTTATGGTAAGAACCAAACACTTGACAATGTTTAACCCTTTCAACACAACAGTCTCACCCACTGTCCATTTCCCACAGTTTCCCACACTCATCATCATCATCATTCGTCGACTACTGTCGAGATGATGGATCTCACTCTCATGCCCCAGAATTCCCTGTCCCCCATCGCTGCCCCCAGGTCCTGTCTACTGATTCCCGTATCCCTAGAGATAACGTCAGGGAATGACAGCTTCCTACTCCTAGTCAGGCTGGAGTCAGGGTTCCAGAGCAAGAGAGCGGATATGATTTCATTGCTGGCACGGTGACAGTGGCCAGCAAATTGAGCTCTCCGGGATTTTAGAAGGGCAGAGGCTCGAGGGAGTTTGCCATAGATTTTACACTACAGTCTCACCCTCGGTCCATTTCCCACAGTTTCCCACACAACAGTCTCACCCACGGTCCATTTCCCACAGTCTCACCCTCGGTCCATTTCCCACACAACAGTCTCATCCATGGTCCATTTCCCATGGTTACCCACACAACAGTCTCACCCACGGTCCTTTTCCCACAGTTTCCCACCCAACAGTCTCACCCACGGTCCATTTCCCACAGTCTCACCCTCGGTCCATTTCCCACACAACAGTCTCATCCATGGTCCATTTCCCATGGTTACCCACACAACAGTCTCACCCACGGTCCTTTTCCCACAGTTTCCCACCCAACAGTCTCACCCACGGTCCATTTCCCACAGTTTCCCACACATCAGTCTCACCCACGTTCCATTTCCCACAAGTCTCACTCATGGTCCATTTCCCACACAACAGTTTCACCCATGGTCCATTTCCCACACAACAGTCTCACCCATGCTCCATTTCCCACAGTTTCCCACACAAGTCTCACCCACGGTCCATTTCCCACAGTTTCCCACACAACAGTCTCACCCACGGTCCATTTCCCACAGTTTCCCACACAACGGTCTCACCCACGGTCCATTTCCCACAGTTTCCCACACAACAGTCTCACCCATGCTCCATTTCCCAGTTTCCCACACAACAGTCGCACCCATGCTCTATTTCCCACACAACAGTCTCACCCACGGTCCATTTCTCACACAACAGTCTCACCCACGGTCCATTTCTCACACAACAGTCTCACCCACGGTCCATTTCTCACACAACAGTCTCACCCACGGTCCATTTCTCACACAACAGTCTCACCCACGGTCCATTTCTCACAGTTTTCCACACAACAGTCTCACCCATGCTCCATTTCCCAGTTTCCCACACAACAGTCTCACCCTTGCTCCATTTCCCACACCACAGTCTAGCCCATGCTCCTGTTCCCAGTTTCCCACACAACAGTCTCACCCATGCTCCATTTCCCAGTTTCCCACACAACGGTCTCACCCACGGTCCATTTCCCACAGTTTCCCACACAACAGTCTCATCCACGGTCCATTTCCCACAGTTTCCCACACAACAGTCTCACCCATGGTCCACAGGTTCCCCATGTCTCTTACACAACTAATGAGTCCTCCCAACCCTTTGTTTGGCAGGTTTTCTATGACTAGAGGCCCTTCCTATCACCAACCACTTTACAGTGTACTAGGTGTATTTATCAAGTAGATCACCAACATTAGGGAGTCACAGGCAAGGGGAATGGGGGAATATTTCTGAAAATATTTTTTGAAGTTGTAAAACTCTCAACGTTGTGTTCCACACGAAGCCACATCACCTATTGTTACACTTTTATTCATTTACAATCAATTTAGACTGCTGCTTATTGATAGAGTAGGGTCGGTCAATTTTAGCCCCTTGTATATTGTAGCTATGTCATAGCTGTCCCTCCTCCTCATAAATTTAACCACAAATCATAAGTTTCAAGATCTGACTTTTACATCAGTACATACAGCATACAATAATGTCAATACAGTTGTCCCCCAGTATCCACGGAGGTTACATTCCTAGAGCATACGCGAAGAATGAAAAACCGTGAATATTGGACGTGGTCCATAAAAATGCCTAGTAACGACAAAATATAATGTAAAATATAATATAAAATATAATGTAAACTATAATATAAAATATAAAATATAATGTAAAATATAATATAAAATATAATATAAAATATAATGTAAAATATAATATAAAATATAATGTAAAATATAATATAAAATATAATGTAAAATATAATATAAAATATAATGTAAAATATAATATAAAATATAATGTAAAATATAATATAAAATATAATATAAAATATAATATAAAATATAATGTAAAATATAATATAAAATATAATGTAAAATATAATATAAAATATAATATAAAATATAATGTAAAATATAATGTAAAATATAATCTAAAATATAATATAAAATATAATGTAAAATATAATGTAAAATATAATATAAAATATAATATAAAATATAATGTAAAATATAATATAAAATATAATGTAAAATATAATATAAAATATAATGTAAAATATAATATAAAATATAATATAAAATATAATGTAAAATATAATGTAAAATTTAATATAAAATATAAAATATAATATAAAATATAATGTAAAATATAATGTAAAATATAATATAAAATATAATCATCATCATCATCATCGTTTAACGTCCATCTTCTACGCTTGCATGGGTTTGGACGGGAGTTTTCCCACTTGAGGCAAGAGTGGTTGTCTTGCTCGCATAGGACTGTCTGGCGGGTTTTCTACGGCTGGATGCCCTTCCTAACACCAACCACGTTTACAGTGTGGACTGGGAGGTTTTTACTGTGTTACCTGCACGGCCACATTACAGCGCGGACTGTGTGTTTTTTTGTCGTGACACCTACACGACCTCATTTGTTTCGCACTCGATGTTATGGTACCAACATAACTTTACATTGAAATAATGTAAAATATAATATAAAAAAGAGGGACCGCCTTATGCGAAGGGGCTTCCAATAGGCTGGCCTATCTGGTATATTGTTATTAAAAATCACAGAAGATATTTATGATTCCACAAATATGAGGTGGTTTCCATGAACAATTATTAATTAGGTTCTAAGGAAAATCCCGCAAATGTCGGGGGTACAGTGTACTTCATATAAACTATATTATTTTGTTGTTTGAATGTTATAGAATTGGTTATTGGTTTCTGTGACACTGTATTTCAGGTAACATTAATTACACTTGCCACTTACACTCTTTCATCTCCAAGTCACCACTTGACAGCACAGAAAGCCTTTGTTTCTTTATCTTTATTCAACATACTCCGGGCTCCGGTCGACCTCATTCCTCTCTTCATGTCACAGATAATGCAGGTTAGTTTACACAACTTTTACAGCTACTTTAATGTTCTCATGTAACTTGTTATTGTCGTGTTGTGTGGTGTGGTGTTGTGTCATCTTGGTGGTGGTGTTGTGTCATGTGTCACGGTGTTGTTGTGTCATGTTGGTGGTGGTGGTGTCATGTTATGTTGAGTTGTCCCATGTTGTTGGGGGGGGGGGGTTGAATTACAGAAACGAGTAAGTAAATTCTTCATTCATTCATAAAACCAATAGTAAATTTATTATTTTATTTTATTTTATTTATGTTTTTTGAAATAGCTTTCATATTTTGTTTGAATTTCAGAGGTTCTGATTGTGCAAAAAAAAAAAAGAATAAATAAAATCTAAATTTATTTGTTTCGTCATGGCCTTTTCACTGACAACATACCTAATGATTCTTCCAAGTACGAAGTATTATATATGCTTACTGTAATAGGGAGCAGTATTTAAAAAATCACCACTGGACAAAACTAATATTATTTTTATCTGCAAGATTTGCTTTAAACAAACTGCAATAAATATTCTGGTAAAATTCCTACTTTAGTTAAAATTCAGCAATCATATTTCATATTTCAATGGTCAAATATTGTAACTTTAATAAAATACCCGGGTATCACCGGGTAGCTCAGCTAGTTTATAATAAATTGAAGTGAATACCAACAGGTGTGTGTTTTTATTGGCATGACCCTCCCAAAGTATAACAATATATATATATATGTGTGTCTTTCTTCCATATTTCCAGTTAACAGTTTCATTAAAAAGACTTGTCAAGTTTCTCAACAGTCCTGATCTGTCTTCAGGTTATGTGAAATATGTGACAGCATCAGGTGAGATTATTTACTTGAACTCTTTGTCCCTCGGTCTGTCTCTCTGTCTGTTTGTCTGCCAGTCTGGCTGACTATGCATGTATGTGTGTGTGTGTGTATGTATATATAAGTGTGTATATATGTATGTATGTGTGTGTGTGTATATAGGATAAAAGCGGAAATTCTTTGCTTAAACTTAAATATGTACTAATAATAAATAAATAAATATCATCATCACCGTTTAACGTCCATGAGATGGGTTAGATGGGTCGTCCACGTCAATAGACAAGTCTGGCCAAGATTGGCCATGCCATGCCATACCTTGCTGTGACGAGGACTGTAAATTTGGCCGGGGATTTTACAGCTGGATGCCCTTCCTAACACCAACTCATTTACTGTGTGGAACTGGATGGCACCGTTATGAGTGGGGACAGGCCAGTTGACAACTGCCAAACCCATCTCATAACAGAACCATAGTTTTTGAGCCCTGTACTGGATGGCGCCGATATGAGGAGGGACAAGCCAAGGCCACACCAAACCCCTCTCACAGCGGAACCACAATCCAGGAGCCTGCTTTTTCCCGGCACAAATCTAAACTGCATCTCATCTAGGTGTATATGATCTCTTATGATGACTCTAACTTTATGACCTGGTCAGTCAGCTTTATGCCTCTGTAGTTACTTCTCTCTAGAGTATCTCCTTTACCCTTGTAGCAGTTGATGATGATGATGCTGCTATTCCAGTAACTGGGAATTACACCATTCTGTATTTTTTTGTTTAAAATGAGGGTGGTTAGGGTGCGCCCAACCGTCCCAGGTGCTTTCAACATCTCAGCATCTACTCCCGTTGGTCCAGCTGCTTTACCTGTCTTCATCTTCTTAATTGCTTTACTTACTAGGTTGCTGCTTACTCATACAGCTGGACCTTCTGTTGGGTGCGCTTAAGGCAGGCTGTTTACCTCCCATGCGTTTTTTCCTCATTCATCAGCTTCATATAGTGGCATTTCCAAGCAGCTTTCTTTTCAGTGTCAGTGAGGGCATGATAACCATTGTTGTTACAAAGACATTTCTCCATGAGAACATCTCGGCTTTCCTTGACACAATGCCTTGCAATTTTGAACACTTCGCGTTTTGGTCCTCACGTCCTTGTACATAAAATATTAGTTTAATGCTTGATATAGTAAGAAATGTGTCTTGTTGTTTCAAACAGTAGTCCTTCATCAGAAGATAGAATGAGAAATAAAGGTTGAAATAAAAGATAGTGAGAAGGAATGGAAATAAAATTATTTGGAGAAAAAGCCCCAATATATAATTGAATTATTGATATGATGTTTATTTGTATACACCCTGCAATCAGATTATTCATGGCTTCTATATATTTCTCAGATTCTGCTGTTGCTGTGAGAAATGGAACATTTACTTGGAATGCAGAAAATGAAGACAGCTTCGTCTTGAAAGAGTAAGAATTTCTTTTATATTTATGATCATCATGAGGGCGTTAGATTGGCAGAATCGATGGAGCGTCGGACAAAATATTTTACTGTATTTAGTTATGGCCCTTCACTTTCTAAGTTCAAATCTCGCTGAAGTTAGGTTTGCCTTTCATCCTTACAGGGATTGATAAAATAAAGTACCAGTAATGCATTGAGGTCGATTTAGTCAACTTTCCCCTTCCTTTCAAATTGATAGCCTTGTGTCAAATGTAGAAATAATATTTACCATCATCATCATCATTATCATTTTTACATTTGATTTTCCATGCAGGCATGGGCTTGATGAGATTTCTTGTGGGGTAGTTACTCTATGGCTGGATGCTCCTTTCTGATATCATACACATCTACTGTTTACTGTGGCCAACATCATCATCAACTACTATTTCTGCCATCAGACTGTTCACTTCTGAAACTGTATTGTCAAAATCAGTAGAGCATCAGACCAAATGTTTTACAGTGTTTAGTTGCGTCTCTTTACGTTCCCTGTTCAAACCCTGTCGATGTCAACTTTGCCTTTCATCGTTCCAAGGTCAATAAAGTAAAGTACCAGTCACATAAGGTAAAGGGTAAAGACCCCCTTCAGTTACGAATGACCATGGGATTTCCCCTCCGAGGTGCAAGGTTTGTTTGTGGAAGACCAGCAGTCACCCATGTATATCAGCCTCCCCTCTCCACACCACCGGTGTTGTCCAAGGGAAAGGCAAAGATTGATACAGCTTGGCACCAGTGACGTCACAACTCATTTCTGGAGCAACATGAAATAAAATGTCTTGCTCAAGGACACAACACATCACCTGGTCTGATAATCGAACTCGCAACCTCCTGATTGCAAGCTGAATGTTCTAACCAGTAAGCCATGTGCTTTCACATAGGGAGGTCAATGTAATTGACTTTCCTCTTCTCACAAATTGCTGGCCTTGTGCCTAAAGTAGAAACCGTTATTACGTCCCTTTACGATCTGAGTTCAAATCCTGCCCAGGCTAACTTTGCCTTTCATTCTTACGGGGTCGATAAAATAAAGTACCAGTAATACACTGGGGTAATAGCTGGCCTTGTGCCAAAAGTAGAAACAATTATTACTATTGTTAGGACAGTGTATTGGCAGTATTGGTAGAGCGTCGGACATCATGCTTCGGAACGTGGAGTTACGGCCCTTTACATTGTGGTTCCAACTGCCACCGAAATTAGCTTTGCCTTTCATCCTTACAGGGTTGATAAAATAATAAAGTACCAGTAACACAGTGGGGTTGATTTAATCGACTTTCTCCTTCCCTACAAACTGCTGACCTTGTGCCTAAATCAGAAACCATTGTTGTTGTTATCTTTGCAGTATCAATATTCAAATCAAACCTGGTCAGTTACTGTCAATTGTTGGAACTGTTGGATCTGGTAAAAGTTCTCTGACGTCTGCCATTTTGGGAGAAATGGAGAAATTAAGTGGCTCTGTGGAAATCCAGGTATATTCTCTGTCTGTCTGTCTGTCTGTCTTCCCTATCTGTCTGTCCGTCTTCCCTCTGTCTCTCCTTCTTCCCTATCTGTGTGTCAGTCTCATTCTCTCTCCTTCTTCCCTATCTGTGTGTCAGTCTCATTCTCTCTCCTTCTTCCTTATCTGTGTGTCAGTCTTATTCTCTCTCCTTCTTCCCTCTCTGTGTGTCAGTCTCATTCTCTCTCCTTCTTCCCTATCTGTGTGTCAGTCTCATTCTCTCTCCTTCTTCCCTATCTGTGTGTCAGTCTTATTCTCTCTCCTTCTTCCCTATCTGTGTGTCAGTCTCATTCTCTCTCCTTCTTCCCTATCTGTGTGTCAGTCTTATTCTCTCTCCTTCTTCCCTCTCTGTGTGTCAGTCTCATTCTCTCTCCTTCTTCCCTATCTGTGTGTCAGTCTTATTCTCTCTCCTTCTTCCCTCTCTGTGTGTCAGTCTCATTCTCTCTCCTTCTTCCCTATCTGTGTGTCAGTCTTATTCTCTCTCCTTCTTCCCTCTCTGTGTGTCAGTCTCATTCTCTCTCCTTCTTCCCTATCTGTGTGTCAGTCTTATTCTCTCTCCTTCTTCCCTCTCTGTGTGTCAGTCTCATTCTCTCTCCTTCTTCCCTCTCTGTGTGTCAGTCTCATTCTCTCTCCTTCTTCCCTCTCTGTGTGTCATTCTCATTCTCTCTCCTTCTTCCCTATCTGTGTGTCATTCTCATTCTCTCTCCTTCTTCCCTATCTGTGTGTCAGTCTCATTCTCTCTCCTTCTTCCCTATCTGTGTGTCAGTCTCATTCTCTCTCCTTCTTCCCTATCTGTGTGTCAGTCTCATTCTCTCTCCTTCTTCCCTATCTGTGTGTCATTCTCATTCTCTCTCCTTCTTCCCTCTCTGTGTGTCAGTCTCATTCTCTCTCCTTCTTCCCTCTCTGTGTGTCAGTCTCATTCTCTCTCCTTCTTCCCTCTCTGTGTGTCAGTCTCATTCTCTCTCCTTCTTCCCTATCTGTGTGTCAGTCTCATTCTCTCTCCTTCTTCCCTCTCTGTGTGTCATTCTCATTCTCTCTCCTTCTTCCCTATCTGTGTGTCAGTCACATTCTCTCTCCTTCTTCCCTATCTGTGTGTCAGTCTCATTCTCTCTCCTTCTTCCCTATCTGTGTGTCAGTCTTATTCTCTCTCCTTCTTCCCTCTCTGTGTGTCAGTCTCATTCTCTCTCCTTCTTCCCTCTCTGTGTGTCAGTCTCATTCTCTCTCCTTCTTCCCTCTCTGTGTGTCATTCTCATTCTCTCTCCTTCTTCCCTATCTGTGTGTCATTCTCATTCTCTCTCCTTCTTCCCTATCTGTGTGTCAGTCTCATTCTCTCTCCTTCTTCCCTATCTGTGTGTCAGTCTCATTCTCTCTCCTTCTTCCCTATCTGTGTGTCAGTCTCATTCTCTCTCCTTCTTCCCTATCTGTGTGTCATTCTCATTCTCTCTCCTTCTTCCCTCTCTGTGTGTCAGTCTCATTCTCTCTCCTTCTTCCCTCTCTGTGTGTCAGTCTCATTCTCTCTCCTTCTTCCCTCTCTGTGTGTCAGTCTCATTCTCTCTCCTTCCCTCTCTGTGTGTCAGTCTCATTCTCTCTCCTTCTTCCCTATCTGTGTGTCAGTCTCATTCTCTCTCCTTCTTCCCTCTCTGTGTGTCATTCTCATTCTCTCTCCTTCTTCCCTATCTGTGTGTCAGTCACATTCTCTCTCCTTCTTCCCTATCTGTGTGTCAGTCACATTCTCTCTCCTTCTTCCCTATCTGTGTGTCAGTCTCATTCTCTCTCCTTCTTCCCTATCTGTGTGTCAGTCTCATTCTCTCTCCTTCTTCCCTATCTGTGTGTCAGTCTTATTCTCTCTCCTTCTTCCCTCTCTGTGTGTCAGTCTCATTCTCTCTCCTTCTTCCCTATCTGTGTGTCAGTCTTATTCTCTCTCCTTCTTCCCTCTCTGTGTGTCAGTCTCATTCTCTCTCCTTCTTCCCTCTCTGTGTGTCAGTCTCATTCTCTCTCCTTCTTCCCTCTCTGTGTGTCATTCTCATTCTCTCTCCTTCTTCCCTATCTGTGTGTCATTCTCATTCTCTCTCCTTCTTCCCTATCTGTGTGTCAGTCTCATTCTCTCTCCTTCTTCCCTATCTGTGTGTCAGTCTCATTCTCTCTCCTTCTTCCCTATCTGTGTGTCAGTCTCATTCTCTCTCCTTCTTCCCTATCTGTGTGTCATTCTCATTCTCTCTCCTTCTTCCCTCTCTGTGTGTCAGTCTCATTCTCTCTCCTTCTTCCCTCTCTGTGTGTCAGTCTCATTCTCTCTCCTTCTTCCCTCTCTGTGTGTCAGTCTCATTCTCTCTCCTTCTTCCCTATCTGTGTGTCAGTCTCATTCTCTCTCCTTCTTCCCTCTCTGTGTGTCATTCTCATTCTCTCTCCTTCTTCCCTATCTGTGTGTCAGTCTTATTCTCTCTCCTTCTTCCCTCTCTGTGTGTCAGTCTCATTCTCTCTCCTTCTTCCCTCTATGTGTGTCAGTCTCATTCTCTCTCCTTCTTCCCTCTCTGTGTGTCATTCTCATTCTCTCTCCTTCTTCCCTATCTGTGTGTCATTCTCATTCTCTCTCCTTCTTCCCTATCTGTGTGTCAGTGTCATTCTCTCTCCTTCTTCCCTATCTGTGTGTCAGTCTCATTCTCTCTCCTTCTTCCCTATCTGTGTGTCAGTCTCATTCTCTCTCCTTCTTCCCTATCTGTGTGTCATTCTCATTCTCTCTCCTTCTTCCCTCTCTGTGTGTCAGTCTCATTCTCTCTCCTTCTTCCCTCTCTGTGTGTCAGTCTCATTCTCTCTCCTTCCCTCTCTGTGTGTCAGTCTCATTCTCTCTCCTTCTTCCCTATCTGTGTGTCAGTCTCATTCTCTCTCCTTCTTCCCTCTCTGTGTGTCATTCTCATTCTCTCTCCTTCTTCCCTATCTGTGTGTCAGTCACATTCTCTCTCCTTCTTCCCTATCTGTGTGTCATTCTCATTCTCTCTCCTTCTTCCCTATCTGTGTGTCAGTCTCATTCTCTCTCCTTCTTCCCTCTCTGTGTGTCATTCTCATTCTCTCTCCTTCTTCCCTATCTGTGTGTCATTCTCATTCTCTCTCCTTCTTCCCTATCTGTGTGTCAGTCTCATTCTCTCTCCTTCTTCCCTATCTGTGTGTCAGTCTCATTCTCTCTCCTTCTTCCCTATCTGTGTGTCTGTCTCATTCTCTCTCCTTCTTCCCTATCTGTGTGTCATTCTCATTCTCTCTCCTTCTTCCCTCTCTGTGTGTCAGTCTCATTCTCTCTCCTTCTTCCCTCTCTGTGTGTCAGTCTCATTCTCTCTCCTTCTTCCCTCTCTGTGTGTCAGTCTCATTCTCTCTCCTTCCCTCTCTGTGTGTCAGTCTCATTCTCTCTCCTTCTTCCCTATCTGTGTGTCAGTCTCATTCTCTCTCCTTCTTCCCTCTCTGTGTGTCATTCTCATTCTCTCTCCTTCTTCCCTATCTGTGTGTCAGTCACATTCTCTCTCCTTCTTCCCTATCTGTGTGTCAGTCACATTCTCTCTCCTTCTTCCCTATCTGTGTGTCAGTCTCATTCTCTCTCCTTCTTCCCTATCTGTGTGTCAGTCTCATTCTCTCTCCTTCTTCCCTATCTGTGTGTCAGTCTTATTCTCTCTCCTTCTTCCCTCTCTGTGTGTCAGTCTCATTCTCTCTCCTTCTTCCCTATCTGTGCGTCAGTCTTATTCTCTCTCCTTCTTCCCTCTCTGTGTGTCAGTCTCATTCTCTCTCCTTCTTCCCTCTCTGTGTGTCAGTCTCATTCTCTCTCCTTCTTCCCTCTCTGTGTGTCATTCTCATTCTCTCTCTTTCTTCCCTATCTGTGTGTCATTCTCATTCTCTCTCCTTCTTCCCTCTCTGTGTGTCAGTCTCATTCTCTCTCCTTCTTCCCTCTCTGTGTGTCATTCTCATTCTCTCTCCTTCTTCCCTATCTGTGTGTCATTCTCATTCTCTCTCCTTCTTCCCTATCTGTGTGTCAGTCTCATTCTCTCTCCTTCTTCCCTATCTGTGTGTCAGTCTCATTCTCTCTCCTTCTTCCCTATCTGTGTGTCAGTCTCATTCTCTCTCCTTCTTCCCTATCTGTGTGTCATTCTCATTCTCTCTCCTTCTTCCCTCTCTGTGTGTCAGTCTCATTCTCTCTCCTTCTTCCCTCTCTGTGTGTCAGTCTCATTCTCTCTCCTTCTTCCCTCTCTGTGTGTCAGTCTCATTCTTTCTGCTTCTTCCCTATCTGTGTGTCAGTCTCATTCTCTCTCCTTCTTCCCTCTCTGTGTGTCATTCTCATTCTCTCTCCTTCTTCCCTATCTGTGTGTCATTCTCATTCTCTCTCCTTCTTCCCTATCTGTATGTCAGTCACATTCTCTCTCCTTCTTCCCTATATGTGTGTCAGTCTCATTCTCTCTCCTTCTTCCCTATCTGTGTGTCAGTCTCATTCTCTCTCCTTCTTCCCTATCTATGTGTCAGTCTTATTCTCTCTCCTTCTTCCCTCTCTGTGTGTCAGTCTCATTCTCTCTCCTTCTTCCCTATCTGTGTGTCAGTCTTATTCTCTCTCCTTCTTCCCTCTCTGTGTGTCAGTCTCATTCTCTCTCCTTCTTCCCTCTCTGTGTGTCAGTCTCATTCTCTCTCCTTCTTCCCTCTCTGTGTGTCATTCTCATTCTCTCTCCTTCTTCCCTATCTGTGTGTCATTCTCATTCTCTCTCCTTCTTCCCTATCTGTGTGTCAGTCTCATTCTCTCTCCTTCTTCCCTATCTGTGTGTCAGTCTCATTCTCTCTCCTTCTTCCCTATCTGTGTGTCAGTCTTATTCTCTCTCCTTCTTCTCTCTCTGTGTGTCAGTCTCATTCTCTCTCCTTCTTCCCTCCCTGTGTGTCAGTCTCATTCTCTCTCCTTCTTCCCTCTCTGTGTGTCAGTCACATTCTCTCTTCTTCTTCCCTATCTGTGTGTCATTCTCATTCTCTCTCCTTCTTCCCTATCTGTGTGTCAGTCTCATTCTCTCTCCTTCTTCCCTATCTGTGTGTCAGTCTCATTCTCTCTCCTTCTTCCCTCTCTGTGTGTCAGTCTCATTCTCTCTCCTTCTTCTCTCTCTGTGTGTCAGTCTTATTTTCTCTCCTTCTTCCCTATCTGTGTGTCAGTCTCATTCTCTCTCCTTCTTCCCTATCTGTGTGTCAGTCACATTCTCTCTCCTTCTTCCCTATCTGTGTGTCAGTCACATTCTCTCTCCTTCTTCCCTATCTGTGTGTCAGTCACATTCTCTCCCCTTCTTCCCTATCTGTGTGTCAGTCTCATTCTCTCTCCTTCTTCCCTATCTGTGTGTCAGTCTCATTCTCTCTCCTTATTCTCTCTCCTTCTTCTCTCTCTGTGTGTCAGTCTTATTTTCTCTCCTTCTTCCCTATCTGTGTGTCAGTCTCATTCTCTCTCCTTCTTCCCTATCTGTGTGTCAGTCTCATTCTCTCTCCTTCTTCCCTATCTGTGTGTCAGTCTCATTCTCTCTCCTTCTTCCCTATCTGTGTGTCAGTCACATTCTCTCTCCTTCTTCCCTCTCTGTGTGTCAGTCACATTCTCTCTCCTTCTTCCCTATCTGTGTGTCAGTCACATTCTCTCTCCTTCTTCCCTATCTGTGTGTCAGTCTCATTCTCTCTCCTTCTTCCCTATCTGTGTGTCAGTCACATTCTCTCTCCTTCTTCCCTCTCTGTGTGTCAGTCACATTCTCTCTCCTTCTTCCCTATCTGTGTGTCAGTCACATTCTCTCTCCTTCTTCCCTCTCTGTGTGTCAGTCACATTCTCTCTCCTTCTTCCCTATCTGTGTGTCAGTCACATTCTCTCTCCTTCTTCCCTCTCTGTGTGTCAGTCACATTCTCTCTCCTTCTTCCCTATCTGTGTGTCAGTCACATTCTCTCTCCTTCTTCCCTCTCTGTGTGTCAGTCTCATTCTCTCTCCTTCTTCCCTATCTGTGTGTCAGTCTCATTCTCTCTCCTTCTTCCCTATCTGTGTGTCAGTCACATTCTCTCTCCTTCTTCCCTCTCTGTGTGTCAGTCACATTCTCTCTCCTTCTTCCCTATCTGTGTGTCAGTCACATTCTCTCTCCTTCTTCCCTCTCTGTGTGTCAGTCACATTCTCTCTCCCTCTTCCCTATCTGTGTGTCAGTCACATTCTCTCTCCTTCTTCCCTCTCTGTGTGTCAGTCTCATTCTCTCTCCTTCTTCCCTATCTGTGTGTCAGTCACATTCTCTCTCCTTCTTCCCTATCTGTGTGTCAGTCACATTCTCTCTCCTTCTTCCCTCTCTGTGTGTCAGTCACATTCTCTCTCCTTCTTCCCTATCTGTGTGTCAGTCACATTCTCTCTCCTTCTTCCCTCTCTGTGTGTCAGTCACATTCTCTCTCCTTCTTCCCTATCTGTGTGTCAGTCACATTCTCTCTCCTTCTTCCCTCTCTGTGTGTCAGTCACATTCTCTCTCCTTCTTCCCTAGCTATCTGTAAAGTTTAATACAGTCGACCCTTGGTTCATCAACTTAATTCGTTCCTGAAGGCTGTTTGTCATCTCCGATGTTCCCAGCTTGTTGCCAACCATTCATTGCCAGCTTTTGTATTCATTACTCGATGCAACCTTCATGAAACAGGCATTTTATGTTCGGAAAAATTGTTCATGAATTGGTTTGCTCGTGATGAGAGGCATTTGTGAACAAAGATTCCGCTTTATCTGTATTAACCTGTCGATTGACGTGTAGAATATATACAGTTACAGTTGCTGTACCTGTGTTTTTCTAGTAAAATGACTGTTTTGATTGACAAATGCCACATCAATAAACTAGTAACCCCATCTAGCTTTGAAGTTATGAACTGTTAGAAATAAGTTGAAACATGTTGGGACGAGTTGTCTCGTCTATGGCATTGAAGAGGTTAATCTTCAGCACGCGGAATTTTCTTTTATCAATTGCTTCCCTTGTCACTATATTATGTATTAAGGGGTGATTACTCTATCGGAGGCATAAGGCACCTAGAGCACCGAGAAGGTTAAGTTACTGAATTATCCTTCAATTACATTACAATTAAAAATTTCACCCCTTTATAATTAATATTTAATTAGGAAACACCTAGACTTACTTTTAACCCTTTAGCATATAAAGCATCCATATCCAGCCAGAATTCTCTCACCTCTTTCTGTTGAAACCGGCCGTACTCCGGCTGCTCATACTTATGTTAAGGTATTGTTTCAAAATAAATAATATCAAAATCTCATAGATTCGATATTATGTGAGATAATTATGTAATATAAAGTAATATAAATGGTAAAGGGTTAATTAATTCTATTCTTTGCAGGGGTCCGTGGCATTTGTTCCTCAAGAATCATGGATACAGAACAACAGCTTAAAGAACAATATTCTATTTGGGAAAGTCTACAACGATTCCATGTATGAGAAGGTCATTGAAGCGTGTGCCTTGTTACCTGATATTGCCTTATTACCTGATGGGAGTGAGTCTGAAATAGGGGACAAGGTGAGTGGAGGTTGATATTACCTGATGGGAGTGAGTCTGAAATAGGGGACAAGGTGAGTGGAGGTTGATATTACCTGATGGGAGTGAGTCTGAAATAGGGGACAAAGTGAGTGGAGGTTGGTATTAACCTGATGGGAGTGAGTCTGAAATAGGGGTCAAGGTGAGTGGAGGTTGGTATTAACCTGATGGGAGTGAGTCTGAAATAGGGGACAAGGTGAGTGGAGGTTGGTATTAACCTGATGGGAGTGAGTCTGAAATAGGAGATAAGGTGAGTGGAGGTTGGTATTAACCTGATGGGAGTGAGTCTGAAATAGGGGACAAGGTGAGTGGAGGTTGGTATTAACCTGATGGGAGTGAGTCTGAAATAGGGGACAAAGTGAGTGGACAGGAAATGAAGATTTATATAACATAGACACTGATATCACCACCACCATTGTCATCCCCATCCCCACCACCACTGTCATCACCATCCCCACCACCACCACTGTCATCACCATCCCCACCACCACTGTCATCACCACCACTGTCATCACCATCCCCACCACCACCACTGTCATCACCATCCCCACCACCACTGTCATCACCATCCCCACCACCACCACTGTCATCACCATCCCCACCACCACCACTGTCATCACTATCCCCACCACCATTGTCATCACCATCCCCACCACCACTGTCATCACCATCCCCACCACCACTGTCATCACCATCCCCACCACCATTGTCATCACCATCCCCACCACCATTGTCATCACCATCCCCACCACCACTGTCATCACAATCCCCACCACCATTGTCATCACCATCCCCACCACCATTGTCATTACCATCCCCACCACCATTGTTGCCACCATCCCCACCATCAACATTGCCACCACCATTATCAACATCACCATCATACACTGACCACTTACTGATATCTCAACTGACCATCACTCTAGCTGAGCCATCTAATCTCAACTGACCATCACTCTAGCTGAGCCATCTAATATCTCAACTGACCATCACTCTAGCTGAGTCATCTAATATCTCAACTGACCATCACTCTAGCTGAGCCATCTAATATCTCAACTGACCATCACTCTAGCTGAGTCATCTAATATCTCAACTGACCATCACTCTGGCCTGAGTCATCTAATATCTCAACTGACCATCACTCTAGCTCAGTCATCTAATATCTCAACTGACTATCACTCTAGCTGAGTCATCTAATATCTCAACTGACCATCACTCTGGTCTGAGTCATCTAATATCTCAACTGACCATCACTCTAGCTGAGTCATCTAATATCTCAACTGACCATCACTCTAGCTGAGTCATCTAATATCTCAACTGACCATCACTCTAACTGAGTCATCTAATATCTCAACTGACCATCACTCTAGCTGAGTCATCTAATATATCAACTCACCATCACTCTAGCTGAGCCATCTAATATCTCAACTGACCATCACTCTAGCTGAGCCATCTAATATCTCAACTGACCATCACTCTAGCTGAGTCATCTAATATCTCAACTGACCATCACTCTATCTGAGTCATCTAATATCTCAACTGACCATCACTCTGGTCTGAGTCATCTAATATCTCAACTGACCATCACTCTGGCCTGAGCCATCTACTATCTCAACTGACCATCACTCTAGCTGAGTCATCTAATATCTCAACTGACCATCACTCTAGCTGAGTCATCTAATATCTCAACTGACCATCACTCTAGCTCAGTCATCTAATATCTCAACTGACCATCACTCTAGCTGAGTCATCTAATATCTCAACTGACCATCACTCTAGCTGAGCCATCTAATATATCAACTCACCATCACTCTAGCTGAGCCATCTAATATCTCAACTGACCATCACTCTGGCCTGAGCCATCTAATATCTCAACTGACCATCACTCTAGCTGAGCCATCTAATATCTCAACTGACCATCACTCTAGCTGAGTCATCTAATATCTCAACTGACCATCACTCTATCTGAGTCATCTAATATCTCAACTGACCATCACTCTGGTCTGAGTCATCTAATATCTCAACTGACCATCACTCTAGCTGAGTCATCTAATATCTCAACTGACCATCACTCTAGCTGAGTCATCTAATATCTCAACTGACCATCACTCTGGCCTGAGTCATCTAATATCTCAACTGACCATCACTCTAGCTCAGTCATCTAATATCTCAACTGACCATCACTCTAGCTGAGCCATCTAATATCTCAACTGACCATCACTCTGGTCTGAGTCATCTAATATCTCAACTGACCATCACTCTAGCTGAGTCATCTAATATCTCAACTGACCATTACTCTAGCGGAGTCATCTAATATCTCAACTGACCATCACTCTAGCTGAGTCATCTAATATCTCAACTGACCATCACTCTAGCCTGAGCCATCTAATATCTCAACTGACCATCACTCTAGCTGAGCCATCTAATATCTCAACTGACCATCACTCTAGCTGAGTCATCTAATATCTCAACTGACCATCACTCTAGCTGAGTCATCTAATATCTCAACTGACCATTACTCTAGCGGAGTCATCTAATATCTCAACTGACCATCACTCTAGCTGAGTCATCTAATATCTCAACTGACCATCACTCTAGCCTGAGCCATCTAATATCTCAACTGACCATCACTCTAGCTGAGCCATCTAATATCTCAACTGACCATCACTCTAGCTGAGTCATCTAATATCTCAACTGACCATCACTCTAGCTGAGCCATCTAATATCTCAACTGACCATCACTCTAGCTGAGCCATCTAATATCTCAACTGACCATCACTCTAGCTGAGCCATCTAATATCTCAACTGACCATCACTCTAGCTGAGTCATCTAATATCTCAACTGACCATCACTCTAGCTGAGCCATCTAATATCTCAACTGACCATCACTCTAGCTGAGCCATCTAATATCTCAACTGACCATCACTCTAGCTGAGTCATCTAATATCTCAACTGACCATCACTCTAGCTGAGCCATCTAATATCTCAACTGACCATCACTCTAGCTGAGCCATCTAATATCTCAACTGACCATCACTCTAGCTGAGTCATCTAATATCTCAACTGACCATCACTCTAGCTGAGCCATCTAATATCTCAACTGACCATCACTCTAGCTGAGTCATCTAATATCTCAACTGACCATCACTCTAGCTGAGCCATCTAATATCTCAACTGACCATCACTCTAGCTGAGTCATCTAATATCTCAACTGACCATCACTCTAGCTGAGTCATCTAATATCTCAACTGACCATCACTCTAGCTGAGCCATCTAATATCTCAACTGACCATCACTCTAGCTGAGTCATCTAATATCTCAACTGACCATCACTCTAGCTGAGCCGTCTAATATCTCAACTGACCATCACTCTAGCTGAGTCATCTAATATCTCAACTGACCATCACTCTAGCTGAGCCGTCTAATATCTCAACTGACCATCACTCTAGCTGAGCTGTCTAATATCTCAACTGACCATCACTCTAGCTGAGTCATCTAATATCTCAACTGACCATCACTCTAGCTGAGTCATCTAATATCTCAACTGACCATCACTCTAGCTGAGCTGTCTAATATCTCAACTGACCATCACTCAACTGTTTCCAATATTTTCCTTTCATGTCTTTGTCCAGGGTGTCAACTTAAGTGGAGGTCAACGCCAACGTATCTCTTTGGCCCGAGCCGTCTACAATGACGCCGACATCTATATTCTTGACGATCCTCTCAGCGCTGTCGACTCCCATGTTGGAAGACACATCTTTAACCAAGTCATTGGACCTAATGGATTGCTGAAGAATAAGGTAAGCCATACGGTCTCTTGGGAATAAGGTAAAACATTGAACTAATGAGGTTTCTTGGGAATATAGTAAAATATTGAGCTAATGTGGTTTTCTTGGGAATAAGGTAAAATATTGTGGATATAGGGTTTCTTGAGAATATGGTAAAACATTTAACTATTGGGGTTTCTTGGGAATATGGTTAAATATTGAACTAATGTGGTTTTCGTGGGAATAAGGTAAAATATTAAGATAATTGGGTTTCTTGGAAATATGGTAAAACATTAAGCTGATTGGGTTTCTTGGCAATGTGGTAAAATATTGAGCTGATTGGGTTTCTTGGGAATATGGTAAAATATTGAGCTGATTGGGTTTCTTGGGAATATGGTAAAATATTGAGTCAATAGAATTGCTAATAAATAAAACAAAGACTTGCATTTCTTAGTTTTATATCAAATAATAATAATATTCAATTCATTTGCAAGCAAACAACTCATTACGCTTTTTTAGATGGCCATTGCCATCTTTTTTGTTCTAGTGGTGACAGAGAAATAATCGACAATAATATTGTTTTTGGGTTATTGTCCTTTGTCAAGATTGTGTATCTCTCTTCTGTCACTCACTAGAACTCTTTAGAATATATAGTATTCTCTAAAGCATACATCAGCTGATTAGCCTAATTTGCATACCTAGTGATTTTATGGCTGCTTTGCTGAAGATTAGATATACAAAATTAGAATTTTGTTTTTTGCTCTGACATAGCGGATACGTAAATGTATTTGTGAGTTTTATATTGAATAATAATAATATTTGATTCGTTTGTAAACAAACAGCCTCGTTACGTTGAGAGATACACAATGTTGACGACGGGTAATAAATAACCCAGAAACAATTGTCGATTGTTTCTCTTTGTCACCACTAGAACAAAAGGATGGTGATGGCCATCTATAAAATGAGGCTGTTTGCTTGCAAACGAATTGAAGATTATTATTATTGGACATAAAACTCACAAATGCATTTACATATCCGCTATGTCAGAACGAAAAATGAAATTCTAATTTTGTTTAAGATAAAGACTTTAGGAATAAATAAGGGCTTCTTGGGGGTTGTGGTAAGATAAAAGACCAACAGTATGATTTCTTGGGAATATGGTAAGATAAAAGAGCTACAGTATTTGATTAAGAATAATTTAAGACACTCAACTATTAAGATATGCAATTCTTCATTTAAGTATCTTTCATTAAATACAACATACTTGGAAGTCGATAAACCAATGTGATTTTCAATTGTTTTTAGGTTTTAAATAGACTTAACCCTTTAGCATTTAAACCAGCCGTATCTGGCTAGAATTCTCTCACCTCTCTCTGTTCAAACTGGCCATAACTGGAGTTCATTAACTGGAGTTCATTAACTGGAGTTCATTAACTGAGAGTTCATTAACTGAGAGTTCATTAACTGGAGTTCATTAACTGCGAGTTCATTAACTGAGAGTTCATTAACTGAGAGTTCATTAACTGAGAGTTCATTAACTGAGAGTTCATTAAATGTGGAGTTCATTAAATGTGGAGTTCATTAATTGGGAGTTCGTTAACTGTGGAGTTCGTTAACTGTGGAGTTCATTAACTGTGGAGTTCGTTAACTGAGAGTTCATTAACTGAGAGTTCATTAACTGAGAGTTCATTAACTGAGAGTTCATTAACTGAGAGTTCATTAACTGAGAGTTCATTAACTGTGGAGTTCGTTAACTGTGGAGTTCATTAACTGTGGAGTTCGTTAACTGTGGAGTTCATTAACTGAGAGTTCATTAACTGTGGAGTTCGTTAACTGTGGAGTTCATTAACTGAGAGTTCATTAACTGAGAGTTCATTAACTGAGAGTTCATTAACTGAGAGTTCATTAACTGTGGAGTTCGTTAACTGTGGAGTTCATTAACTGTGGAGTTCGTTAACTGTGGAGTTCATTAACTGAGAGTTCATTAACTGAGAGTTCATTAACTGAGAGTTCATTAACTGAGAGTTCATTAACTGAGCGTTCATTAACTGTGGAGTTCGTTAACTGTGGAGTTCGTTAACTGTGGAGTTCATTAACTGAGAGTTCATTAACTGAGAGTTCATTAACTGAGAGTTCATTAACTGAGAGTTCATTAACTGTGGAGTTCGTTAACTGTGGAGTTCATTAACTGTGGAGTTCGTTAACTGTGGAGTTCATTAACTGAGAGTTCATTAACTGTGGAGTTCGTTAACTGTGGAGTTCATTAACTGAGAGTTCATTAACTGTGGAGTTCGTTAACTGTGGAGTTCATTAACTGAGAGTTCATTAACTGAGAGTTCATTAACTGTGGAGTTCATTAACTGAGAGTTCATTAACTGTGGAGTTCGTTAACTGTGGAGTTCATTAACTGAGAGTTCATTAACTGAGAGTTCATTAACTGAGAGTTCATTAACTGAGAGTTCATTAACTGTGGAGTTCGTTAACTGTGGAGTTCATTAACTGTGGAGTTCGTTAACTGTGGAGTTCATTAACTGAGAGTTCATTAACTGTGGAGTTCGTTAACTGTGGAGTTCATTAACTTAGAGTTCATTAACTGTGGAGTTCGTTAACTGTGGAGTTCATTAACTGAGAGTTCATTAACTGTGGAGTTCATTAACTGAGAGTTCATTAACTGTGGAGTTCATTAACTGTGGAGTTCATTAACTGAGAGTTCATTAACTGTGGAGTTCGTTAACTGTGGAGTTCATTAACTGTGGAGTTCATTAACTGTGGAGTTCATTAACTGTGGAGTTCATTAACTGTGGAGTTCATTAACTGAGAGTTCATTAACTGTGGAGTTCGTTAACTGTGGAGTTCGTTAACTGTGGAGTTCATTAACTGAGAGTTCATTAACTGTGGAGTTC
The DNA here is from genome assembly GCA_964016885.1 of Eledone cirrhosa. Taxonomy (NCBI): domain Eukaryota; kingdom Metazoa; phylum Mollusca; class Cephalopoda; order Octopoda; family Eledonidae; genus Eledone; species Eledone cirrhosa. The sequence continues at coordinate 16,360,757 of OZ024756.1, forward strand.
ATTAAATGTGGAGTTCATTAACTGGGAGTTCGTTAACTGTGGAGTTCGTTAACTGTGGAGTTCATTAACTGTGGAGTTCGTTAACTGAGAGTTCATTAACTGTGGAGTTCGTTAACTGTGGAGTTCGTTAACTGTGGAGTTCGTTAACTGTGGAGTTCGTTAACTGTGGAGTTCGTTAACTGTGGAGTTCGTTAACTGTGGAGTTCGTTAACTGTGGAGTTCGTTAACTGTGGAGTTCATTAACTGTGGAGTTCGTTAACTGTGGAGTTCGTTAACTGTGGAGTTCGTTAACTGTGGAGTTCGTTAACTGTGGAGTTCGTTAACTGTGGAGTTCGTTAACTGTGGAGTTCGTTAACTGTGGAGTTCATTAACTGAGAGTTCATTAACTGTGGAGTTCATTAACTGAGAGTTCATTAACTGTGGAGTTCGTTAACTGTGGAGTTCGTTAACTGTGGAGTTCGTTAACTGTGGAGTTCGTTAACTGTGGAGTTCGTTAACTGTGGAGTTCATTAACTGAGAGTTTTTGGTTTATCTCCACTATTGGTGAATAATTCTGGCTGCATTGAAACGTTTGTAGTCTTATCCTTGGTCTTACGGGATTTTGAATTATAAATGCTCTGCTATTATAACTGTTCACTCCTGAAGAACGAAGGTTAAAAGAGGGCATTGAGCTTAACTCATCTTACCAATGAAAATAGTGAACTAGTACACTATAACCTTGTATATTAGTATCATCATCATCATCATCATTTTACGTCCGCTTTTCCCTGCTTGCAAGGGTGGGACAGGAACTGATTCTGGCTTGATTTCTACAGCTATCTAGCTATCCCTAACACCAACCTCATTTACAGTGAGTGCTGGGTGCTTTTTTTTTCCGTGGCGCCTACGCGTCCACTTTACGGTGTCGGCTGGGTGTTTTTTTGTTGTGGCACCTCCACAACCACTTTGCAGTGGAATGATAGGGACCCCAGTCCCTATCATCTCATTTCTACAGCTGAGTAAACTGGAGCAATGTGAAATAAAGTGTCTTGCTCAAGGACACAACACATCACCCGGTCTGAGAATTGAACTCACAACCTTTCGATTGCAAGGCCAATGCTCTAACCACTAAGCCAAGTGCCTCCATGTATCTCTCTCTCTATATATATTCCTCTGTTTATCTGGTCTATAGACACGTATCCTTGTGACCCATGGCATACACTGGTTACCTGAGGTAGATAATATTATCGTGATGAACAACGCACAAATATCAGAGACAGGCAACTATAACGAGTTGGTTAATCATAATGGACCATTTGCTCACTTTCTTCAAGCCCACCTCACACAAAGACAGGTGTCTACAGAATCAATGGAAGGTAAGTCTAAATCTTAGTCTTTCTCCCTCCCCTCTCCCTCTCTCTCTGTCATAGTGGTCCCCCTACAACTGTCATGCGTTATAGGCCCATTTACATATACATATATATATAGGCCCATTTACATATACATATATATATATATAGGCCCATTTACATATATATATATATATATATATATATATATATATGTGTGTGTGTGTGTAAATGGGCCTATATATATATATATATATATATGTAAATGGGCCTATATATATATATAGGCCCATTTACATATACATATATATATATATATATATATATATATATATATATATATATATATATATAGGCCCATGCAGGGAAGAGCGAACGTAAAATGATGATGATGACGATACATATACATACATTATACATACATACACATACATACATTCATATATATATATATATATACATACATACGCATTACACATACATGCATTCATATATATCATTATCATCATCATCATTTTAAAGCGGACGTAAATATAAAAGAAATCAAAGAACGCCTACATACTCATACAATTTTTATTCGCTAACAATGTTTTATCCATACCATGGGGCAGGAATCATCAGAGCTTTATAAACAAAAATATAGTGCTGAGTATAAGCTCTACCAAGCTTAGCCACCAGAACATTAGATATATATATATATATATATAGGCCCATTTACATATATATATATATATGAAAAATATATCGTTTTTTACAAAAACAATATAAAAAAATTGGAAACATAGGAGAAGTTAAAACAGTTCAAAATACAGTAATTTATTATAATAAACAGTACAGAAGGCTGTGTTTCATACTTCTTTGAATGATTTTTTTCAAACAAGCATGTATACAAAATCCTATTGTGTTAAAAATAAAAATTACACATGAAGCAAATTGTACATTAAAGTAAATACCAAGTACGTTTTTATATTGATTTACAAACGTTTCGTCCTCTTATTGGGACTTTTCAAAACCAGTTATTTATAAGTAAAAGTCTCATTATAAAACTCACCAAATGTAAACAAATTTCTCTGACTGCTGATTGTTGGTTTGGTGAGTTTTATAATAAGACTTTTACTTATAAATAACTAGTTTTGAAAAGTCCCAATAAGGGGATGAAACGTTTGTAAATCAATATTTAATATAAAAACGTATTTGGTAATTACTTTAATGTATGTATGTATGTATGTATGTATGTATGTATATATATATATATATCAATTTATATATATATATATATATATCCCAGTACAACCTGTCCCATGGTCGGGTCGTTGGTGACTAAACTGGCAACCCTACCAAGGTTTCTTGGTGAGAGGGTGACTTTGGACATCCTGCAGGACTAAAAACAAAACCTGTCAAAGGGCAAAGGAGCTCTTAAGAGTCAATGGCCATCCAAAATCACCGGGAGAGATGACTCCTTAGCCTTTGTCAATGCAGAATTCTAGGAGAAGGAAAACTCTGATATAACACCTGCAACCCATTCGGCAGACCGAATATCCAGTCAGCACAGTCCCAGCAACTACAACAGTCTTGCCAACAATAGGGCAGATGTATCCGGTACAACAAGCATAATAACAGCAAATATCCAGGGTCTTTATCCGAAAACAAAACAGTGTAAAGTCCCTTTCTTGGAAGAATTAGCAACAGAAAACAACTCCAAAATAATTGGAATTACTGAAAGTCATCTCAACGAAAACATCCGCAACAGCGAAATCTCAATCAATGGATTCAACATCTTCAGATGTGATAGACAAGGCAGATCCCATGGGGGCGTTATCATGTATATCCATGATACCTATGCATGCATAGAACTTGTCAATGAATCAAATGCCTACTGCAACCTGCTGTGCATAAAAATCATCCAACTTAATACAGTTGTAACAATAATGTACAGACCGCCAAACAGCCCAACATTATCCTTCACTGAGCCACTGACAAAGCTCCAACAAATTCTGGGAAACATGGCGAGTCCAATGCCAGACATTATCCTCCTTGGTGACTTCAACTTCCCTAACATCATCTGGCCACATGGACACATACTAAAACTGGGGACAAAAGCTGAACAAATACAGGCAGCCAAACTGTTGGAAGTCACAGAGAAATTATACCTCAAACAAATGATGACAGAAGCAACTAGAAATAATAATACGATCGACTTGGTTTTCACCAACAACGAGGACACGCTATTTGACCTTCACTCAACCCCAACAATCCTTTCAGACCACAATATTATTGAAATGCATTTACACATTGGTAATGAGCCCAATGCCACAACTCTTAAACAAAAGGACATGCCAAAGCTATGCAGGTATGATTATCACCAGGCAAATTGGGAAACTATTAACAACCAGTTACAAATCATTGACTGGGATCTCTACCTTACTGGGCCAGATAAACACAAGAAATTCTTAAACAAGATCGAAGAAATATATGCAAAAAATATTCCTCTTAAGAAAACCAAATCCACAAAAAACCTGTACCACGGGAGCGAAAGATCCTGATGCGCAAAAGGTCAAGACTAAGAAACAAAACATCTAAGCTGACATCAAAACATGAACTACAGAAAGTCCTTGACCAAATATACAGATTAGAAGACAATCTAAAACAACACTATGATGAAGAACGTAACAATGCAGAAAAGAGAGCCATAGAAAACATCAAGAAAAATCCAAAATGTTTCTACAGTTTTGCAAAGAAATACTCGAATACCAAGTCAACAATAGGACCTCTCCAGAGACAAAATGGGGATGTAGTGAATAACCCTATTGAAATGGCAGAAATGTTGGGTCAACAGTATGAAAGTGTCTTCAGTGAGCCATCTAAAACCATGAAGATTCATGACCCAGGAGAATTCTTCAAGGATATCGACCATACTAAACCTACCCTATCCGACATTGATTTCAACCCAGAAGACATAGAAAGAGCCATAGACAAGCTCTCCATGCACTCGGCTGCAGGGCCTGATGGTTTCAATGCCATGATACTTAAAAACTGCAAGGTACAATTGTTGAAACCCCTTTACATGATATGGAAGGAATCTATGGAGAATGGCAAAATACCAAATACATATAAAGAAGCACACATAACTCCAATACATAAAGGGGACAGCAAATCAAAACCAAAGAACTACCGACCAATCTCACTGACATCACACATTATCAAGGTCTTCGAAAGAATAGTTCGTGGAAAACTGGTTGAGTTCCTGGAATCCAACAATCTGATGAATTGCAACCAGCATGGATTCAGGTTAGGTAGATCATGTCTTTCCCAACTACTGGCACACCATGACCAAATCCTAGAAAATCTAGAGAATGGATACAACACAGATGTTATTTACCTCGACTTTGCCAAGGCATTTGACAAGGTAGATCATGGCATCCTGGGACACAAACTTCGAAAGCTAGGAATAGGAGGAAAAGTTGGTACATGGATACATGAGTTCCTTACAAATAGAACTCAAACAGTCACTGTGAATGGAACCCATTCAACACCATCACCTGTGACCAGCAGTGTTCCTCAGGGTACAGTACTCGGCCCGATCCTGTTTCACATCCTCATCTCTGACATAGATGAAGATACAACCAGCAACGTCACATCCTTTGCTGATGACACCAGGGTCATGAGACAAATCAAAGATGAGGTGGATACAGAGGCCTTACAAAAGGACCTGACCACCATATACAAATGGCAGGAAACAAACAACATGTTGTTCAATGATAAGAAGTTTGAACTAATTCGCTACGGAACAGATCAAGATCTGAAAAATACAACAAACTACAGAAACCCATCAGGACAACAAATAATGGAAAAACAGTGTGTGAAAGATTTAGGCATCCACATGGGAACCAGCCTAAAATTCAGAGAACACCTTGACTCAGTCTGTCTTACTGCAAGAAAGTACAGCGGGTGGATCTTGCGCACCTTCAAATCAAGAGATACCTCAACAATGAAAACCCTCTGGAACAGTATGGTACTTCCGAGGATTGACTACTGTTCTCAGTTGTGGTCACCAACAACAAAGGGCCAACTATCTAAGATGGAATCGCTCCAAAGAAATTTTACCTCATACTTCTCAGAAACGAGGGACCTGGACTATTGGCAAAGACTCAAAACCTTGAAGATGTACTCAATAGAAAGAAGATTTGAGCGATACCGAATTATATACATTTGGAAAATGATAGAGCAAAAGGTGCCAAACTTTGGTATCAAAACCTACCACTCACTGCGCCACGGAAGACGCTGCCAGCTACCACCAATCAACAAAAAGGCTGGCCAGGCAACAAAAACCCTGCGAGAGTCAAGTCTGTTGGTTCGAGGGGCACAACTATTCAACTCCATTCCGGTACATGTCAGAAATCTATCAGGATGCAGTGTGGAATCATTCAAATTGCAGCTGGATAGATACTTAAGCACCATTAGAGATGAACCCCATCTCCCAGGATATACACAACGAGCACAAACTGACTCAAACTCGCTCCTACACATGTCAAAATTAAACAGAGAATACAACCTGGCAACCACACCAGACTCTGAGGATGGAGTCTTCGACTTGGCCTGAGCATGGACTCAAACTCAAATGAAATGAAATGAAATGTATCCAATGATGTTGACTTGTTCTTCTTTTTGTTAAATATCATCTTGGTTAAGAGAGTGGGACTGGCTTTGTGCAATGCTCACTATAAAAGCTTCACGGCACAGGCATTGCTTTATATCTGGAGATCTCTCTGCACTTGTCGTCACATGGTACCATGGGCCCAGCACTATGTGTCAATAATTGTCACAAGTGTAGTGTTTGTACCAGAGTTTTCAAGTCGCTGGCTGAACTAAAAAGTCACACTCGTTCACCGCATCGGTAGGGGTTTTCCTACATGGATATAAGGTAGTGGCCATACTGGAAAACGAGTTGGCAGCCACCATATATATATATATATATATATAGGAAAAGGTATGACCCCGACGGCAGAGCTCAAGCCGTTTTGACGGCTATTTCTGGACTATATATAAAAAACAAATTTGTTTTCGCTCTTAACGTGGTGGAGACCTAAATGTATTCGTGAGTGGATAGCGGTTCCAATGAGGGACGAGAGAATACATAATCTTGACAAGGTGTAAGACACTTCACCTACTGCTGGAACAAAAGGATGACAACGCCATCTACCACGGGGTGTCTCATGAGGCTGTTTACTTGTAAATAAAAAAAAAAAACGAATGTTAATAATATTATGATATTATTATATTATTATTGTTATTCACTCACGAATACACACACACACACACACACACACACACACACACACACACACATATATATAACACTTATATCAAATATATATATTCATTTCATTTTACGTCCGCTTTTCCCTGCTTGCAAGGGTGGGACGGGAACTGATTCTGGCTTGATTTCTACAGCTGGATGCCCTTCCTAACACCAACCTCATTTACAGTGAGTGCTGGGTGCTTTTTTGCTGTGGCACCTCCACAACCACTTTGCAGTGGAATGATATGGACCCCAGTCCCTATCATCTCATTTCTACAGCTGAGTAAACTGGAGCAATGTGAAATAAAGTGTCTTGCTCAAGGAAACAACACATCACCCGGTCTGAGAATTGAACTCACAACCTTTCGATTGCAAGGCCAATGCTCTAACCACTAAGCCATGTTCCTCCATACGTATATATATATACATACATACATACATACATACGTATATATATATATATATACATACATACATATATATATATGGTGGCTGCCAACTCGTTTTCGAGTACGGCCACTGCTTTATATCCATGTAGGACAACCCCGACCGATGCACTGAACGAGTGTGACTTTTTAGTCCAGCCAGCGACTTGAAAACTCTGGTACAAACACTACACTTGTGACAATTATTGACACATAGTGCTGGGCCCATGGTACCATGTGATGACAAGTGCAGAGAGATCTCCAGATATAAAGCAATGCCTGTGCCGTGAAGCTTTTATAGTGAGCAAAGGCACTGCACAAAGCCAGTCCCACTCTCTTAATCAAGATATTTACCAAATATACATACATACATACATACATACATACATACATACATACATACATACATACATACACACAGTTGTTGGTGTCAATATGACAGATATATTGTCATTGATGTTCACTATATTGTATTCCATCTTATATTTCATGTAGTTAGTGATGTGAACCTGAAACTACACTCAAGTCCTCCCTCCAGTCCTGACACAATTAACAATCTTCTGAGGGATCCTGAGTTACAGTCCGCTTCTTCCTCCTGTGAAAATGAAGAATCATTGTGAGTATTTTATGGTAGGGACCTTTAAAGGGAGAGAAATACATGAACAAGAAAATAGATTAATTTTGTGTGAAATAAGGGTCAATTGTCTTTAAATTTTATTTATGGAATATATTGTGTAAATACAGTTTAATAGAAATAGCAAAAAAACAGAAAATTTAGATTGAGAAGAATAGAATGTAAAATAGGAAAATATGGAGTAAAAAGAGAATAAGAAAGAAACAACAGAAAGAGGAGGGAATGACAAGAACTCTAGAATGGGGCAGAGGGAAGGTGGAATGATTAGGCTATGAGCCTAGGGCATGGTGGTGGAGGGGCTGTGCCCCGCGGACAATGGCCAGCGACACCCACTGCAACAGCCACCCCACCTCACAGGGCGCCCTTCTCAGACGGGCTGCCAACGTTACGATTTTTGGTGGGCACACAGATATATAAAGTTAAATACAGAGTGGATTGATTTTCTATGGCTTAGAATATATGTATGTCTTCGTTAAGAAATCTCTCTAGGAGAAGGTCAGTCTCATATAAAACCTGCAACTCTGTTTGCATCCAATGATGTAGACCAGTTCTATTTCTGGGTTAAATGCAGTCAATGTTCAGAGAGTAGGATTGGCCCCATGAAAAGCCTTTCCTTACTTAACCCTTTAATGTTCAAACCGGCCAGAATTCTCTACCCTTTTCTGTTGAAACTGGCTGTAACTGGCCACTCAAACTGATGTTAAGGTATTGTTCTCAAAATAAATACTTTCAAAATCTCATAGATTCGATATTATGTGAGATAAAGCATTTACCATGAAAATATAATAGTATATATAGAGTAATGTGAATGCTAAAGGGTTAAAAAAGCTTCAAGCAGAGGCATTGCTTGAGATGTGACATTTTTTGCAATGTTTTGACAAAAACCTGGCAGGACTAAAAAGCTACATCCATGAAGCTCACGCTTAAATATCAAGCAAAAGGAGGTTGTCATATCTCTAGCATAGCTAAACAGTCCTTCTGACCTGTTCTTTGTCAGGTTTTCTATGGTTAGATACCTTTCCTATCATAATAATAATGAAATTATTGTGTACAGTGCTCAGGTGCACTACAACTCATCAAAGGTGCATGTATAGTACATAGAATAATGTACAAATGTCAGGAAAATAAACAGTGTATGAGTCATGATATAATAACAATAACAATAATGAAATATTGTGCACAGTGCCCAGGTGCACCACAACCCATCAAAAAAGTGCATGTACAGTACATAGGGCAATGCACAAACATCAGTAAAATGAACAGTGCACACATGTGTGCATGTGTATGGAAGGGGCACAGAGTGAACGGGGTGACCTATTATGAGAGTCAGAATGATTTGTCCTCTCTCTCTCTCATTCACACACACTCTCTAATTCTTTAAATTTCATTCTCCCACTCTCTCAAACTCTCTTCCCCCTTCATTATCTGCAGGAAGGAAACCTACTCAAATCCTGCAATGAAACAATGGCAGAAGATGTCCCCATTTTCCAGGTTTTTCAAAAGTAAAAGTAAATCCAATGCTGTCCAGATGGAGGCCATCCCAGGTAAACAGAACGAATTGAAAAATAAACTCATTGAGAAGGAGAAAATATCATCAGGAAAGGTCAGTTGGAACACCTTCGTTAATATATCATTAACACCTTCGTTTACATCTTCATTAACATAACATTAACACCTTCGTTAAGATGTGATTGACACCTCACCTGACCCTTGGTAGCAGGGACAATGAGTGGGGGACTTTAGTGGAATACATTCTTGAGTTTCAGGATACCTTCTTCTCTCCTTCCCACTCATTCACTCACACCGCCACCCACACTCACATTGCTACCTTATCATTGACACACCGTCACGTCCACATACCCCTCACACCCACATTCACACTTCCACCCACTCACACCGACACTTACACTGCCACCCTCACTGTAATTTCAGGTGAAGTTAAAAATCTTCAAGACCTACATCATGTCAATAGGTGTGCTCCCGACAGTTTTTGGCCTCACTTGTTACACTCTCTTCCAAGTATTTGTTATCTTCAGTAGCATTTGGTTGAGTTGGTGGTCCGAAGATGAAGCTGACATCAATGGCACCAATACTGCTGTCTTCGATATTGCTCCAGCTGACCGGGCCACATTCTATCTTGGGGTCTATGGTGGTCTCGGAGTGCTCCAGTGTAAATATTTCCTTTTATTTCAATCATTTTACGTCTGTTTTCCATGTTGGTGTAGGTTAGACAGGTTGTTACAGGCTGAGTCAGTTCTTATTCAGAGGTATTGCCCCGCTAGACTGCATTAGGGGACCACGTCATGCCTGTATGTTCTTTTGGAATGGTTTCTATGGCTAAATGCCCTTCCTAATGGTATGGTATAGTCCCATAACTCCTGATATTGACATACAGTGTTTCTTGGACATTTTAAGCCTGACCCATCCCTCTCCAGGCCTGAGTACAGCAGATTTCTTCCTGAGAAAGATAGAAAGTGAGGGAGAGGAAATGAGAAAGAGATATAGAGGAAGAATCGACCCCAGTGCCAGACTGGTGCTTTTTTTATCGACCCCGTACGGATGAAAGGCTAAGCTAACCTTGGCAGGATTTGAAGTCAGAACTTAAAAGGCTGTAACTCTATGCTGTGAAGTATGTTGTCCAATGCTCTACCAATATTACCAAGCCACTCCCCTTCCTAATAATTATTTCTACTTGTGGCACAAGGCCACCAATTATCCCAGTGCATTACTGGTGCCTTATTTGATCGACCACGTGAGGATGAATAGCAAAGCTAACCTCGGTGGGATTTGAACTCAGAACGCAAAGGGCCATAACTCTATGCTGCAAAGCTCGCAGTCTGACGCTCTACCGACATTGCCAATGCCAACCAAAGTTTGCTGGGAGTGTCTAAACAATCCTCTCTATCCTATGTTGTTTCCATTCAATCAACCACCACTTTACAGAGTGTACTGGGTGTATTTTCTCATGGCACAGCCTTCTCCATTCTGTCCACCGGAGCTGTGGGTGGGCCCCATTCTTTCATCTGATTGTACATAACTGTAGCTGTCTTATACCTCTGTATTACTGTAAACATGTATATAGATTGATAGATATATGTATATATATATAAAAATAAAAATATAAATAAAAGAACTTAAGAGGTTGTCATGTCCTCGACAAGACCTAGAGAGTCTTCTATTCCATGTTGGGTAGTCCCCATTCCTTAACTTAGAGTGTAAATAGAAGGAAGGAATGAGTTGTTGGGTGAAGACTTAGTGATCATCACCTCAAGATCAGTAAGAAACCAAACAGGGGCTTTGTAGGCTTAAATCCTTTCTTTAGCAGAGTTGTCAGCCCTTCACCATTTCCAACGATGAGTGCCCTAGTTGATTTAATCACAGGAACTGCCTGCTCATGAAATTGTGTAAGTGGCCGAACATTCAACAAAAACATGCACCTTTAATGTAGTTCTCGGGGAGATTCAGCATGTTACAACATGTGACATTACTGACCCATTGAAATTACAGGTACAACTCATTTTTGTCAGTTGAGTGGACTGGAGCAACATGTATTAAAGTGTCTTGCTCAAGGACACAATACACACTGCCCTGTCCAGAAATTAAACGCACAACCTTACAATCATGAAGCGAACAACCTCATCACTAAGACACAAAATGGCCTGAACCCTTTACAATTTACATTACTCTATAAATACTATTGTATTTTCATGGTAAAGACTTACCTCACATAATTATTTCACATAATATCGAATCTATAAGATTTTGTTATTATTAATTTTGAGAACAGTACCTTAACATCAGTATGAGTGGCTGGTTTCAACAGAAAGAGATGAGAGAATTCTGGCCAGATACGAACGGTTTAACACTTTAGCATTTACATTACTCTATATATACTACTATATTTTCGCAGTAAAGGCTTTACCTCACATAATATTGAATCTATGTGATTTTGATATTATTTATTTTGAGAACAATACCTTAACGTCAGTATGAGTAGCAAGTTACAGCTGGTTTGAACAGAAAGAGGTGAGAGAATTCTGGTCGCAGATGGCCTGTTTAAATGCTGAAGGGTTAAAGTGTCTTGCTCAAGGACACAATACACACTGCCCGGTCCAGAAATCAAACTCACAACCTTACAATCATGAACCGAACAACTTCACCAGTAAGCCACAAATGGCCTTAAAATGTTTGTTGAATGAAAATATTTGTTCTAACCATATTCTTTCAATATTATTCTGACAGTTTTCTAGCATTTTCTCTCTATTTTCAGCAATTTGTGTTCTATGTTATTCCATCATTGCTTCGTTCTCGTTGTTGGGTGGAGCCAAGAAGTTACATTCACAACTTATTGCCAATGTCATGAAATGTCCAATCACATTCTTTGATACAATACCTATGGGACGTATCATCAATCGATTCTCCAAAGATATTGATACCGTCGATATGGTTTTACCAATGGTTGTGCGTCAGATTATCCGTACAGCATTCATCATCATCACCGCACTTTTTATAATAACTTACACAACACCAACAATTTTAATTGCCATTCTACCTCTGGCTGTTGTCTACTATTTAGTACAGGTTAGTCTCTCTCTCTCTCTCTCTCTCTCTCTCTCTCATCATCATCATTTTACGTCTGCTTTTCCCTGCTTGCAAAGGTGGGACGGGAACTGATTCTGGCTTGATTTCTACAGCTGGATGCCCTTCCTAACACCAACCTCATTTACAGTGAGTGCAGGGTGCTTTTTTTTCCGTGGCGCCTACATGTCCACTTTACAGTGTCGGCTGGGTGCTTTTTTGCCGTGGCACCTCCACGACCACTTTGCAGTGGAATGATAGGGAACCCAGTCCTATCATCTCATTTCTGCAGCTGAGTAAACTGGAGCAATGTGAAATAAAGTGTCTTGCTCAAGGAAACAACACATCACCCGGTCTGAGAATTGAACTCACAACCTTTTGATTGCAAGGCCAATGCTCTAACCACTAAGTCATGTGCTTCCATATATATATGTATATATAGTGAAAGAGTGAAGAATAACATGGTCGGCTGTACAAAAAGGGTTTATTTACAGTATTAACAATTGTTTCATTGATCAGGTGAGTCTAAAGGCCACTGATCACTAGAAATTATGTCTCTCGACCTTAATTACAGTGTGTGTCTCTGATCAAATCATCGGAATACAGCCGACCATGTTATTCTTCACTCTTTCACTATTATTACTACAAGAATCACCTGCATGGGAATTCTCGTAAACTCACCACCTAACTAAGGAAACCTCTTGTTGAGTCAAACAACGCCATACATTAAAACCATCCATAGTACAGAGTACTCACAACCTCTAACTGGATTATCTTAAACAATACCTTGTTATCATATATACATATATATATATTAGTTTCAGAAGATCCCGTTAAGGGTGAAAGCAGCCATACTTTAATCTGTTATTTTAATATATATATATATATCTTTCTTTCTCTGCTTCTCTCTCTCTCTCTCCACTTCTAAAAATCTCTCCCTCCCTCTTTTTGTGAGGGGGCATAGCCTAGTGGTTAGAGTTCTGGGCTCGCAATTGTATGTTCATAAGTTTGAGTCCCAGGCCTGGTGGCTGGTTGTGTCCTTAAACAAGGATATTGGTATCACATTGCTTCGGTTGACTCAGCTGAAAATAAGAAACAGAAACAAGTTAACTTTGTGGTGAACTAGAGTCTGTCCAGGGGAAAGTCTTGTTCCTTCTGTCACTTAGCACTACACAAGTAGTTTTGTACTCTCACTCACACACAAGTACAGTCATGTACTCCCACTCACACACAAGTACAGTCTTGTACTCACTCACACACAAGTACAGTCTTGTACTCTCACTCTCACACAAGTACAGTTTTGTACTCCCACTCACTCACGTGTACAGTCATGTACTCTCATTCACACACAAGTATCGTCTTATACTCTCACTCACACAGGAGTACAGTTTTGTACTCTCGGTGACTTAACCCTTTTGCATTTACATTACTCTATATTTACTATTATATTTTCATGGAAAAAGGCTCTATCTCACATAATATCAAATCTATGAGATTCTGATATTATTTACTTAAGTGAACAATACCTTAACATAGGTATGAGTGGCTGGTTATGGTTGGTTTGAACAGAAAGAGGTGAAAGAATTCTGGCCAGTTTAAATGAAACCAAGGTGTGGAGAAATGGCCCTAAAATCCTTGTATGATAAACAATGTTTTTGTGTAATTTCAGAGATATTTTGTGCCGGCTTCTCGTCAACTGAAACGTATTGAGTCCGTGAGTCGTTCACCTGTATTCAGTTTGTTTGGTGAAACTGTCCTGGGTGTCACCTCCATCCGAGCATATAATATGCAGACATACTTCATTAATCTCTTTGAAGATCTAATCAATGAGAATCAGCTGGCAAATACTTCTCTGCAGATCCTCAACAGGTAAAGAGAGTTTGGCAATATTCTAGTGAGAGTTCTATTGTTTTTACAATTTTATTTACAACCCATACTTACATATGTATATATATGTATATATATATATATATATGTGTGTATATGACGAAGAAGGGTTATATGATGCCTGTGTGAGGAGCGCAATGCTGCATGGTAGTGAGACATGGGTAGCAACTGCAGAGGATATGCGACGGCTGGAGAGAAATGAGGCAAGCATGCTCCGTTGGATGTGCAATGTCAATGTGCGTGAACGACCCAGCATGGATGTGTTGAGAGAGATAGAATGTAGTGTGCGAGAGAGGAGACTGCGGTTCTATGGACATGTGATGCGCATGGAGGATGACCGATGGGTGAAGAAGTGCCAGGAAATGCCAGTTGAAGGAAGACGTGGTAGAGGTAGACCACGAAAAACACGGGCGGAGGTGGTGAGAACAGACCTCAGATCGCTGAAGCTCACGGTGGAGATGACAAAGGACCGTGACAAGTGGAGAGATGCTGTGCTGACTAATACCAGTCCCACCCTTGCAAGCAGGGAAAAACGGACGTAAAATGATGATGATGATGATAAAATCGCTCAGTATGCAAATGAGGCTATTTAGAAATATGCTTTAGAAAATACTATATATTTTCAACAGTTCAAATAAGTGTCAGAGAGGTAAACAGTCCTGATGAAGGGTAATGACCAAGAAACATATTGATTGTTCCTCAATGCTACTGTTTAGCAGCAACCGAGAGATCTGGAGACGCTAAAGACACCCTAGGGCCAGATGGTAGCAAGGTGTCACCAACCGAGAGAGCTGGGGATGCTAAAGACACCCCAGGGCCAGATGGTAGCAAGGTGTCACAAAATGAGAGATCTGGAGCGACCCTAGGGCCAGATGGTAGCAAGGTGTCACCAAATAAGAGATTTGGGGACAACCCCAGGGCCAGATGGTAGCAAGGTGTCACCAAATGAGAGATCTGGAGAGACTCTAGGGCCATATTGTCTCTCAGGTAGTTACCTGTATTAACACCTTATATATTGTCTGTCAGGTGGTTACCTGTATTAACACCTTATATATTATCTCAGGTAGTTACCTGTATTAACACCTTATATATTGTCTGTCAGGTAGTTACCTGTATTAACACCTTATATATTGTCTGTCAGATAGTTACCTGTATTAACACCTTATATATTGTCTGTCAGGTAGTTACCTGTATTAACACCTTATATATTGTCTGTCAGGTGGTTACCTGTATTAACACCTTATATATTGTCTGTCAGGTAGTTACCTGTATTAACACCTTATATATTGTCTGTCAGGTAGTTACCTGTATTAACACCTTATATATTGTCTGTCAGGTAGTTACCTGTATTAACACCTTATATATTGTCTGTCAGGTGGTTACCTGTATTAACACCTTATATATTGTCTGTCAGGTGGTTACCTGTATTAACACCTTATATATTGTCTGTCAGATAGTTACCTGTATTAACACCTTATATATTGTCTGTCAGGTAGTTACCTGTATTAACACCTTATATATTGTCTGTCAGGTGGTTACCTGTATTAACACCTTATATATTGTCTGTCAGATAGTTACCTGTATTAACACCTTATATATTGTCTGTCAGATAGTTACCTGTATTAACACCTTATATATTGTCTGTCAGGTGGTTACCTGTATTAACACCTTATATATTGTCTGTCAGGTGGTTACCTGTTTTAACACCTTATATATTGTCTGTCAGATAGTTACCTGTATTAACACCTTATATATTGTCTGTCAGATAGTTACCTGTATTAACACCTTATATATTGTCTGTCAGGTGGTTACCTGTTTTAACACCTTATATATTGTCTCTCAGGTAGTTACCTGTATTAACACCTTATATATTGTCTGTCAGGTAGTTACCTGTTTTAACACCTTATATATTGTCTGTCAGGTAGTTACCTGTATTAACACCTTATATATTGTCTGTCAGGTAGTTACCTGTTTTAACACCTTATATATTGTCTGTCAGGTGGTTACCTGTTTTAACACCTTATATATTGTCTGTCAGGTGGTTACCTGTATTAACACCTTATATATTGTCTGTCAGGTAGTTACCTGTATTAACACCTTATATATTGTCTGTCAGGTAGTTACCTGTATTAACACCTTATATATTGCCTCTCAGATAGTTACCTGTATTAACACCTTATATATTGTCTGTCAGGTGGTTACCTGTATTAACACCTTATATATTGTCTGTCAGGTAGTTACCTGTTTTAACACCTTATATATTGTCTGTCAGGTGGTTACCTGTTTTAACACCTTATATATTGTCTGTCAGGTGGTTACCTGTATTAACACCTTATATATTGTCTGTCAGGTAGTTACCTGTATTAACACCTTATATATTGTCTGTCAGGTAGTTACCTGTATTAACACCTTATATATTGTCTGTCAGGTAGTTACCTGTATTAACACCTTATATATTGTCTGTCAGGTAGTTACCTGTATTAACACCTTATATATTGTCTGTCAGGTGGTTACCTGTATTAACACCTTATATATTGTCTGTCAGGTAGTTACCTGTATTAACACCTTATATATTGTCTGTCAGGTAGTTACCTGTATTAACACCTTATATATTGTCTGTCAGGTAGTTACCTGTATTAACACCTTATATATTGTCTGTCAGGTAGTTACCTGTATTAACACCTTATATATTGTCTGTCAGGTAGTTACCTGTATTAACACCTTATATATTGTCTGTCAGGTAGTTACCTGTATTAACACCTTATATATTGTCTGTCAGGTAGTTACCTGTATTAACACCTTATATATTGTCTGTCAGGTAGTTACCTGTATTAACACCTTATATATTGTCTGTCAGGTAGTTACCTGTATTAACACCTTATATATTGTCTGTCAGGTAGTTACCTGTATTAACACCTTATATATTGTCTGTCAGGTGGTTAGGTGTCCGTGTTGATATCCTAGGAAACATCAACATATTCTGTTCCGCTGTCTTTGCTGTGGCCTACAATACCTCCCACGGAGATATTGGACTCTCCCTCAGCTACGCCATGAGTGTAAGTTGACAGCTTTCTTATTTCTCCAATGTTATATATATATATATTTGCAACATCGACAACAACTACAACAATAACACCAATAACACAACACCTATAGCACTAACAACAACACAACACAACACCAATAACATTAACAACAGCAATAACACTAACAACAACAACACAACACCAATAACACTAACAACAACACAACAGCAATAACATTGACAACAACAACACAACAGCAATAACATTAACAACAACAACACAACAGCAATAACACTAACAACAACAACACAACACCAATAACATTAACAACAACACAACAGCAATAACATTAACAACAACAACACAACAGCAATAACACTAACAACAACAACACAACACCAATAACACTAACAACAACACAACAGCAATAACATTAACAACAACAACACAACAGCAATAACATTAACAACAACAACACAACAGCAATAACACTAACAACAACAACACAACACCAATAACATTAACAACAACACAACAGCAATAACACTAACAACAACAACACAACAGCAATAACATTAACAACAACAACACAACACCAATAACACTAACAACAACAACACAACACCAATAACATTAACAACAACACAACAGCAATAACATTAACAACAACAACACAACAGCAATAACATTAACAACAACAACAACACAACAGCAATAACACTAACAACAACAACACAACACCAATAACACTAACAACAACATCAATAACACTAACAACAACAGCAATAACACTAACAACAACAGCAATAACACTAACAACAACAACACCACAGCAATAACACTAACAACAACACAACACCAATAACACTAACAACAACAACACAACACCAATAATACTAACAGCAATAACCAATAACACTAACAACAACACAACAACAACAATAACAACAACAACAACGATAACTACACCAACAACAATAACAACAACAGTGATAACTACAACAACAATAATTACAAATTTTCAACAACAAAATTTTAATGTCTGTCTGTTTATTTTCCAGATAACTTTTTTCCTGGCTTGGTTTTTACGGGTGAGAAGTGACCTGGAGGGTCATATTGTGTCTGTTGAACGTATACAAGAGTACTGCAATATACAGAATGAAGTAAGGACACACAACTAAACATATATATATGTATATACATACATTTATATACACACACACAGAACTAAACATATATATATCATCATCATCATCATCATCATTTTACGTCCGCTTTTCCCTGCTTGCAAGGGTGGGACGGGTCTTATTCAGCACAGCATCTCTCCACTCGTCACGGTCCCTCGTCATCTCCACCGTGAGATTCAATGATCTGAGGTCTGTTCTCACCACCTCCGCCCATGTTTTTCGTGGCCTACCTCTACCACATCTTCCTTCAACTGGCATTTCCTGGCACTTCTTCACCCATCGGTCATCCTCCATGCGCATCACATGTCCATACCACCTCAGTCTCCTCTCCCGTACACTACATTCTATCCCTCTCAGACACAGTTTCTCTCTCAACACATTCATGCTGGGTCATTCACGCACATTTACACTGCACATCCAACGGAGCATGCTTGCCTCATTTCTCTCCAGCCGTCGCATGTCCTCTGCAGTTACTGCCCATGTCTCACTACCATGCAGCATCGCGCTCCTCACACAGGCATCATACAACCGGCCTTTCGTACGCAGGGAGAAACCCTTCTTTGTCAACAGAGGAAGCAGCTCCCTAAACTTCTTCCAACCTGTCCTTTTTCTAGATACTATGGCCTCGGAACACCCTCCTCCCATGCTATGTATATATATATATATATATATATATGTATACATATATATATGTATATATATATATATATATATGTATACATATATATATGTATACATATATATATATATATATATATATGTATATACATACATTCATATACACATACACAGAACTAAACATATATATATATATCATAAAACTTGTCTATAGAATCACCAGATAAAATATATATACCATTTCCTCTCCCAATTAGCATAATTAACTATATAGAAAATCGAATAGACCAGGCTATAAGAATAAAACTTCTATGAAGAAATCTCCAACAAATAACCGAAACTAGCCCTTCGCGTCGGCTACGACGGAATATTTATCGAATATTTTGACAGCGTAATCGCCCAGATACAGTCAATTAAACAGAATTAGGTGTAAAATAAACTAGGAGAAAAGAGAATATATTTATTTACCTCTACCATGGTTTCGTCCGCATTTTGAGATTTCCAATATCTTCGGAAATTCAAGCATCGGACTCTTCAGGAGTTTGCTCTAATCTAGACAATAAATTTTCCAAAGTGATCGCGCCAAGAATACATTCAAAAATGGCTAAGAATCGTGACGTAGCAGCGGTCAGGTTGGAAGGAGTGTGGTAGTTACTTATGGCTGGTGGCTTTTTGCTAGAAAGCACAGCACAATACAGCCAAATTTGTATCTCAACCTAATGGGAGATTATTAATATATATATATATATTTAGCATTAAAAAGTGTGAAAAAAGCCATTAAAAAATCGCGGAAGATATTTACGATTCTGCAAATATGCGGTGGTTTCCTCAAACAATTATTAGTTAGACTAGCAGAAAAACCACCCTCGGCTTGTTTTCTGCTAGCATGTGTAGTGTGTATATTGATATTATACACAGGTATATATACATGTAGATATGATACATCAATTAAAATCGTAATTGACAATATATAATACATAGAAATTGAACAAAGACTGCGTTACACTGTCTTATGTAATCAGTAATGTAATCCATGATACATTAAAAAAAGACGATATTATATATAAACTGCATTAGGAGAAAATGAGTATGTTTATTTAAGCGATGGCCAACCGGAAATGTTGACATTTCAGAAATTTTAAAGTGAATCTTTAAATGAACAAAATATATTTAATGAACAGCCACGAAATTTAGTAGATAAATTATGTAATATTCATTCATTATTTATTCAAAGTAATGCAACTTATTTTACGAATGGGATAACAAATTATAAACCGTACACAGTCCCGCGCTTCTTACTTTATTATAGTTTAGATTCTAAGGAAAATCCCGCGAATAACTGGGGCCACAAATGCCGGCAGTGCACTGTATATATGTGTATATATATATATATGTGTAGCAAAATATCTTCTCAGGCTGACCCCCCGAATGACACCTAGCTGCCATTTCCCTGTTGTCTGGGTTGACGTCAGTTGTCTGGAGTGGCTGGTCAGCTTCAGGTGAAAGCGAAGTAAGTTCTTCTTTCTCTCATTTGCTTCTGGTTCTTCGAAAGAGAAGCATCACTTCGACCTGCTCAAGCATGTGGTGAGATGTAGCGCTTAGCAAAATGTTACAACCCTATGACAAGGGCCCAACAGCAATTCTTCCATCGGCAGTTCAACTACAGAGAATCATCAGCCTCTTCATATAAACAACACAGTTTCCTTGCACTGTGA
>OZ024756.1:16386453-16391453 GCA_964016885.1 Eledone cirrhosa
CTTCATCAGTCAGTTGACGGTCCACAGAATCAAAGGCCTTCCTAAAGTCAATGAAAACCATGACAGCAGGAAGCTCTTTGCTCTAGCTCCCTCTAATATCCTCCTCAGCATCAGGATGTCACAGGGATAGTTTATTTCTGATGAGAAGACAATAATCTCTGAAATAAGCAAAAATAATCTCTAATAGTTATCTGTGTAAGGGAGGGTATAATGGAAAGTGTTTACACTTGTTTCACATGGCTTCTAATTCAAAGAATTAATTTAATTTACCTTGAATTTTTCAATATATGCTGTGTTCTGCTTAAATAATGTGTTTGCGTGAATGTGTGTATACACATTATTTATCTGTGTTGTGGAACTGAAATATCCGGACATCTCTGTCTCTCTTTCTCCGAGTATAACAGTTATTGAACAAGAATTACTAGAGTTATTCCCCTTGAAACAACTCTTTGTATTATGAATTATCTCCCTTCACTTGGAGTATATTGGTTAACTTGAAATCACAATTTACGAACTGATTGACCTTAAAATAAAGGCATTCTACCCGTGACCTTCCCTTTTTTTTTTTTTTTCCACTATACTATAGACTGTTATTTCAGAGACATTTGGCCGATATTTCTAATTGTATATCATGCCAGAATGACCCCTACACAAATTCCCCTGGAATTCTCGTTATATTTCTCGACCGATTTTGTTGGTGGGTTGCAGTTGAAAAACCGGTCAGACTCCGGTGTTTCTGCTCCCCCGACACCACCATCTCTCTTTCTTCGAATGGGCTATGTAGCCGGTAAACCCTAAAGGGACGCAACACACATCGCTATAGCGTTTCACCAACCCCCTGCTTCTGTTGTCTGTATCTGTTTATGTATTTACATGTAGATGTGTGTGTATGTAACTAAAGTGTTACGAATGGACGACTAAATGATTTTAACTTGTTTTTTAACAATTGATGGCGGAAAAGATTTCAAATTGTCTCAACTCTGGCCCGCAACTTAATGGTTCTGACACCCTTACCGGTTACAGAGCCTCCCCCCTCTTTCCTTCGTTACTTAATTCTTTTTTTCTTTTTCTCCTTTTCTTTCCTTATTACCATGTATATTGTATAGATTTTATTACATTTTCCATTTCATTTAAAGAACTATTTTTTTTCTGGAGATGTTTGTCTGTTTACCAGGCATCGGACTACTGAACACAGACTTGCGAAGGAATAAAGACTCACACACACACATATATACATGTGGGGTGTGTGTGCGTGCGTGTAATGTTCGTAGGGTATTATTATCGCCTTTCATCCTTACGGGGTTGATAAAATAAAGCACCAGTAATACACTGAATTAATTGCTGGCCTTGTGCCAAAAAGTAGAAAGAATTATTATTGAAGGTGGATTGGCAGTATCGGTAGAGCGTCAGACACCATGCTTTGCATATGGTCTGAGTTCAAATACCGCTGAGGTTAACTTTGCCTTTCGTCCTTACGAGGTCGATAAAATAAAGTACCAGTGGTGCACTGGGGTAATCGCTGGGCTTGTGCCAAAAGTAGAAACAGTAT
The DNA here is from genome assembly GCA_964016885.1 of Eledone cirrhosa. NCBI lineage: Eukaryota > Metazoa > Mollusca > Cephalopoda > Octopoda > Eledonidae > Eledone > Eledone cirrhosa. The sequence goes on from OZ024756.1 coordinate 16,388,003, forward strand.
TATTGAAGAACAGCTCATTGAATTTCAGTGGGAAAAAAATTTATTTAGTATGCAATCAACTAACCTAACCTCGAAGATGCCCACAATCGACCTGAAATGGGTAGAGACAAATTATACTCTTAACCCTTTAGCATTCACATTACTCTATATATACTATTATATTTTCATGGTAAAGGCTTTACCTCACATAATATCTCACATAACATTCACATTACTCTATATATACTATTATATTTTCATGGTAAAAGCTTTACCTCACATAATATCTCACATAACATTCACATTACTCTATATATACTATTATATTTTCATGGTAAAGGCTTTACCTCACATAATTATCTCACATAGCATTCACATTACTCTATATATACTATTATATTTTCATGGTAAAGACTTTACCTCACATAATATCTCACATAACATTCAGATTACTCTATATATACTATTAGATTTTCATGGTAAAGGCTTTACCTCACATAATATCTCACATAACATTTACATTACTCTATATATACTATTATATTTTCATGGTAAAAGCTTTACCTCACATAATATCTCACATAACATTCACATTACTCTATATACTATTATATTTTCATGGTAAAGGCTTTACCTCACATAATTATCTCACATAACATTCACATTACTCTATATATACTATTATATTTTCATGGTAAAGGCTTTACCTCACATAATATCTCACATAACATTCACATTACTCTATATACTATTATATTTTCATGGTAAAGGCTTTACCTCACATAATATCTCGCATAACATTCACATTACTCTATATACTATTATATTTTCATGGTAAAGGCTTTACCTCACATAATATCTCACATAACATTCACATTACTCTATATATACTATTAGATTTTCATGGTAAAGGCTTTACCTCACATAATATCTCACATAACATTCACATTACTCTATATATACTATTATATTTTCATGGTAAAGGCTTTACCTCACATAATATCTCACATAACATTCACATTACTCTATATATACTATTATATTTTCATGGTAAAGGCTTTACCTCATATAATATCTCACATAACATTTACATTACTCTATATATACTATTATATTTTCATGGTAAAGGCTTTACCTCACATAATTATCTCACATAATATCGAATCTATGAGATTTTGAAAGTATTTATTTTGAGAACAATACCTTAACATCAGTTTGAGTGACCAGTTACAGCCAGTTTCAAAAGAAAGAGGTAGAGAATTCTGGCTGGTTTGAACACTAAAGGGTTAGGTGAATAACACAAATACAGATGAAAAAGTAAGCCAAGTGTGTCAACTGATATATATGTCTGTGTGTGTGTACACAGGTTAACACTTAAAACTCATTCCCTTTGTTTAGTAACACACAAGCATGTGTATATATATATATATATGTGTGTGTGTGTGTAGGTATATATATATATGTACGTATATATATATGTGTGTGTATATATATATGTGCGTGTCAGTGTGTGTATATATATGTGTGTATACATGTATGTATATATATATGTATGTATGTGTATATGTATGTATATATATATGTATCATCATTTAACTTCCATCTTCCACGCTAGCATGGGTTAGACGGTTTTGTTCCATATGATGTGGAAATATATATATATATATATATATATATATATAAATGAAGTAATTCCATCGGAAAAGTCCAGGAAAAAAGAGTGCTCTATGTAGGTAACATTTTTATTAAAAAATCCAACGGCAATAAATACACCAGGATTTTTTCATTCTGATGATTGAAAGCAAAACTTTTTTGCTTTTAAGAAACCACTGGTAAATGAAATAATTGCCTTATGTTGTTTATTACATAACTATATATATATATATATATATACACATACATGCCCCATCGTTATCGAGTATGGTCATTGCATTATATATATATATATATATATGTGTGTATATACATATGTATGTGTATATACATATGTATGTGTATATATATATGTAAGCACCCAGCCCACACTGTAAAGTGGACGTGTAGGCGCCACGAAAAAGCACCCAGCACTCACTGTAAATGAGGTTGGTGTTAGGAAGGGCATCCAGCTGTAGAAATCAAGCCAGATCAGTTCCTGTATGAGCAAGGCATGGTCAGCCGACCAGACACTGCCCACAACAGGACAACCCGTCTAACCCATGCTAGCGTGGAAGAACGGACGTAAAACGGTGATGATGATGATGATGATGATATATATATGTATATATATGTATATATATATATATATATATATATATATATATATGTATATATATATCTATGTATATATATATGTATGTATATATGTATGTATATATATATGTATATATATATCTATGTATATGTATGTATGTATATATATATGTATGTATGTATATATATATGTATATATATATGTATGTATATATATATGTATGTATGTATATATATATATATATATATATATATATATATATATATATATGTATGTATATATATGTATGTATATATATGTATGTATATATATGTATGTATATATATATGTATGTATATATATGTATGTATATATATATGTATGTATATATGTATGTATATATATATATATGTATATATGTATGTATATATATGTATGTATATATATATATGTATGTATATATATATATATGTATATATGTATGTATATGTATGTATATATATATATGTATGTATATATATATATATGTATATATATATATATGTATGTATATATATATATATATGTATGTATATATATATATATATGTATGTATATATATATATGTATGTATATATATATATGTATATATATATATATATATATGTATGTATATATATATATGTATGTATATATATATATGTATGTATGTATATATATATATGTATGTATATATATATATATGTATATATATATATATATATGTATGTATATATATATATATGTATGTATATATATATATGTATGTATATATATAATGAAAAATTGAACAGGGACAGAACAGTGAGGCAGTACGTTAAATGTTTATTAAATTCACACTCAGGAGAGTGGGGGGTAGGTGGGGGACGACGTTTCGGGCATAAGCCCTTCTTCAGGTGAGAGTTCAAAAGGTGTGTAGGGGAGTGGTGGAGAGACATATAGCGAAAGGAAACGGTGCGAATGAAAAATTAACAAATGAAGACAAAAATATAATAAATAATAAATAAAAATAAAGCATGATCAAAATACAAGGAATGAGAAAATTTAAAAATAAAGGCATGATCAAAATAAACTGAAATTAAAAGGGGGGTAAACAGGTGGTGGAAGGGTGTGGGCTGAGTAGAGGTGTTGGCGGGTGGAGTGGGGAGAGGGAGACGGGGTGTCCGAGCGGGGAGGGCTGAAGGTGGTGTGTGTGTGTGTATGTGAAAGTGAGGGTTGGGGGAAGAACGGGGTTGCATGTTCAGG
>OZ024756.1:16396453-16418953 GCA_964016885.1 Eledone cirrhosa
GCACAAATCCAAATTGTATCTCATCTAGGTTAACTTGGTCCCTAATCACCTATGCTATACACATACACATGTCAATTGTTCCTATATATATATATATTAGCGTACGGGGTTAACTGAACAGAGATGTGCAGACCACACCATGGTCTGTCGGTTGTGAAGCAGATAAAAAGAAGCACTCAATGACCAGTATAAATGGTGCAAGTCGGAGCATTCATCATCATCATCATCATTTTACGTCCGCTTTTCCCTGCTTGCAAGGGTGGGACGGGTCCTATTCAGCACAGCATCTCTCCACTTGTCACAGTCCTTTGTCATCTCCTCGGTGAGTTTCAGCGATCTGAGGTCTGCTCTCACCACCTCCGCCCATGTTTTACGTGGTCTTCCTCTATTGCATCTTCCTTCTACTGGTATTTCTTGGCACTTCTTTACCCAGTGGTCATCCTCCATGTGCATCACATGTCCATTATATATTAATAAAAGATCGGAGGCCATATTCAGCTGATTCCAGTTTATTTAAAACTCCGTTATACATATGTCACTGAGGACTGTCAGTTAAGACAGCCTGAGCTCTTCAGATGGCAAGACTTAAAATAAACATTAAAAGTTCCTAAGAAACATTTAAATTTGGGAAAATTCAATAATTTCCCTGAAAAATCATCATCATCATCACCGTTTTACATCCGTTCTTCCATGCTAACATGGGTTAGACGGGTGGTCCTGTTGTGGGCAGTGTCCGAGCGGCTGACTATGCCTTGCTCATACGAGAACTGATTCTGGCTTGATTTCTACAGCCGGATGCCCTTCCTGACACCAACCTCATTTACAGTGAGTGCTGGGGGCTTTTTTTCCATGGCGCCTACACGTCCACTTTACAGTGTGGGCTGGGTGCTTTTTTGCCGTGGCACCTCCACGACCACTTTGCAGTGGGAGGGTGTGGGGGCATATTGTCTATATGCTTCTGCTTCGGCTTGTACCCGTGGGGGATCAGGTCTTACACACACCATATTACTAATTATTCACACACCATATTACTAATTATTCACACACTTAACACTATTGTAGATTATGATGACAAATAAGTTTTTTGTTATTTTTTGTTTTCATATTTATTTCTTCCATTCTTTTTTAATTTTTAGTTTATTTATTTATTTATTTATTTATTTATTTCTGTCTTGTCAATAACAGAATCATGGTCCTTGAACACGGAAGAGTTAAAGAATTTGCTTCACCAAAGGTGTTGAAGAAAAACAAACAGTCCCTTTTCTATGCATTGATGAAGGATGCCAAGTTGTTATAAGATAAATTAATATTAAATATACACACACACACACACGCATATATATATATATATATATCTTTTCTGCCTTGTCTCACAACAGGACACTGCATCTAACCCTCACTACCGTGGAAAAATAGACATTAAACTGTGATGATGATATATATATATATATACACACGCACACATACATAATTTTTTATATAGAAATTACTTCTATGCAACTAGAGGACTGAAACTGTTTCTTAATCTTTAGGAGGCTGAATTTTTTTAATGAATTGCTTTCTTTGACATTGCATTGTGTATTAAGGGGAGATTACTCTATTGGCGACAAAAGGCGCCTAGAGTACGCTAAAGGTTAATATAAACATTTCTGTAGTTTATGCCGAGAGTTGTCAGGATTAATCTCCTCATTTAATATTGTGAATCAGATACATATTGAAATACCTAGTATCAACCGACACTAAATAAATATCTATACATAATATAAAAGAGAGATGATGGTTGATTCCTTCGCACATGACACAAAAACGAAAAGTGACAATCCAAAAGTAAGTACAGCAATGGAGTAAGGGTATAGCCAGGAATGTTTATTGATATTAATTTTATAACATCAAAGAAGAAGAAAAACATCCTGGGTATGCTAACCAATCTGACTGCTATTTCTAGCAGGTTGGGAATCAATCATAAGGGATTCTCTCTGCACGTTCCTTGTCAGCATCTCCAGTTCGAATGTTGCTTTACACACACACATACACAAGCACACACACACACACACACACACAAACATACACACGCACATTTATATATAATTATCTATATCTATATATAGTATGAAAGATTGAAACTACTCATCCTTTTTAGAAACCTGGATCAACCATGTCTATGCAATAACACACACTTTACAGCCAGGAGGATGATGAACCATCTACTAAAGGTCACTACTCTTGGAGGCAATCATCAAGGAGAAAACGCATTTATTCCCAAGATTCCTCTTATTCCTTCCTCTACTGAGCTGCCATTCAAATTCTCAAGACTTCATTTCCCCGTTAGAGCCAGTTTTACTATGACGTCAGGGTCAGAGTTTCAAAGTCAAGAGAATCATTTTCCACCCATGGACAGTTATATGTAGGTTGTTCACGAGTGGAAACACCTCGACATCTTCATATACTATACATGAACGGTAAAACGAAGAATCTGGTGTATCGACGATTTTTTACAGTTTTATTTGTTGTTTTTTTCTTCTTTTTGTCACACACACACACACCACGGTCTCGCCTCGTACTGTAACCCAGACAATGCTTTCAATACAGTCATTTTCTCTTCTACCTGTTTTCTATTATCATTTGTTTACCCAGGTGAAGCTGGATGTGTCAGCTAGTATATATATATAAATGTATATATATATATATATATATATATATATATATATATATATATATAATCAAGAAAACATGAAACGAACACACAAGAGGATGCATTAACATAGTCGTATTAGTTTCACGCTTCAAAGAAAGAGTGAGTTACACAATATATATAAAACCCATGGTAGTGTGGAAAATGGATGGTAAACGGTGATGATGATTATACATATATATATATGTATATATGAAAGTGGCAGAAAGAATACTACCGCAACTAATTAGAGAAAGGGTCAAATTAGATGAGATGCAGTTTGGTTTTGTGCCTACAACAGATGCCCTCTTCTTAGTGAAACAACTACAAGAGAGGTTCTTAGAGAAGAATAAGCCATTGTACTTAGCTTTTGTTGACCTACAGAAGGCCTTTGATAGAGTACCCTAATCTGTCATCTGGTGGTCCCTAAGGAAACTAGGTGTAGAGGAATGGCTTGTGAGGACAGTGCAAGCTATGTACAGGGGTACTGACAGTAAAGTGAGAGTAGAAATGGAGTTTAGTGAAGAATTCTCGATACAAGTAGGAGTACATCAGGGTTCGGTCCTCAGCCCACTCTTATTCATTATAGTCCTCCAAGCCATAACAGAGGAGTTTAAGACTGGCTGCCCTTGGGAACTTCTCTATGCTGATGATCTGGTATTTATAGCAGAATCAGTAGAGGAGCTAGAGAATAAATTCTGGCTATGGAAACAGCAGTTGAAATCAAGAGGACTGAGAGTAAACCTAGCTAAGACAAAGGTGTTGATAAGTAAGAAAGATGACAAAACTCTGATTCCATCAGGGAAATGGCCATGTTCAATATGTAGGAAAGGAGTTGGCATAAATTCTATAAAATGTACACAATGCAGATCTTGGGTACACAAGAGATGTAGTGGAATAGCAGGCAAACTAACAGGTAGGGAAAACTACGTATGCAGTAGATGTACAGGGAAATTTGTCAGTAGAAGTCGCAGTGATAGACACATTTTTCAAATGCGGGTAGGACCTATAAAGGTGGTTGATAGCTTCTGATACCTAGGTGATCAGATTAGCAAGGGAGGAGGGTGTTCCGAGGTCATAGTATCTAGAATAAGGATGAGTTGAAAGAAGTTTAGAGAACTGCTTCCTCTGTTGACAAAGAAGGGTTTCTCTCTACGAATGAAAGGCCAGTTATATGATGCCTGTGTGAGATGCACAATGCTGCATGGTAGTGAGACATGGGCAGCAACTGCGGAAGATATGCGACGGCTGGAGAGAAATGAAGCAAGTATGCTCCGTTGGATGTGCAATGTCAATATGTGTGAACGACCAAGCATAGACAAGTTGAGAGAGAAACTGTGTATAAGAGGGATAGGCTGTAGTGTACAGGAGAGAAGACTCCGTTGGTATGGACATGTGATGCGCATGGGGGATGATAGCTGGGTAAATAAATCCCAGTAGAAGAAGACCATGAAAAACATGGGCGGAGGTGGTGAGAGCAGACCTCAGATTGCTGAAGCTCACGGAGGAGATGAAAAAGGATTGTGACGAATGGAGAGATGCCATGCTTATTAAGACCCGTTCCACCCTTGCAAGCAGGGAAAAGTGGACATAAAATGATGATGATATATATATATATATAAATGGTTGTATAGGTGTCACAACAAAAACCACCCAGCTCACACTGTAAAGAAGTCGTGTAGGCATCACAACAAAAAGCACCCAATTCTCACTGTAAATGAGGTTGGCATTAGGAAGGGCATCCAGCTGTAGAAACCAAACCAGAATCAGTTCTGTGTGAGCAAGCATTGCCCACAACAGAACAACTCGTCTAACCCATGCTAGCATGGGAAAATGGACATTAAACGGTGATTGGACACTTGAATAGTTCCTTTAACCCTTTAATGTTCAAACTGGCCAGAATTCTCTACCTTTTTCTCTTGAAACTGGCTGTAACTGGTCACTCAAACTGATGTTAAGGTATTGTTCTCAAAATAAATACTTTCAAAATCTCATAGATTCGATATTATGTGAGGTAAAGCCTTTACCATGAAAATATATTATATATAGAGTAATGTGAATGCTAAAGGGTTATTTTCCTCAGAAGAAGAGGTATTAATCTCGAAATATTAGGACATTTGAATAAATTAAGGCAAAAAAACCAACCCCTGTTTCTTACGATTGATTATTTTCAATCCAAACCCGCTTTGTCGTGTCTTTCAAACTTCAAATTCTTAATATATATATGTATATATATATTGAAAATAATTTGTTCTACGCATATACATAAACGTTTGTATTAGGATTTCATCATCATTGTTTTTTTTTTAATTGTATGTAGTCTTACGTACAATTCATTGTAATATATCTTGTATTTTTTAACTATCATAACTTACAATTATCTGTTTTCATATTTGAAAACGAATTACTATATACTATATATATATGTATATATGTATATGTGTGTGTGTGTATGTTAAGTATTTCCGTAGAAATGGTAAAGGAAAGAAGAGTGCTCTATCTATAGTACAGAGCTATTTACATAATAAACAACACAATATAATTTTATAAAATTGTATTGTGTTGTTTATGTAATTAAATATATATATATATATATATATATATATATAGAGAGAGAGAGAGAGAGAGAGAGAGATGGACATATGAAATGAAATAATGAAAATTGTGTACAGTGCTCAGGTGCACTACAACTCATCAAAGGTACATGTAAAGTACATAGAATAATGTACAAATACCAGGAGAGTGAACAGTGTATGAGTCATGATATACACACAGATACATGTGTGCATGTGTATGAAGGGGGAATATCAGGTGTAGTGTTGGAGAATTTCAGGAAGTTTTGAAGGATGCAGTGTCCATAAGTAATATCATTTTTTTACACTGTACTTGTTAAACAAGATTCACAGCTACATATAAATACTGCAGAGAAATAAAAGCTTCAGTTTTTGGCTTGCAGAAACATAAGTTTTAATTTGTATTAATAATCCTCAGTTTGCTCAGGGAGAATTGCAAAAGTTGGTGCCAGCTTCAACATTCGGTAATCAGAAGGGAAGTAGGCATAAAAGCCAAACTCACTGTCTTCAATTCAGTAATCGTGCCAACTCTTATCTATGGTCATGAATCTTGGGTAATGACCAAAAGAATATGATCGCAAATACAAGTGGCCGAAATGTGGTTCCTAACAAAGGGTCTTTGGAGTAACGTTACTTGATAAAGTTCGTAGCTCAGAGATCAGAGAGTCACCCCAGGTAGAGCTGCTACTTCTCCGAATTGAAAGGTCACAGCTCCGATACTATGGATATATGGTTAGAATGTCTCAGGAAAAAAAATCGCTGGACAGATCTGTAGCTCGGAGATCAGAGAGTCACCCCAGGTAGAGCTGCTACTTCTCCGAATTGAAAGGTCACAGCTCCGATACTATGGATATATGGTTAGAATGTCTCAGGAAAAAATCGCTGGACAGATCTATAGCTCAGAGATCAGAGTCACTCGAGGTTGAGCCGCTACTTCTCTGAATTGAAAGGTCACAGCTCCGATACTATGGATATATGGTTAGAATGTCTCAGGAAAAAAATCACTGGAGAGATCTATAGCTCAGAGATCAGAGAGTCACCCCAGGTAGAACTGCTACTTCTCCGAATTGAAAGGTCACAGCTCCGATACTATGGATATATGGTTAGAATGTCTCAGGAAAAAAAATCCCTGGACAGATCTGTAGCTCGGAGATCAGAGAGTCACCCCAGGTAGAGCTGCTACTTCTCCGAATTGAAAGGTCACAGCTCCGATACTATTGATATATGGTTAGAATGTCTCAGGAAAAAATCGCTGGACAGATCTGTAGCTCAGAGATCAGAGAGTCACCCCAGGTAGAGCTGCTACTTCTCCGAATTGAAAGGTCACAGCTCCGATACTATGGATATATGGTTAGAATGTCTCAGGAAAAAAAATCGCTGGACAGATCTGTAGCTCGGAGATCAGAGAGTCACCCCAGGTAGAGCTGCTACTTCTCCGAATTGAAAGGTCACAGCTCCGATACAATGGATATATGGTTAGAATGTCTCAGGAAAAAAAATCGCTGGACAGATCTGTAGCTCAGAGATCAGAGAGTCACCCCAGGTAGAGCTGCTACTTCTCCGAATTGAAAGGTCACAGCTCCGATACTATGGATATATGGTTAGAATGTCTCAGGAAAAAAAATCGCTGGACAGATCTGTAGCTCGGAGATCAGAGAGTCACCCCAGGTAGAGCTGCTACTTCTCCGAATTGAATTGAAAGGTCACAGTTCCGATACTATGGACATGTGGTTAGAATGTCTCAGGAAAGAATCGCTGGACAGATTTTACATGCGAAACCAACCGGCAGGAGACCCAGGAGTAGACCTTGAGCAAGATGGTTGAATAACATCCACGACTGTAGTATTAAAAAAAAGAAAAAAGTAAGCTATTTATTGTTTAAATTTTAAACAATAAATAGCTTGTTTTTTTTCTTTTTTTTTACAAATATATTGCATATGTATATTAAGCATTTATATAGAGATTTATAATAAAAACATCTATGAGCTTGTGTAGATTCTACGCAATCTCATAGATGTCTTTATTCTTATTGGCAAAATCACATTCTTTTTACATCTATGTTACTAATGATAAACTAACATCATCACCATCATTGTTTAATGTCCACTTTCTCTGCTAGTAAGGTTTGGATGTATCATCACGGACTGATGGTGGGGGGGCGCTGAAGGTATTACCTAGCCGTGAGGGGGGGGGGGGGTGCAAAAGTTTGAGAACCTCTGTTCTATAGTCTATCGAAAGAGTTTTATCATTTTCTCCAACACTCATAGTGCAAGAATTACATGTTCCATGACTAAGGAACTTAGCTGGGACTGTCTGATTTCTGTAGGAATGGTGTAAGAAACATTTTACAGTGTTCGAAGAATGTTATTGATTTAGATGGAGTATATATACTTGATTAAATTATTGCGTGACTTCTGCTTTTTATCTCTTCAAAACCTACTAGCAAAAACAACATTACTTATGGGATGAACTGGTGGATGTATATGTATATAGACATATAGGAGTGAAGGTTTATTCCAAGTATCAACAAATGTTTCATTGGTCCGGTGTGTCTAAAAACCTGCTACCAGCAGTGTTACGTGACAATCGATTTTAAGTACAGTTTACCCCAACCAAATTCTCAAAATACTATTTTGGTTAAGTAAAAAAAAAAAAACGAAATGTCACTGGACCGAGACCTTTGGCGGTACTCAGTAATAGAGAAGACCCGCCTTACCTAAATACATAGTAAAACCTACTACAGTCAGTAGGCATCTCTAACAAAATACACCCCCGCCCCACCACCCCCACCCCATCCACGCCGCCCCCTTCTACGTAAAGTTATGTTGGTGCCACACCATCCAGGCCGAAACAAATGAGATCGTGTAGGTGTCACGACAAAAAAACACACAGTCCACGCTGTAAATGTGGCCGTGTAGGCAACACGGTAAAAACCTCCCAGACCCACACTGTAAATGTGGTTGGTGTTAGGAAGGGCATCCAACTGTAGAAAACCTGCCAGACAGTCCTATGCGAGCAAGACAATCACTCTTGCCTCAAGTGGGAAAACCCCCCGTCCAAACCCATGCAAGCGTGGAACACGGACGTTAAACGATGATGATGATGATGATGATATATATATATATATGGTTTGTTTTTTTTACTTTACTTGAACTTCCTTTTATTTTCTGTATCTATCTTTTGTGATCCTGTCTCTTTTCAGTACTCCCGAAGAAGGACTAAAGCCCGACACAGCAAACTTTCTTTCCCCTTTTCCATATAAAGCGTGAAACTAATAAGACTTCTGTTTGTTGTTTCCTTGAACTATATATATATATATATATATATAGCGAGGGAAAAGTGGTAAGGAACCAGGTGGACCATAACGCACCAAAGTACTCAATACTTAAGGTAGTAGAGTGGGTAATAGGAGTAAGTAAGACCCCGTACAGAATTAGCCGTCGAAACGGCTTGAGCTCAGCCGTCGGGGTCTTACTTACTCCTATTATATATATATATATATATATAGAAACAGAGAGAGAGAGTGGATGGAGATATAGATAGAAGAGAAAGATAGGGAGATATATAGATAGAAGAGAGAGGGAGATATATATATATAGAGAGAGAGAGAGATGAAGCAGGCATATGCCAGAAGTTTGTCATGCACAGTCAATTTAATTTTAAAAGCTTATTTACTGTTTGTGGCAAGTAGAATAGTGTGACAGGGGTGAGGCTGAAGGGAAGGAGAGCAGGCAGACAGACAACCATACAGGAGTGAAGGAGAGGTAACGGTGGTGGTTGAGATTAGTGGGAGGGAGAGACTGAAAGTAGTATGGGGAGCGGGGAGGGGAGGGGGGGGGGGGGGGACAGACTGACAGAAAGGTGAGAGGAGTGAGGAAGAGAGAGAGAGACTGACTGACTGACTGACAGACAGACAGACAGAAAGGTAAGAGGAAGAGAGAGAGAGACTGACTGACTGACAGACAGAAAGGTAAGAGGAAGAGAGAGAGAGACTGACTGACTGACAGACAGAAAGGTAAGAGGAAGAGAGAGAGAGACTGACTGACTGACAGACAGAAAGGTAAGAGGAAGAGAGAGAGAGACTGACTGACTGACAGACAGAAAGGTAAGAGGAAGAGAGAGAGAGACAGACTGACTGACAGACAGACAGACAAACTGACAGAAAGGTGAGAGGAGAGACAATAGAGTTCCGGTAAAGGAAGAAGGGGAAGATATGAAGGAAAGGAAAGAGAAGAGGAAGGAGTGTGACTGTGAAGGAAGCGAGGAGGGGAGGGGGAAGAACTGTTGTATTGGTCATGTTAGTTCTACCACCACCACCACCACCATTTGTCTCATGTTTATTGATGTCGTTGGCAGGTGGTCTGATAACGTACACCCTCGCCCCCATCTTGTTTAGCCATCTGTCTGTCTATCTAGCTAGCTAGCTGTCTGTCTATCTATCTACTTACCTAACTATCTATCTATCTATATAAAATCCCCGGCATGTCTTTGTATTGTCCCCTTTTCTTGTGCGCCCTTGTGGCTAATAAAGAAATCTATCTATCTATCTATCTATCTACTTATCTATCTGTCTGTCTATCTATCTATCTATCTACTTATCTATCTATTATCTATTTACTTATCTATATGTCTTGTATTGTCCCCTTTTCTTGTTGCGCCCTTGTGGCTAATAAAGAAATCTATCTATTTACTTATCTATATGTCTCTTTTACTCTTTTATGTCTGTCTATCTATCTATCTACTTGTCCCCTTCTTTTGTGCCACTGTGGCTAATAAAGAAACATATCTATCTACTTACCTAACTATCTATCTATCTACTTACCTATCTATTGTATGTAAACTTCCCCCTTTGTATTTGTCCCCTTCTTTTGTGCCCCTGTGGCTAATAAAGAAACATAGCTATCTATCTAGCTCTCTATTTATTTTCTCTGTGATGTATATGTCATATTTTTGTCTCTCTCAATCTCTCACCTTTCTCTTGTTAGCTCTCTCTCTCTCTCAATCTTTCACCTTTCTCTTGTTAGCTCTCTCTCACTCTCTCACCTTTCTCTTGTTAGCTCTCTCTCTCTCTCTCAATCTCTCACCTTTCTCTTGTTAGCTCTCTCTCTCCCAATCTCTCACCTTTCTCTTGTTAGCTCTCTCTCTCTCTCAATCTCTCACCTTTCTCTTGTTAGCTCTCTCTCTCTCAATCTCTCACTCTCTCACCTTTCTCTTGTTAGCTCTCTCTCTCTCAATCTCTCACTCTCTCACCTTTCTCTTGTTAGCTCTCTCTCTCTCAATCTCTCACCTTTCTCTTGTTAGCTCTCTCTCTCTCTCTCTCTCTCAATCTCTCACCTTTCTCTTGTTAGCTCTCTCTCTCTCAATCTCTCACCTTTCTCTTGTTAGCTCTCTCTCTCTCAATCTCTCACCTTTCTCTTGTTAGCTCTCTCTCTCTCTCTCTCTCTCTCTCTCTCTCTGTATATATATATATGTATATAATCAAACTGCCTGTTTGCCATCTCCCTTGTTTACTTCCATTCTTTCCCTATTGTCAGTCTGTGTGTGTGTATATATACATACATACACACGCGCGCACGCACACACATACACATATATATGTACACAAGCACACACACACAAACTGACACACACACACATATATATGTATATGTATATAACTAGCTCCCTCTCTCTCTCTATATATATATGTATATATGTATGTGTATGTCTATGTATATACATGTGTATGTATGTAAATAACTAGCTCTCTCTATATGTGTATGTGAATGTCTATGTATATACATGTGTATGTATGTAAATAACTAGCTCTCTCTATATGCGTATGGGAGTGTGTATGTATATGTGCCTGTATTAGTCTGTATGTGAGTAGTTATATATATATATATGTGTGTGTGTGTGTGTGTGTGTGTGTATATAAATAACTACCTCACTCTTTATGTCTGTGTTTCTTCCTATTTTGAAGTCTTTTTCTTTTCATGTTGACAATTATTTTACCTGTGACTCTAATCAAGCCCCACCACCACCACCACCACCACTGCCACCACCACCACTGCCACCACCGCCACCACCACACTATAGGCTTCCTTGTTCAACTATCCATCTTATTAAAATACACACAACTGTGAAAGACCCACAGATGGATGAAAGACATTTGTGATGTTCCTGCCTTTTTGAGGAGGGGGTAGTGTCATCATAATCATCATCATCATCATCGTCGTCGTTTAATGTCCATCTTCCACGCTTGCATGGGTTTGGACGGGAGTTTTCCCACTTGAGGCAAGAGTGGTTGTCTTGCTCGCATAGGACTGTCTGGCGGGTTTTCTACGGTTGGGTGCCCTTCCTAACACCAACCACGTTTACAGTGTGGGGCTGGGAGGTTTTTACCGTGTTACCTACACGGCCACATTACAGCGTGGACTGTGTGGCGGGTTTTCTACGGTTGGATGCCCTTCCTAACACCAACCACGTTTACAGTGTGGGGCTGGGAGGTTTTTACTGTGTTACCTACACGGCCACATTACAGCGTGGACTGTCTGGCGGATTTTCTACGGCTGGATGCCCTTCCTAACACCAACCACGTTTACAGTGTGGAACTGGGAGGTTTTTACCGTGTTGCCTACACGGCCACATTACAGCGTGGACTGTCTGGCGGGTTTTCTACGGCTGGATGCCCTTCCTAACACCAACCACGTTTACAGTGTGGAACTGGGAGGTTTTTACCGTGTTGCCTACACGGCCACATTACAGCGTGGACTGTCTGGCGGGTTTTCTACGGCTGGATGCCCTTCCTAACACCAACCACGTTTACAGTGTGGAACTGGGAGGTTTTTACCGTGTTACCTACACGGCCACATTACAGCGTGGACTGTCTGGCGGGTTTTCTACGGCTGGGTGCCCTTCCTAACACCAACCACGTTTACAGTGTGGAACTGGGAGGTTTTTACCGTGTTACCTACACGGCCACATTACAGCGTGGACTGTCTGGCGGGTTTTCTACGGCTGGGTGCCCTTCCTAACACCAACCACGTTTACAGTGTGGAACTGGGAGGTTTTTACCGTGTTGCCTACACGGCCACATTACAGCGTGGACTGTCTGGCGGGTTTTCTACGGCTGGATGCCCTTCCTAACACCAACCACGTTTACAGTGTGGAACTGGGAGGTTTTTACCGTGTTGCCTACACGGCCACATTACAGCGTGGACTGTCTGGCGGGTTTTCTACGGCTGGATGCCCTTCCTAACACCAACCACGTTTACAGTGTGGAACTGGGAGGTTTTTACCGTGTTACCTACACGGCCACATTACAGCGTGGAGTGTCTGGCGGGTTTTCTACGGCTGGATGCCCTTCCTAACACCAACCACGTTTACAGTGTGGAACTGGGAGGTTTTTACCATGTTGCCTACACGGCCACATTACAGCGTGGACTGTCTGGCGGGTTTTCTACGGCTGGATGCCCTTCCTAACACCAACCACGTTTACAGTGTGGGGCTGGGAGGTTTTCACCGTGTTACCTACACGGCCACATTACAGCGTGGACTGTGTGGCGGGTTTTCTACGGCTGGATGCCCTTCCTAACACCAACCATGTTTACAGTGTGGGGCTGGGAGGTTTTTACTGTGTTACCTACACGGCCACATTACAGCGTGGACTGTGTGGCGGGTTTTCTACGGCTGGATGCCCTTCCTAACACCAACCACGTTTACAGTGTGGAACTGGGAGGTTTTTACCGTGTTACCTACACGGCCACATTACAGCGTGGACTGTCTGGCGGGTTTTCTACGGCTGGGTGCCCTTCCTAACACCAACCACGTTTACAGTGTGGGGCTGGGAGGTTTTTACTGTGTTACCTACACGGCCACATTACAGACGTGGACTGTCTGGCGGGTTTTCTACGGCTGGGTGCCCTTCCTAACACCAACCACGTTTACAGTGTGGGGCTGGGAGGTTTTTACCGTGTTACCTACACGGCCACATTACAGCATGGACTGTGTGGCGGGTTTTCTATGGCTGGATGCCCTTCCTAACACCAACCACGTTTACAGTGTGGGGCTGGGAGGTTTTTACCGTGTTACCTACACGGCCACATTACAGCGTGGACTGTGTGGCGGGTTTTCTACGGCTGGATGCCCTTCCTAACACCAACCATGTTTACAGTGTGGAACTGGGAGGTTTTTACCGTGTTACCTACCTGGCCACATTACAAGCGTGGACTGTGTGTTTTTTTGTCGTGACACCTACACGACCTCGTTTGTTTCGGATTACTGTGTATTACTGTGTAAGTGGAATGATGTTGGTACAGCTCAGGATTGAAACCTGGCCCACATATTGCGCAGGGGCGTACCTGTGTCATTCTGGATGGTTATATATATAATTATAATAATGGTTTCTTATATAGGCACAAGGCCAGCAATTTGGGGAGAGGGGAAAGTCGATTAAATCGACTCCAGTGCGTGACTGGTACTTTATTTTATCGACCCCGTAAGGATGAAAGGCAAAGTTAACCTCGGCGGGATTTGAACTCAGAATGGCAAGGACCGTAACTCTATGCGTCAAAGCATGGCGTCCGACCCTCTACCAATACTGCCAATATAATAATAATAATAATAATAATAATGAAATATTGTGTACAGTGCTCAGGTGCACTACAACTCATCAAAAAGTGTATGTATAGTACATAGGGTAATGTACAAACGTCAGGAAAATGAACAGTGCATGAGTCATGATATACACACATGTGCATGTGTATGGAAGGGGTACATCAGGCGTAGTTTTGGCGTATTTCGGGAAGCATGAATGTCTTAAAGGATGCAGTGTCTCGGCAGCTAACAACTGACGCAGGCAGTTTGTTCCATGCTTCAGCAACTCTGAGCGTGAAAAAATATATTATTACATTTGCCTTCCCACTACCCCTACTCTACCCCCTCCCCCCACTCACCCCAACACCACCCTTTTCTCTGTAGTAAAGTTATGTTGGTACCACAACATCCAGTCCAAAATAAATGAGGTCGTGTAGGTATCACAACAACAACAAAAAAAACACACAGTCCACGCTGTAATGTGGCCCTATAGGTAAAAACCTCCCAGTCCACACTGTAAACGTGGTTGGTGTTAGGAAGGGCATCCAGTCGTAGAAAACCTGCCAGACAGTCCTATACGAGCGAGACACAGTCTCCCGACCATTCTTGCCTCAAGTAGGACAACTCCCGTCTAAACCCATGCTAGCGTGGAAGATAGACGTTAAACGATGATGATGATGATGATGACTGTATATTTCTCTAAATATAGTTTTTTCAAAGAATCCCTGTCCTTAAAATCCCTTGGCCAATGACCTCTACCCATCCCTATCACCACCTTCCTGAACCACCAGAAAACGTATTAAACGTGGGAAAATGCTGTGCTGAGAAGGGCCTGTCCAACCCATGCAAGCGTGGAAGAGCAGATGTAAAAACGCTGATAATGATAATATATATATATTTGAGTGTGTGTGTGTGTGAAAAGTAAACGGAAAACAACACAGCAAACAATACAGTACAATGAAGATATATATATTAGTTTTACCCTTTAGCATTTTAACCGGCTGTATCTGACCAGAATTCTCTCACCTCTTTCTGTTCCAGTCAGCTGTAACTAGCCACTCATATTGACGTTAAGGTATTGTTCTCAAAATAAATATCAAAATCTCATAGCTTCGATATTATGTGGGATAATTATGTGAAATAAAGTGTTTACCATGAAAATACAATTGTAAATATAGAGTAATGTAAATGCTAAAGGGTTAATGCTTGATTTAGCAGTAAAAGTCTTGCCTTTATAGCTGAATAAATGGGAGAGTTGGAGACAAAATTCCAGATGTAGAAGAAAAAATCTAGAATTGAAAGGCTTAAAAATAAACTTAACAATAAATAGGTACAATGAAGAGGTACAACAAGCTGCTACCTTCAGAGATGTGGCCTTGTTCAGGGGTGGACAGAAACTCCATAAGGTGCACAATGAAACCTTTGGACTTACAAGAGATGTAGTGGGATTACAGGCAGGTTAACCCTTTAGCATTTAAACCAGCTGTATCCAGCCAGAACTCTCTCACCTCTTTCTGTTCAAACTGGCTGTAACTGGCGGCTCATACCAACATTAAGGTATTGTTTTCAAAATAAATTACATTAAAATCTCGTAGATTTGATATTATGTAAGATAATTATGTAAGATAAAGCCTTTACTGAGAAAATACAATAGTAAATATAGAGTAATGTAAATGGTAAAGGGTTAAAGGAGAATATAGAAGATAAACAGTTGTCAGGAAGGTTTCTTAGAAGTTGTTGACAGCTTTTGTTAATGAGGTGACTTAACCAGCAATGGGGGCGGGTGCTCTGAAAGTGTGATAGCCAGGATAAGAACAGGCTAGAAGGAGTTTAGGAAACTGGTACCTCTGCTGACAACAAAAGACTTCTCTCTCAGAGTGAAGGGTGCTTTGTACAATTCTTGCATGTGAACTGCCATGCTACATGGCAGTGAAACATGGGCCTTGACTGCAGAAGACCTGCGAAGGCTAGAAAGAAGTGAAGTGAGTATGCTCCGATGGATATGTAATGTTAGTGTGCATGAATGACATAGCATTAGTTAACTGAGAGAAAAACTTGGCATAAGAGGAATTAAGTGTAGTGTGCAAGAGAGAAGACGGTGCTGGTGTGGACATGTGATGTGTTGGGCATAAGAGGAATTAAGTGTAGTGTGCAAGAGAGAAGACTGTGCTGGTATGGACATGTGATGTGCTCGGCATAAGAGGAATTAAGTGTAGTGTGCAAGAGAGAAGACTGTGCTGGTATGGACATGTGATGTGCTGGGCATAAGAGGAATTAAGTGTAATGTGCAAGAGAGAAGACTGTGCTGGTATGGACATGTGATGTGTTGGGCATAAGAGGAATTAAGTGTAGTGTGCAAGAGAGAAAACTGTGCTGGTATGGACATGTGATGTGTTGGGCATAAGAGGAATTAAGTGTAGTGTGCAAGAGAGAAAACTGTGCTGGTATGGATATGTGATGAGTATAAAGAAGTGCAGAGGAATCTTAGATAAAATATGACCTGACCCATTCATATGTCCCCTCTCATACTATCACTTGTTAGTAGCTATCCCCGACCCCTTTCAAACGCCCTCCACTATTACTCATTGAGTAACTATATTGGTTGAACTGGAGTAATGTAAAATAAAGTGTCTTGCTCAAGGACTCAACGTATTACCAGGGTGGGGTGGGAATTGACTCATGACTTCATCATTGTCAGCCAAAACAAATATTCTTTTTTCAGTCAACTCTTGTTTTATTATTCTATTTGTACCTGCGATGGATTGGCAGAATCGGTAGAGCTTCGGACACCAAGCTTTGCACCATAGTTACGGCCCTTTATGTCCTGAGTTCAAATCCCACCAAGGTTAACATTGCCTTTCATCCGTATAGGGTTGATAAAATAAAGTACCAGTAATGCACTAGGGATAATTGCTGGCCTTGTGCCAAAAGTAGAAACATTTATTTTATTTGTACCATTTGTCTTTGTTTTTCTTCTCAGTTCCTGATAAACAAAAGAAAATCTTGAGTGAGAGAGAGTTGGAGTGTGTGTGTGTTTGAGAGAGTGCA
Organism: Eledone cirrhosa; assembly: GCA_964016885.1. Lineage (NCBI taxonomy): Eukaryota > Metazoa > Mollusca > Cephalopoda > Octopoda > Eledonidae > Eledone > Eledone cirrhosa. Next base: position 16,413,323 of record OZ024756.1, read on the forward strand.
TATGTGTGAGTGAGGGTTGGAGAGAGAGTGTGTGTGGTCTGTGAGGGTGAGTCGAGGAGAGAGAGTGTGTATGTATGAGAGAGTAAGAGAGAAGCTGTGTGCCTGCTGGATGGTTGTCCATCTGTTTGTCTGGCTGACTGTCAGGTTAACTAGATGGCTGGTTGCTGGCTGACTGTCAAGCTGGTTGGTTGGATGGCTGACCAGCTTACTGGGTGGTTGGCTGACTGTCGAGTTGGTTGGATGGATGGCTGACCAGCTTACTGGGTGGTTGGCTGACTGTCGAGTTGGTTGGATGGATGGCTGACAAGCTTACTGGGTGGTTGGCTGACTGTCGAGTTGGTTGGATGGATGGCTGACAAGCTTACTGGGTGGTTGGCTGAGTTCGTTGGTTGGTTGGCTGACCAGCTTACTGGGTGGTTGGCTGACTGTCGAGCTGGTTGGTTGATGGCTGGTTAACTGGTAGTTAGATGGCTGACCAGCTAACTGGCTGGATCTCTGTCTGACTGTCCAGCTGGATGGTTATTTGGCTAGTGGTTAGATGGCTGGTTGTCCAGCTAGTTGGCTGGCTGATTGTCCAGCTATCTGGTTTGTTGGCTGTCCAGCTAACTGGCTGGATCTCTGGCTGACTGGATGGTTGGTTGGCTTGTGGTTAGGTGGCTGGCTGTCCAGCTAACTGGCTGGATCTCTGGCTGACTGGATGGTTGGTTGGCTTGTGGTTAGGTGGCTGGCTGTCCAGCTAACTGGCTGGATCTCTGGCTGACTGGATGGTTGGTTGGCTTGTGGTTAGGTGGCTGGCTGTCCAGCTAGTTGGTTGGCTGCTGATTTGCCAGCTAAAGAGTTTGTTGGCTGTCCAGCTATCTGGCTTCCTAGCCAGTTGGTTGGCTGTTTGTCTGCCCTCTGTCCTTGTGTCTGTGTGTCAGTGGTGTTATTGGTCAGTTCAGTGGTCAGTAGCAGTAAGACATCAGTCATTAAACCTTTTGTCTGCAATTGCAATGAATTCTTCAGAGGAATATTCCTCCGGGTCTGCTGACAATTCTCTCTGAGATATGGCCAAATTATTAATGGTTTCTTATATAGGTACAAGGCCAGCATATTTTGGCGGGAGGGGGATATTTTATTTCCCTTCACCACAACCCCACCTCAGATCTACTGACCTGCTGAGATGTTTACACCACCACCACCACCACCACATCTCACCACCACACCTCACTATACTTACCTCACCACCACCACATTTTACCATACTTACCTCACTTACCTCACCACCACCACACCTCACCACCACTACCATACTCACCACCACCACCATACACACCACCACCAACACCAAACACTCCACCACCACCACCACCACCATACACTCAACCACCACCACCACCACCACCATACATACTCCACCATACACACCACCATACTCACAACCACCACCACCATATACACCACCACCACCACCACCACCATACACACTCCACCACCACCATACACACCACCACCACCACCACCATTGTTTAACCATATTTTCTGCCGGATTTGTTTTACTAGTTTTTCTCCAACCAAATATCTCCTCCACCTTCCTTCTGGATGAAGAGGCTTTTCTGTGTGCATATATAGATATAAAAAAATGTGTAAATATGTATATACACATGTACATATGTGTGTATAGTGTATATGTGTATGTGCATGTGTATGTATATGCGCAGGGACATGGAAATAGTCGGGCTGGAGGGAGTGAAGGACCCCTAGCCTTTGTCAGGGCATTCTTCTAGGAGAAGGCAACTCAGGAAACTGGGATAACTCTAACATAAAACCTGCGGCTCAGTAGTTACCGATGATGTTGATCTTTTCTTCTTTTCGGATTATAGCTACTGTTGCTCAGAGAGTGGGATTGGCTCAGTGCAGAGTCTTTCCTCACTTAAAAAAAAATGTTGACGCACAGGCATTGCATGATAGAATTAATTTATAATGGTATATCGTGCAATGGCCATACTCGATAACGAGAGGGCAGCCGTTATCATCGTCATAATTTTACGTCCGCTTTTCCCTGCTTGTAAAAGGTAAACAGAAATAACAACACAATCGGTACAGTATATGGGAGGTATATATTAGGTTAACGCTTTATATAGCAGGAAGAGGGTCTTAACGTTTCGGACGCTAGTCCTTCATCAGAAGAAAGAATGAGAAATAAGATAGATTGAGGGGATGGGTGGGTTGGAATATATATGTTTATATATATATACATATATGTTTATATATATATATGTTTATATATATTTTTTGAGTATATGTTGGTTGTTTACCCACACCTCAGTATGCAGATTGGAGCACTTGGCGAAGTGCGCAGGCTGGTTTGGTTACTCCGGAGTAATGTAAAATAAAATAATTAAGTCAAATATTTAAAATTTGGCTTCGTTTATTAAAGGTGCACTGCTATATATATATTTCGGTGACAGCCATCCTTGGCTGTGATCTCTTCAGGCAGTCCGAATTGGTGTGGGAAAGACAGGTACACATGCTGTTGAAGTGTGTTTTACTCTGTCAAATCTCCGATATGCCCAGTTCCTGGTTGGGTTGTTATTTCTCAGAGGAACTGGAATCAACTGTTTCATCATCATCATCATCATCATTTCATTTTACGTCCGCTTTTTCCCTGCTTGCAAGGGTGGGACGGGAACTGATTCTGGCTTGATTTCTACAGCTGGATGCCCTTCCTAACACCAACCTCATTTACAGTGAGTGCTGGGTGCTTTTTTGCCGTGGCACCTCCACGACCACTTTGCAGGGAAACAACACATCACCCGGTCTGAGAATTGAACTCGCAACCTTTCGATTGCAAGGCCAATGCTCTAACCCACTAAGTCATGCGCCTTTATATATATATATATATATATATATATATATATATTCCGGGTTGAATCGGAGGTAACCACAGTAAGTAAGGTACTCAAAACATAGCAGAGTTTAAAAGTTTTAATATAGATGAGATTCTACAGGACTAGAACTGTTTCATACTTTAGAAATCATCAGGAATCTGGCTGTCCAAAATAAATGTTGTGGTATTTATATCTTTGCTGGTGGTAGGAGAGGGTGGGGAGTGGGATGGGTGGAGGTCATTGGTTGAAAGTAAAGGGAATTCATTAAAAGCTAATTCTTTAAGGCTATAATTTATATTTAGAGTGACAAAGGCAGAAAAAATTCTATAAACAAGTTCAAATTGGGGTGGCACTCCTTATTTTTAAGTTTCTCTTAAGCTAACAATGCCTATATATCAAGTGTCTATAAGATGGTTGGGGGTCGGTCATGGTTGATGGATTTAAAGAAAAGGGAAATTCTTTAAAAGATGTATATAAAAAATGTATGTGACAGGGAAAAGCAGGCGTTAAAATGATGATGATGGTGTGTGTGTGTATATGTATATATATATATATGGTGTACACATGTCCACTCAGCTGGCAAAAATGAGTTGTAACTAATTTGAAGGGCCAGCCTTGTTACAGTTATTTCCCTTTGTTATAATGCATTTTTCGTAAACCAGTGTTCTTAGCATATATTACTTCTAACGGTATCTTATAAACTCGTATAAGCACCTGAAGATTAGGTCGCAATTTTGATCCCTGTTACATTCTGGAGATATGGTCAATATTGGGCTTTGAAACCTATTTGATCCATAACCATTTTTAGGGGTTCCTAAACGTGTGGGAGAGAGGGAGAAAGATATCATCAACTTTGTGAAGGAGCCCAAATGCTTGAAACTAAGTTCATTCTAGTAAAGGCAGCCAAGGTCCAGGAAGCGATGTTAAACTGGATGACAGACTGTCTACCATTGAAGAAGGCAAGGGTGGGATTTGAACTCAGAATATTAAAAAAATGGAACAAATAGCCCAAGATGTCCAATGCTCTAACAATTCATTCAACCAACCAAGTCCATTTTTTATTAGCCCCAAAGAAAGAAAAGCAAATTTGACCTCAGCAGGGATTGAACTCATAGTATAGAGAGTTGAATCAAATATTGATTTCTAGTATAGGCACGAGGCTAGTAATTTTGGGAAGAAAGGAAAGTCAATTAAATCAACCCCATTGCATTACTGGTACTTTGTTTTATCGACCCCGTAAGGATGAAAGCAAAGTTAACCACGGCGAGATTTGAACTCAGACCATAAGGGGACGTAACTCTATGCTACAAAGCATGGTGTCCGACCTTCTTCCGATACTGCCAACCCACCTACCCACCCCTTGGATCAAATATTGCAAAGTATTTTGCCCTACCTTCTAACAATTTTGCCAATTTGCTGCATGTGCATGATTTGAAGGTAATTTGGTTGCTATTTCTAACAGTCACGTCTGTGTCTATAAGCCACCTTATAGACACAGACATACTGAAAAAGAAAATATCCAAATTTTCTATTTAACAACTTGTACCTTAAGTGCAGGTGGTTATGTTTTCTTTTTTCCTTTTTCTTTGCATTTTATTACCAAAACTTAAATTTCTTGTTTTTAATTATTTTGTGAAACCATTTTTCTCAAGTGTATCACTTAAATAATTCTTTGGTATATTTATTTATAGATTTTAATTAATGATGCCACCACACCTCATGTTGAAGACTTCACTCCTTCAACAATTTAATAAATGAAACAAAACAAATAATTTTAGTGTTATTCCCATCTGTGTCCTTTCATAAATTTTGATATTTTAACCCTTTAGCATTTAAACCGGCCATATCTGGCCAGATTTCCCTCACCTCTTTCTGTTCAAGCTTGCTGTAACCGGCCACTCATACTGATGTTAAGGTATCGTTCTCAAAATAAATAATATCAAAATCTCATAGATTCCATATTATGTGAGATAAAGTGTTTAGCATGAACATACAATAGTATATATTGATTAATGTCAATCCTAAAGGGTTCATATTGCAATGGAACTGGCGGAATGGAATCGTCAGAATTAGTAGAGCATACAACAAAATGTCTTGTAATGTTGCTTCCAGCTGTTTAGGTCTACGTTTTGAGTTCTAATCCGTGGAGGTCAACATTATCTTTCATCCTGTTGAATCAAAGGAGAAGTCCATGGTAGTGGATTTGAAGGAATTGTTAAGAGGTCTGATGGGATTGTGAGGAAGTATCTGTTCATCTGTTCGGGAACTTTGCAGTGTCTGTTCATCTATTCAGGATCGTTGCAGTATCTGTTCATTTGTTCAGGGTCTTTGCAGTGTCTGTTTATCTGTTCAGGATCTTTGCAGTGTCTGTTCATCTGTTCAGGGTCTTTGGTGTGTCTGTTCATCTGTTCAGGGACTCTCTAGTCTGTTTATCTGTTCAGGGTCTTTGCAGTGTCTTCATCTGTTTGAGGTCTTTGCAGTGTCTGTTCATCTGTTCAGGGACTCTGTAGTCTCTGACCATCTGTTCAGAGTCTTTGCAGTGTCTGTTCAGAGACCCTGCAGTGTCTGTTCATCTGTTCAGGGTCTTTGCTGTGTCTGTTCATCTGTTCAGGGACTCTCTAGTATCTGTTCACCTGTTCAGGGTCTTTGCAGTGTCTTCATCTGTTCGAGGTCTTTGCAGTGTCTGTTCATCTGTTCAGGGACTCTGTAGTCTCTGACCATCTGTTCAGGGTCTTTGCAGTGTCTGTTCAGAGACCCTGCA
>OZ024756.1:16428953-16433953 GCA_964016885.1 Eledone cirrhosa
TATATATATATATATATGTGTGTGTGTGTGTGTACGTAAAAGGTAAACAGAAATAACAACACAATTGGAACAGTATATGGAAGGTATATATTAGGTTAACGCTTGATGTAGCAGGAAGAGGGTCTTAACGTTTCGGACGCCAGTCCTTCATCAGAAGAAACAATGAGAAATAAGATAGATTGAGGGGACGGGCGGGTTGGAATTGGAAAAAATGTCTTTAGATAAAAATAACAGGTCCGTTCATGTTGACATCTCTTGCAAATATATATATATATATATAATTGTTTCTACTTTAGGCACAAGGCCAGCAATTACCCAGTGCATTACTGGTACTTTATTTTATCGACCCCGTAAGGATGAAAGGCAAAGTCAACCTCGGCGGGATTTGAACTCAGATCGTAAAGGGACGTAACTATGCTGGAAAGCATGACGTCCGACCCTCTACCGATACTGCCAATCCACCGCCCTATATATATATAATATCGACCATGTAGGGATAAAAGACAAAGCTACCTCGACTTTCCTAATGATTTCCTGCGCATGAAACAGTTCTAGTCCCGTAGAAGTCATTTCTATATTAAATCTTGTTGTATATACTCTACTAATGTATTGAGTACCTTACTGTGGTTACCTCCGTTTGAACCCGGTACTCACAAACATACATATATACATATACAATATATTAACAAATGGAAACTATATTTATAAAACCATATTTATTTCATTATACATATTTCAAGGGCCACCAAGGCAAACTATGGTGCGTTTTCATCAGATAAAATATAATATAGGTTAGTTTTATAAATAAATACTGACATACCCTTAAAAATGCAACCATTCTGGTTGGAATCTTCCATTTGTTAATATATTGTATATTTACTCCAATAATTTGTTGAGTGCTTTATATCAGTTATAAAAATATTTTGCTTGTTGTATTCCAACAAATTAAATATAACCTCTACATATATATATATATATATATATATATATATATATATATATATATATATATTTCGTTTCTGAATTTGTTTAGCAAGATTCTGGTGCATGTGTTTCTTATTGGCAACATGACCCTCCCAAAGTATAACAATATAGACTTACACGGAAAAAGACTTTCCTGATGACGGAATGATTTTCAATATGTTTCTTCGGAAAATATATTTACTCCATTCCAGAAACTAATTAGTTGGAAGTGATTTTTTAGTAAGTAAGTTAATTTTATAATTTTCTTATTTTACGTCTCTCATATTATTGTTCTGCAACCCCATGCATTGAACCACAATGTTAATAAGACAAAACCTATATATTTGCTAGCATTGATATGCATCTGTGTGTATATAAATGTTACTAGATATAAATTCCTTATAATATATATATATATATATATATATATGTAACGTGTTTCTGAAGGAGACGGTCGATCGGACAGGAATCTCAAGACTAGAAATAGTTAATGACCTAACTGTGCTAGTCGCTACATCGATCTTCCAGGATCACTCGAGTCTCTGAAACGTTCGTAAAACAATGAACTACTTTACTTATTTTCATTGTCCTATTCACAAACACATATATGTGTGCACATATATATATATATATAAGTTATTCCGGGTTGAATCGGAGGTAACCACAGTAAGTAAGGTACTCAATACATAGCAGAGTATAAAAATTTTAATATAGAAGAGCTTCTACAGGACTAGAACTGTTTCATTCGGGTAGTCCTGTAGAAGCTCTTCTATATTAAAACTTATATATATATATATATATATATCATAAAACATGTCCATAGAATCACCAGATAAAATATATACCATTTCCTCTCCCATATATATATATATATACACACACACACATATATCATTTCATTTTATGTCCACTTTTCCCTGCTTGCAAGGGTGGGACGGGAACTGATTCTGGCTTGATTTCTACAGCAGGATGCCCTTCCTAACACCAACCTCATTTACAGTGAGTGCTGAGTGCTTTTTTGCCGTGGCACCTCCACGACCACTTTGCAGTGGAATGATAGGGACCCCAGTCCCTATCATCTCATTTCTACAGCTGAGTAAACTGGAGCAATGTGAAATAAAGTGTCTTGCTCAAGGAAACAACACATCACCCGGTCTGAGAATTGAACTCACAACCTTTTGATTGCAAGGCCAATGCTCTAACCACTAAACCATGTGCCTACAGAAAAAAATATATATATATATATATATATATATATATATATATATATATATATATATATATATATATATATATATATATATATATATATATATATATATATATATATATATATATATATATATATATATATATATATATATATATATATATATATATATATATATATATATATATATATATATATATATATATATATATATATATATATATATATATATATATATATATATATATATATATATATATATATGTATATATATATATATATATATGTATATATATATATATATATATGTATATATATATGTATATATATATATATATATATGTATATATATATATATATATATGTATATATATATATATATATATATATATATATATGTATATATATATATATATATATATACATATATATATATATATATATATATACATATATATATATATATATATATATATATATATATATATACATATATATATATATATATATACATATATACATATATATATATATACATATATACATATATACATATATATATATATATACATATATACATATATACATATATATATATATATATATATATATATATATATATATATATATACATATATATATATATGTATATATAATATACATATATATGTATATATATATATATATATATGTATATGTATATATAAATATATATATATATGTATATATATATATATGTATATGTATATATAAATATATATATATATGTATATATATATATATGTATATATATATATATATGTATATATATATATATATATATATATATATATATATATATATATATATATATATATATATATACATATATATATATATATAGATATATATATATATATATATATATATATATATATATATATATTAATGTATATATATATATTAATGTATATATATATATTAAAATATATATATATATATATATATATATATATATATATATAAAGTGATAATTTTATTGTTTATAATTCTTACAGAATGAAAATAATATAAACACATATAATACAGTTAATACTTCATAGTTGCACGAACATTACAAATCGTTTGCAATTCCTTCAGAATGGAAATATAAACAGAGCATATAAATAAATTCACAGTAGAATAACATAACAAATATGTTTTAAATATATACATAAATAACATTACTAATGCCTCGGTAACACTACAAAGGATGATACAATGAAAGATATATTCCTTCAATGCTACAATATTAAAGAAAATGTAAAAGAAGGGATGAACAACAGAGCCAAAACCAGAGCAAAAGACAGCAATGTCGCGAGGAGTACCAAGCAACTTCTCTAATGATTTTCGAGGCAAGCCAGCACACTCGCAGCGTTGTCTCGGGTGATGGCGAGGCTGATGCGCTGAAACAGCCAAGCACCCTCGCGAGATTCGCCAGTCACCTCTATTGGGCGAGCCGCCAGTGAGGAAAGTAACCTCGCAGTCAGCGGCCCGACTCCCCCAAACATCTCGAAAGCCACATGCTGAAAAATGTAGCTGGCCGACAGAGCAGAGTATTTGAAGGTCCTTACTCCGCTCGGCTGCAGAAGCTGTGGCTCTCCTCCTAACTGCAGCATACAGGTCCAGGATATGGGAAAGAGCAAAGGAGTCCCTAACAGTGACGTCCCAGGCCAGGCACCTGCCTCTCGACCAGGGTCACAGGGTAAGGCCGTCAGGTCTTTTGCCATCACTTCTGGACAACTCAGATGGTTCCAAGACTGGGGGGATATTCGCCCGGGCCAAAGCTCTCTTGAGGATGAGGTTTAGCTCCGTGTGACGTGCAAAGTGGCCGGCATTCAGGCGGCAAGAAAGACCTTGGACACCTGTGGAGTCGAGGAGTTTGCCACATCGGTACCTCAAACCCATGCAGACGTCAGCTCCCACTCTGAGGGCGATGGAGACACGAAGTTCGTCCAGGCTGAGTAGGCCACCAACGTTGGCCACGGGTAGGGCATCGACCCAGTCCCCTGAGTATTTGGCGCTGGCAGATAGTAAGCGGCACCTTGCAAACTGATCTGACTGGACGAAGAGGGAGTCGAAGGTGGCCTTCGAACTTATGCTGTCCCAAGTTCTCTGACTTCGACTGTCCTCCACCTTCTCAGGAAGAGACAAGCCCAGCTCACTCCATTGCTGGAGAGCTTCAGCCAACTCCCTGTTGGAACTAGTCCATGTTGGAAAGGAGAGGATGCTGCTCACCAGGGTGGAGCAAGCGTGGGTGGAGGAAAGGAAGCAGGGGAGAGAGAGGGACAAACACTTACGGAGACCAAAACCCCCAAATCGCTTGGGCAACGCAGCCTGATCGCGGGACTCCGGAGAGAGTCTAACATTGACCAGACACTCGAGTCTCTCGAAGATTAGGTCGTCGAAGCGTTGGAGGCAGGATGGAAATCTGTGAGAGGGGCTGACCCTGAGCAGATACAGAAGCTTAGGAATAGACAGGTAGTTCCTGAATAAGAAGAAACCTTGATGGGGTTTAATAACTTCGATATTCCTCAGCAGCTGTTCAAGGCCAACCATCTTCGATTGGAAGGTTGACTCGAAGGCCAGGTCTGTGATTGGGGCTCCTAAGGAGCACCAATTCGATGGGGGAGGGACTGCGATGGAAGGGAAGGACTCTGCGAACAGGTCGATCAGCTGTGGTGTTGAGAAGCCGGGTGGTTGAGGATCCAGAGCTCACATTTGGAGCTATTGATCTGGAGACCCCAGCGGCCAAGCTCCTCCACCATCCTGTTGGCAGTGGCGAGAACCATATCCAGAGTTCCCCCCA
>OZ024756.1:16446453-16448953 GCA_964016885.1 Eledone cirrhosa
CTTTTGGCACAAGGCCACCAATTACCAGTACATTACTGGTACTTTATTTTATCGACCCCGTAAGGATGAAAGGCAAAGTTAACCTCGGCGGGATTTGAACTCAGAATGGCAAGGGCCGTAACTCTATGCGTCAAAGCATGGCGTCCGACCCGCTACCAATATTGCCAATTCACCGCCCCTAAATAAATAAATAAATAAGTAAATAAAGAGTAATGCAAATGCTAAAGGGTTAAACTGTGACTAGTACTTTGCTGATATTTGCAGTGGTTACAGCGTCCAGTCCTATTTGTATCTGCCATGACAGTTGAAATATTTTTTCCCACGATGTAGTGTTAACTAACTCTCAGATCCCGACAGATATAAAGGTATTTTATACAGTGTAGGACATATCTAAAGACAGTTCTGTTGACTATTAGTATGTGTCTCCCATACCTTTATCAAATCAGTAGTTGGTAATCAGTAATAATTGATTAATTTGATTGATTTTTGCTCCGGTTTCTGAACTATGAAACAGCGCCGTAAGGAACATAATGGCTTTTCCAAATGAAGTATGTACTTTTTCCTGAATATTATGTGCTTTATATATATGTACAAACAATATATACATATATCGTTTAATTTGACTTATATATATATACTAGACCACCTGTGACCCATCGGGTCACATTCACTTAAAAATATTTTTAAAAAATCATGTTCACTTAAAAATAATTTTAAAATAATTAAAATATATATATATACACACACACATATACACACACACACACACACACACACACACATATTTCATTCAACAACACCACCAGCTCTCTCTCTCTTCCATTTTCCTTCTCTGTTTCCTCTCTCTATGTCTCTCTTTCAATTTACTCTCTCACAACCACTATCTCTCTCTCTCTCTCTCTCTCTCTCTATTTATGATGATACCTGGATAAACCGTGTATCTCAGGAACCTATTGCTCCGATTTACGCAAAACTTGTTTTATTCCATTTGTATTCCCATTTCAGGGGCAACTTCCTTTCAAAGTATTTTCCCATTATGCACCGTTTAGGCGCATAATGGGAAAATACTGTCCACGCTGTAAAGTGGTCATGTAGGAGACACAGTAAAAAGGCTCTCAGTCCACACTGTAAATGTGGTTGGTATTAGGAAGGGCATCCAGCCAGAGAACCAACCAGATACAGTCCTATACGAACGAGACACAGTTACATGATCAATCTTGCCTCAAGTGGGACAATTCCTGTCTAACACATGCTAGTGTGGAAGATAGGTGTTAAACGATGATAATGATGATGTGTGTGTGTGTGTATGGGTCCAGAATATTTTCTACTTTACAGCCTCCTTCAATGTGTAACATATTTCAGAAGTATGAAGCCTTATTTGCCAATCAAATGAATAGTTTTGTATAGTCAAGAGGTCAATGTTCAAGAATTTTAAAGTTTAAATGATGATGATGATGAAAATATATATATATATATCTTTATTTTTTTTTCATTTTATGTCCGCTTTTTCCTGCTTGCAAGGGTTGAAATATATATATATATATATATATATATATAATTATTATTATTATGTAATAAACAACATAAGGCAATTATTCCATTTACCAGTGGTTTCTTAAAAGCAAAAGGTTTTGCTTTCAATCCTCAGAACGGGAAAAAGCTTGAAAGCAAAACCTTTTGCAAACCACTGGTAAATGGAATAATTGCCTTATGTTGTTTATTACATAATAATAATAAAGCTCTGTTGCATACATAGAGCACTCTTTTTTCCTGGACTTTTCCGATGGAATTACTTCATTTATATATATAAATATATATATATATATATATATATATATATATACTAGCCGAATTACCCGTGCCTTGCTGCATTTCACACATTTTTTTTGTAAGAAAATGATGATTGATTTTAAATCAGTGATATAATTTATGGAGAAAAACTCTGCATTTCAATATTATTCAATGTAAAATGTAATGCATGAAAAATTGGAAAACATTATTTTTTGTAATATATCGAATCAAAATTACATTATTAAATCTTATTCTTATTTTGTTTCTGGTAAATAATTTTTTTCAAAATATCATTTCAAAACTTTTATGAATAGGCATCATATCTTGTCATTTACCTATGGTTTAAATTTCATATAAATTTCATATAAATCGAAGGGAAAACATTTTCAGCGGGGGGTTTAAGCCCCCAGGGAACCCTAATAGTGGGTTTAACCGCCATTAGGGGTCTTAATGTTATTGAAATTTGCTAAAATTTTGTGAATAGCATCATATCTTGTCATTTGCCTATGGTTTAAATTTCATATAAATCGAAGGGAAACAAATTTTCAGTGGGGGTTTTCAGCGGGGGTTTGTACCCCCGAGGAACCCTTTCATTAAAATATACTTATCCAAGTACCCAGGGCAATGTAGTTTCAGAATATATATGGTTAGGGGTGTCTATCTCCAAAACCATAGGAGGAGTTCGTGAACAAACAAACAATCAGACAGG
>OZ024756.1:16463953-16471453 GCA_964016885.1 Eledone cirrhosa
TTTTAACTGTTGGTCAATCAATGATAAACATTGATTGCCAGCTAAATTATTTATAAAAATATAAAAATATACTGAACTGAAGTGAAAACTAAACTAAACAGTGAGTGTGTTTTATTATTATTTTTGGCAATATTATAACAACATGCCCTCTCCAAATATACTAATATCTGTTTCAACACATGATTTCATATCAAAAACACCTTGCAAAACAAACTATTTTGTTATTTACATTTAATTTACACTTCTCATTATCTGTGGTGGTGGTGGTGGTAGTGGTGATGGTTGTTGTTGTTGTTGTGATGGGGGGGGGGGTAGTGGTGATGGTTGTTGTTGTTGTTATGGGGGGGGGTAGTGGTGATGGTTGTTGTTGTGGTGGTGGTGGTAGTGGTGGAGGAGGTGGAGATGATGGTGGTGGTAGTGGTGATGATTGTTGTGGTGGTGGTGATGGTGGTGGAGGAGGTGGAGATGATGGTAGTGGTGGTGGTGGTAGTGGTAATGGTGGTGGTAGTGGTGATGGTTGTTGTGCTGGAGGTGGTGGTGGAGATGATGCTGGTAGTGGTGATGGTTGTTGTGGTGGTGGTGGTAGTGGTGATGGTTGTTGTTGTGGTGGTGGAGGAGGTGGAGATGATGGCGGTGGTAGTGGTGAAGGTGGTGGTGGGAGTGGTAATGGTGGTGGTTGTTGTAGTGGTGGTGGTGGTGGTGGTGGAGGAGATGATGGTGGTGGTAGTGGTGATGGTTTTTGTTGTGGTGGTGGTGGTGGAGGAGATGATGGTGATGGTAGTGGTGGAGGAGGTGGAGATGATGGTGGTGGTAGTGGTGATGGTTGTTGTTGTGGTGGTGGTAGTGGAGGTGGAGATGATGGTGGTGGTGGTGGTGGAGGAGATGATGGTGATGGTAGTGGTGGAGGAGGTGGAGATGATGGTAGTGGTAGTGGTGATGGTTGTTGTTGTAGTAGTGGAGGTGGAGATGATGGTGGTGGGAGTGGTGATGGTTGTTGTTGTTGTTGTGGTGGTGGTGGTGGTGGTGGTGGTGGTGGAGGAGATGATGGTGATGGTAGTGATGGAGGAGGTGGAGATGATGGTGGTGGTAGTGGTGATGGTTATTGTGATGCTCACCCTATAGGTTCATTTACACACACACACATAATAATATACATATAAATTCACATTCATGCATGTATATATATATATATCACCATTATCAACATTACCATTTAATGTCTATTTTCCCAGGCTTGCATTGGTTAGACTCTCTCTATATTCATCATTTACATTTTACGCCTGCTTTTTCCCTGCTTGCAAGGGTGGGACGGGAACTGATTCTGGCTTGATTTCTACAGCTGGATGCCCTTCCTAACACCAACCTCATTTACAGTGAGTGCTGGATGCTTTTTTGCCGTGGCACCTCCACGACCACTTTGCAGTGGAATGATATGGACCCCAGTCCCTATCATCTCATTTCTACAGCTGAGTAAACTGGAGCAATGTGAAATAAAGTGTCTTGCTCAAGGAAACAACACATCACCCGGTCTGAGAATTGAACTCACAACCTTTCGATTGCAAGGCCAATGCTCTAACCACTAAGCCATGTGCCTCCATATATATATATAAATATGGCATCCAGCTGTAGAAAACCCGCCAGACAGTCCTATGCGAGCAAGACAACCACTCTTGCCTCAAGTGGGAAAACTCCCGTCCAAACCCATGCAAGCGTGTAACATGGACGTTAAACGATGATGATGATGATATCACAGAAAAAAAGAGAATCAGTGTTGCAACAAATGGAATTTATTGGACATATTACAATCGTTTCTCTGGCTACCAGCTCGAGGCACGATCGATGTGATGATCGAACCTGACTCTGAAAATCGCAAGGTTCTCAGAAACATAGAATCAAGACGTATCTGAGGACCTTGCGATTTTCGGAGTCAGGTTCAATCATCACATCGATCGTGCCTCGAGCTTGTCACCAGAGAAACAATTGTAATATGTCCAATAAATTCCATTCGTCGCAAAACTGATTCTCTTTTTTCCTGTGATGTCATACTCTGCTCTATGAGAGCATTGAGTGCTCAAACAGCCTACCGCATACGGACGCTTTAAGCATCCAACACCAATTATAAATATATATCATCACCGTTTAACGTCCATTTTTCCATGCCTGCATGGGTCCAATGGGTGCAATCCTAGTGAGGCAAGTCTCACTAGGATTGGCCACGCTGTACTGTCCTTTGAAGGGACTGTAAATTTAGCCATCATCATCATCATCATCATCATCATTATTTTACGTCCACGGGCGGTGGATTGGCAGTATCGGTAGAGGGTCGGACGCCATGCTTTCCAGCATAGTTACGTCCCTTTACGATCTGAGTTCAAATCCCGCCGAGGTTAACTTTGCCTTTCATCCTTACGGGGTCGATAAAATAAAAGTACCAGTAATGCACTGGGTAATTGCTGGCCTTGTGCCTAAAGTAGAAACAATTATTTTACGTCCACTTTTCCCTGCTTGCAAGGGTGGGACGGGAACTGATTCTGGCTTGATTTCTACAGCTGGATGCCCTTCCTAATACCAACCTCATTTACAGTGAGTGCTGGGTGCTTTTTTGCCGTGGCACCTACACGACCACTTTGCAGTGGAATGATATGGACCCCAGTCCCTATCATCTCATTTCTACAGCTGAGTAAACTGGAGCAATGTGAAATAAAGTGTCTTGCTCAAGGAAACAACACATCACCTGGTCTGAGAATTGAACTCACAACCTTTTGATTGCAAGCCCAATGCTCTAACCACTAGGGTTTCCTAACACCAACCACATTACAGTGTAGGACTGGATGTCACCTTTATGAGGAGTGACAGGCCAGTAGGCTATGCCAAACACTTCTCACAGCGGAACCACAGTTTCGGGGTCACAACCACATTTACAGTGTAGGACTGGGTAGCATTGTTATGAGGAGGGGCAGGCAGTTGGCCACGCCAAACCCTCTCACAGTGAAACCACGATTTGGAAACCTGGAACAAAACAGGTAACTGGCAGGGGGTGGTTTGGAAGGTGGGGCATAGGGCGTGGGTAGGAAGGTGGGGGGTTAGGGCGTGGGTAGGAAGGTGGTGGATAGGGCGTGGGTAGGAAGGTGGTGGATAGGGCGTGGGTAGGAAGGTGGGGGATAGGGCGTGGGTAGGAAGGTGGTGGATAGGGCGTGGGTAGGAAGGTGGGGGATATGGCGTGGGTAGGAAGGTGGGGGGTAGGGCGTGGGTGGGAAGGTGGTGGATAGGGCGTGGGTAGGAAGGTGGGGGATAGGGCGTGGGTAGGAAGGTGGTGGATAGGGCGTGGGTAGGAAGGTGGGGGGGTAGGGCGTGGGTAGGAAGGTGGTGGATAGGGCGTGGGTAGGAAGGTGGGGGGTAGGGCGTGGGTAGGAAGGTGGTGGATAGGGCGTGGGTAGGAAGGTGGGGGGTAGGGCGTGGGTAGGAAGGTAGGGGGTAGGGCGTGGGTAGGAAGGTGGTGGGTAGGAAGGTGGTGGATAGGGTGTGGGTAGGAAGGCGGGGGGTAGGGCGTGGGTAGGAAGGTGGTGGATAGGGTGTGGGTAGGAAGGTGGTGGATAGGGCGTGGGTAGGAAGGTGGTGGATAGGGTGTGGGTAGGAAGGCGGGGGGTAGGGCGTGGGTAGGAAGGTGGTGGATAGGGTGTGGGTAGGAAGGTGGTGGATAGGGTGTGCGTAGGAAGGTGGTGGATAGGGTGTGGGTAGGAAGGTGGTGAATAGGGCGTGTGATGATAGAGCCAAGGCTGGGTTTTACATCGAGGGAGACAGAACCATTTATATATATATATTGTTTCCAAAGAAGACGGTCTGATCGAACCTATATATGGGGTCTGATAGTATAGTTATATAACTGCTATAGATCAGACAATATGTCAATATGATCAACAATGATATGAATAGGTAAAATAACTCTACTTTGTTGTTATTATTTTCATTCTCATCCTTACGGGGTCGATAAAATAAAGTACCAGTAATGCACTGGGATAATTGCTGCCCTTGTACCAAAAGTAGAAATAATTATTTTCATTGTCAAATTAATACCTAATATATATATATATATATATATATATATATATATATATATATATATATATATATATATATACATATATAAATATAAATTAGCGAGAATCGTATTTCGGCTTTGGAATTAGCGAAAAACAACTTCCGAGATGTGTGGCAAGCGCTCAATAATTCTGACGAACCAGAACTACAACATACATTAAAGGCCAAACACACTGAGACGATGGTTAAACCGTCATCCGCACAACCATAGAAACGAAGTAATTTGGGTCAAACAAATAAAAAAATATGTGATTGAAAAAAAATATGTGATTGAAAAAATATGTGATTGAAAAAATATATATATATGTCAAATGTACAAAGAAACAACAAAGCAAACCTCACAGTACAATGATTAGCTTAATGCTTGATATAGTAGGAAAAGAGTCTTTATGTTTCGGACACTAGTCCTTCATCAGAAAATAGAATGAGACATAAAAGATAAAATATAAAAATAGAGAGTGAGAAGAAAAAGGAACAGAAAAAACATTTTGAGAAATACCATGTGTGTATTCAGCCAGCCATTTATATATGTATGTATATATATATATATATATATATATATATGTGTGTGTGTGTGTGGTGGTGGTGGGGGGGGGGGGGGGGGGGGTGAAACAACTTGTAGCATAGGAAAAAGAATAAATGATCTCTGGCGAGAACTCCAGGATGGGAAAAACTCATCAGTACTCCACCAACATGCCCAAAAAGAACATAGAGGCACAATAGAGAACATAGATATAAAAATTATATCCACAAACAGAAAAGATGCAATACTCAGACAAATCACAGAGGCAACAAATATAAACAAACTCCAACCAAAATTAAACAGAAAACACGAGTGAAATAGCAACAATATCACAACTAGTAATTAAGGACAAAATGAAGACATACAGACACACACAAAAACCAAACAAATAAAACAAATCAGACATACACTGATAGAACAAACAACCAACTAGTGACAAGTAAATAAACGCATAAATAAATAAATAAAAACACCCACACCCGGATGTAACACATGCACAAACTAAGCACACAACACACAATACACAAAAACAAGATGGTGTAGGACAGAACAAAGGAGAGACACAAAATAAAAAAAACACAGTCACTGAGGTGGTCATAGAATGTGTGATGAAAGAGCTTTGACAATATATAAACAATCATCCGGTTATCGAACCAACCAACCAGCCAACCAACGAACCGGAAATTTATAGTAAATTGAAGTGAAAACCAACAGGTGCCTGTGTTTTTATTGGCAGCATGACCCTCCCAAAGTATAACAATATATATATATATATATATATATATGTGCCCCACACTGTAAATGTGGTTGGTGTTAGGAAGGGCATCCAGCTGTAGAAAACCCGCCAGACAGTCCTATGCGAGCAAGACAACCACTCTTGCCTCAAGTGGGAAAACCCCGTCCAAACCCATGCAAGCGTGGAACACGGACGCTAAACCTTGATGATGATGATGATGATGATGATGATATATATTTGGGTGTCTGAATATAAAAGAAAAAAATAAGTAAGTTAGTGTATGAGGTGCCCTTCCTGTGCCTTAGAGTAATTGATAACTAGATTTCTTTATCAGGAACTGAATTAGTATTAAAATATAAATGCTTTGCTCTTTAGCCAAGTGTTAGATTAGGTAAACTTAATGTAAACTTTCTAACTACCTTCTTTGATTCTTACACTCTTACTGAAATTATATTCTTTTCTCGTTTTTTTCTTCTTATCTGTTTGAATTGAAGTGCATGCCGGACTGGCTTGGCATCCTCAGGTCAGTCTGCTTTCTTACCCCTTCCCCTTTGTTTTCCAGGCCTGTTTAGCCACCCAACCTCACCCCAACACAAAGCACCCAGCCAACACTGTAAAGTGGTTGTGTAGGTGTCACAACAAAAAGCACCCAGCCCACACCGTAAAGTGGTTGTGTAGGTGTCACAACAAAAAGCACCCAGCCCACACCGTAAAGTGGTTGTGTAGGTGCCATGACAAAAAGCACCCAGCCCACACCGTAAAGTGGTTGTGTAGGTGTCCATGACAAGAAGCACCCAGCCAACTCTGTAAAGTGGTTGTGTAGGTGTCACAACAAAAAACACCCAGCCAACACTGTAAAGTGGTTGTGTAGGTGTCACAACAAAAAGCACCCAGCCCACACCGTAAAGTGGTTGTGTAGGTGCCATGACAAAAAGCACCCAGCCCACACCGTAAAGTGGTTGTGTAGGTGCCATGACAAAAAGCACCCAGCCCACACCGTAAAGTGGTTGTGTAGGTGTCCATGACAAAAAGCACCCAGCCAACTCTGTAAAGTGGTTGTGTAGGTGTCACAACAAAAAACACCCAGCCAACACTGTAAAGTGGTTGTGTAGGTGTCACAACAAAAAGCACCCAGCCCACACCGTAAAGTGGTTGTGTAGGTGTCATGACAAAAAGCACCCAGCCAACTCTGTAAAGTGGTTGTGTAGGTGTCACAACAAAAAGCACCCAGCCAACACTGTAAAGTGGTTGTGTAGGTGTCACAACAAAAAGCACCCAGCCTACACTGTAAATGTGGTTGTGTAGGTCTCACAAGAAAAAGCACCCAGCCTACACTGTAAATGTGGTTGGTGTTAGGGAGAGCTTCTAGCCGTAGAAACCAAGCCAAAATCGGTCAGTGTGAGTTGGAGACAGTCATCTGCTCTCGCTTGAACTATATATATATATATGTTAAACGATGATGATGATGATGATGATGATATATATATATATTTAAAGGTTAAACAAGGTTCAATGAATTTTTAACCATCAACATAGTCAAGGTATGTCAAGCATCATCTTATTTTATCTGATGAGGACGTACTGTTGAAAATAGCTCAGTACCTCTGAAATATGTATAATAAAATATACTTGATCACACGAATGTCTATATTTGTTAATATTTTGAATTAATATATTGTTATATTTGGGGAGGGTCATATTTGCGTAATATTGCCAGAATTAATAACAGAACACACTCACTGTTTGGTTGGTTTTCGCTTCTCGCTGTCTTTTATATATATATATCTGCGATCTAGCTTACTCGGTCCTCAATGTTGCCATTGACTGACCGGCGGTCAAAAATAATACAGATACAATATAGACAAACACATATATATATAGTTTACATAAATCTTTCGTTGCACATCTGCAACATCGTCAGTGGTGTTATATTCATTGTTCCTCCTGTTGTGTTGTATGTCTACGCCATTTTTTTTGTTCAGAGACTGAACAAAAAAAATGGCGTAGACATACAACACAACAGGAGGAACAATGAATATAACACCACTGACGATGTTGCAGATGTGCAACGAAAGATTTATGTAAACTATATATATATGTGTTTGTCTATATTGTATCTGTATTATTTTTGACCGCCGGTCAG
>OZ024756.1:16483953-16533953 GCA_964016885.1 Eledone cirrhosa
ATGATGCGTGTATATTTAAGTGTGTGAATGTGAAAAGGAAATATTAAAGCGAAGTAGAGAAAGCGAAATAATAATTCACTGTATGTCTATTGAAAGAAGAGAGAAAGAGAAGGGGTGTATATTTTGTTGACGATTTATCTTTCTCACACACACACACACACACATGTAAATATATATCTTCTTCCCACTGAACACACAGACATAAATATATATGTATATGCACAAATCTGACATATCTATCTCATATCTCATAGTTATCTTCTTGCTTTATTTCTTCATCTTTTTCTTCTCTCCTTAGCTGAAATCAATCGATTTATTTATGAGGGGAAGAAGGGGCAATTATTGCATTATTTTTAAATATTGCTCTATGTCTACGCTGATTGAAAGTATATGTGTGTATGTATGTAATTTATATCTATATCTCTCCCTATATATATATATATATATATATAAATACGTGTGTATTCTTCACAAGCATTTATTAATGTATATATATATTTATGTATTTGTGTGTGTATACATAATATATGTATGCATCTGTGTGTATGCATAATATAATTATATATATATGTGTGTGTGTGTGTGAAAATTGATAGTTATTTAATATACCAGTGTTGGAAGCTGAAAGTTCCCACATCATATTTCCCATGTTCGGACTATTATAACTGGGACAGAATTACCCGAATAACCACCGATCTCTGAACTTTCAGCTTCCAACACGTACATACATACATACATGTGTATGTGTTTCTCTCTCTATGTATCTCATTATAAATATGTCTGCGTATTTATATTTGTGTGTGTATATATATTATTCGACAAGGTAGGTAATTGGTGAAACACACACAAACACATACATATATATATATATATACATACATATATAATCGTCTCTCGATAAGTTATATACCATCTCTAATCGTTTTGACCTTTGTTATATATATATATATACATACATACAAACAATATACACACTA
The DNA here is from genome assembly GCA_964016885.1 of Eledone cirrhosa. Lineage (NCBI taxonomy): Eukaryota > Metazoa > Mollusca > Cephalopoda > Octopoda > Eledonidae > Eledone > Eledone cirrhosa. The sequence continues at coordinate 16,484,931 of OZ024756.1, forward strand.
GTGGTCAGTGGCAGAATTGGTCAATTAAGGCCGTTCACCTTAGCTTTATACACTGTTCCATTATATAATATAGTAGATATATTCTGACATCTATCCAATCAGCTTCATACTTAACTGAGCTATAGAAAAAATTGTTTAAAAGGCTGGAATTAAATTTTTAAAAAATCCCCAAATCTATCCATCCATCCATTCATTCATTTATTACGGTGAATGCTTGCCTTCGTAGTAGGAACCTGTTTTTTTCCTTCTAGTGGATTTCCTAAAAGACTCGTCTAGTGGGTTTTTGAAAGCAACTAAAATAATCTTTCATACTTTGTCCTTCCCGCTTCCACCCCAACTTGTTAGTAATAAGGGTGGCTAGGTGTTCTCACTAGCAGCAGCACCACCACCTTGGAATAAACGACATACCCCGACCGAGATAACTACCGTACTCTTATCTTACACTCACTGAAAAAAAATATAAATTAGCTTCGCTCTATGGAAATATATTTACCGACCACAAATAATTTATGTATTTGTGGAAAATGCATAACATTCGTCTGACAGCCTCTTTCTATCTGTTCTACTCTCTCTCTCCCTCTCTTTATTCTCACTCCTCTCCATTACTGGGGAAAGTGGAAGGAGTAACGCCAATTTTATTTAAACAACCCCTATTTTTCCTACATATTTTCTAGAAAACAACAATACACTTGTTGCATTAAAAAAAACAACTTATTATTCTATCTAAAATAGACTTTGTTCTGTTTGTCTAAGCACTGTTTTCAAGTTCGTTACTTCTTTAATACATACATCGGACCCTTTAAATTAAGAAACATACGGTGTCTCTTCGCTAAACTAGTTTTGTCTTGTCTTCTCTCTATAGCAGGGGACATATTTAGTCGTTAACCTGAAGACCAGGGGGACGTATTAAGTCGTTAATCAGAAGAGCAGAGGACATGATTATCATCATCATTATTTAACGTCCATTATTCAGCGCTAGCATGGGTTAGACGAGTTGTTCCATTGTGAGACATGCTAGATCAGATGATCGTGTCTTGCTCATACAGAACTAATTCTGGCTTCGTTTCTCTGTTTGGATGTCCTTCCTAACGCTAACAACATTTACAGTGTGGGCTAAGTGCTTTTTGTCATGACACCTACACGACCACTCTACAGTGTGGACTGGGTGATTTTTTTTTTTTGTCGTGAACCTACACTGCCACATCAGTGTGGGCTGGGTGCTTTTTGTCGATAACCAGGAAAAAAGGACATATTCAGTTGTTAACCCTGAAGAGGAGACATATTAGTGTTTACCAGAAGAGGAGACGGACATATGAGTGATCAACCAGAGAAGACATACATATTAGTGGTTAACCAGAGGAGAATGAGGACATATTTACTTCATGTTGCTTCTGTACTCCCAGCTGAAAATAAGTAGTGGGAATAGCTGGGAGTTAACCCTGCGATGGATGGCGTCCTGTCCCGTGGGGAAGTCTTGTAATGCTGAGGAAACCAGGATAAACACTAGCCTCTGGGCTTGGGACAGACTTTTATAGTTTGCTGTAACCTAGAGATCTTGTGTCCCAAAACATTCCCTTGAGCAGAATGTTAGAAATATGAACTGTATATAGGTGAATGTCTATGACATCATCATCATCATTGCTGTTTTATGTCAATTTTTCCATGCTAGCATGGGTTAGACGGGTTGTCCTGTTGTGGGTAATGTTAGGTCAGGTGACCATGTCTTGCACATTGTTGTAGGGAAAAAACCCTGAACACCCTTGTGTAACTAAAAGTGGACTAGGAAAAATGCCTATAAATAATAACTGAAGTGAACTGTCTGTTAGTCTGTATACGGAGTCTCACCGTCGTCTCTTGTTGGTAGTTCAGAATTACGCCTGGTGAATATCTTGTGTGTTACCCTCGTTTCGTATAGATATACATAACAGATGTGTAACACCATTATAACACACATACAGAACTGTTTTGGGCTTGGTTGCTACAGCTGGATGCCCTTCCTAACACCAACCTTATTTACAGTGAGTACTGGGTGCTTTTTGTTGTGACACCTACTCGACCACTTTACAGTGTGGGTTGGGTGCTTTTTGTCGTGACACCTGCACGACCACTTTACAGTGTCGGTTGGGTGCTTTTTGTCGTGACACCTGCACGACCACTTTATAGTGAGTACTGGGCGCTTTTTGTCGTGACACCTACTCGACCACTTTACAGTGTGGGTTGGGTGCTTTTTGTCGTGACACCTGCACGACCACTTTACACTGTGGGTTGGGTGCTTTTTGTCGTGACACCTGCATGACCACTTTCTAGTGAGTACTGGGTGCTTTTTGTCGTGACACCTACTCGACCACTTTATAGTGAGTACTGGGTGCTTTTTGTCGTGACACCTACTCGACCACTTTACAGTGTGGGTTGGGTGCTTTTTGTCGTGACACCTACACGACCACTTTATATTGAGTACTGGGTGCTTTTTGTCGTGACACCTACTCGACCACTTTATAGTGTGGGTTGGGTGCTTTTTGTCGTGACACCTGCACGACCACTTTACACTGTGGGTTGGGTGCTTTTTGTCGTGACACCTGCATGACCACTGTCTAGTGAGTACTGGGTGCTTTTTGTCGTGACACCTGCACGACCACTTTATATTGAGTACTGGGTGCTTTTTGTCGTGACACCTACTCGACCACTTTATAGTGTGGGTTGGGTGCTTTTTGTCGTGACACCTGCACGACCACTTTACAGTGTGGGTTGGGTGCTTTTTGTCGTGACACCTGCACGACCACTTTATAGTGAGTACTGGGTGCTTTTTGTCGTGACACCTGCACGACCACTTTACAGTGTGGGTTGGGTGCTTTTTGTCGTGACATCTGCATGACCACTTTACAGTGTGGGTTGGGTGCTTTTTGTCGTGACACCTGCATGACCACTTTACAGTGTGGACTGGGTGCCTTTTCTCATGACACCTGCATGACCACTTTACAGTGTGGACTGGGTGCCTTTTGTCGTGACACCTGCATGACCACTTTACAGTGTGGGTTGGGTGCTTTTTGTCGTGACACCTGCACGACCACTTTACAGTGTGGGTTGGGTGCTTTTTGTCGTGACACCTGCACGACCACTTTACAGTGTGGGTTGGGTGCTTTTTGTCGTACATATTTGGGACATTCGTACTATATAGATATGTAGTTATCTAATTTGGTTGTCTTAGTCTTTCATTACCATTCCATTCACATCTAAGATGTATTATAGACATATAAAAGACCCCAATATTTAGCTGTTACTTTATATTACCAATCTCAGAAGGATGAAAAACAAAAAAAATAGACATGAATAAAGAAGGTTTTCTAGAGGGTTGAAGTTCTGAATACATTGGTTGGTGGAGGCTATGTGGGGTGGGTGTACACAATAAGGGTGATGTGAATAGGAGAGACAAGTGAAACAAGAGTGTCTGAGTGGAGGTGACAAGACTAGCAAGGTCTAAGAAGCAGAGACCATTGTAGTAGCAAGGGAGAGGACAGTTTGTCTATAGGCCATACTCTAGAGCGGTGGATCTCAACCTTTTTTGCCAACGGCACACCTTGGAACACATGAAAACATAGTGGCACACCTGGCTAAATATATATGAAAAATATTTGAATTTTACAAAATAAAAACATGGCAAGTCATAGACGGCATACAACTGTAGACACAGACTAGTCATAGACGGTATACAACTGTAGACACAGACTAGTCATAGACGGCATACAACTGTAGACACAGACTAGTCATAGACGGCATACAACTGTAGACACAGACTAGTCATAGACGGTATACAACTGTAGACACAGACTAGTCATAGACGGCATACAACTGTAGACACAGACTAGTCATAGTCGGTATACAACTGTAGACACAGACTAGTCATAGACGGCATACAACTGTAGACACAGACTAGTCATAGACGGCATACAACTGTAGACATAGGCTAGTCATAGACACATAGAATGACTCAAACTAAATTAAAAAAAAACACAGCTATGAACTTACTTTATTGCAATGTTTCGAATTTCATCAATCAAATAGCTGGCTTCTTTAGTGAGAAATTTGTGCCTGGCTTTTATTCATAATTTCCTCAATGTTTGGTCGAATATGAGACGGACACACCCTAATTTCTTCTGCCGTTGTACTTAATTACATTTTCTTAGTGTGCCGTTCAAGGTTTACGCGGCACACTGATTGAGAATCACTGCTCTAGAGTATGACTTTAAACCAATTAGCAAAAGGAATTTTTTTTGGGGGGGGATGCAATCTAGAATGTCAGTGTGAGAAACAGCATCACTGTCGCAGATGTGGGAGTTGTACTCCAGATGTCTGTCTGTAGCAGTACCACAACAGATGTGACAGTCTAGGAAATCTGTAGCAGCTCTGCCCCAGACGTGAGAGTTTAGGAAGTCTGTAGCAGTACCATCACAGATGTATGGAGTCTAGGATGTCTGTATCAGTATCACCCCAGATGTGGGAGTCTAGGATGTCTTTAGCAGTACCACCACAGATGTCAGAGTCTAGGATGTCTCTCTGGGAGAAGTACTGCCACAGATGTGGGAGCAATACTCCATTGTGACCCTAGGATGTTCCTCTGGGAGCAGCACTTTGTTGTCAATATCACTGAGCTTTGTGAGGGTTATCAGTCATTGGAGGCTGAAATATTTTCTGGCCACGAAGGGAAGGGTCAGCGACTGGGATGCGGTCCTAGCTATTGGGCCACGAAGGGAAGGGTCAGTGACTGGGATGTGGTCTTGGCTATCTGGTCACAAAGGGAAGGGTCAGTGACTAGGATGTGGTCTTGGCTATCTGGTCACAAAGGGAAGGGTCAGTGACTAGGATGTGGTCTTGGCTATCTGGTCACGAAGGGAAGGGTCAGTGACTGGGGTGAGGTCTTGGCTATCTGGTCACAAAGGGAAGGGTCAGTGACTAGGATGTGGTCTTGGCTATCTCACCATGAAGGGAAGGGTCAGCGACTGGGATGTGGTCTTGGCTATCTGGTCACGAAGGGAAGGGTCAGTGACTGGGATGTGGTCTTGGCTATCTGGTCACAAAGGGAAGGGTCAGTGACTGGGGTGTGGTCTTGGCTATCTGGCCACGAAGGGAAGGGTCAGTGACTGGGGTGTGGTCTTGGCTATCTGACCATGAAGGGAAGGGTCAGCGACTGGGGTGTGGTCTTGGCTATCTGGTCACGAAGGGAAGGGTCAGTGACTGGGGTGTGGTCTTGGCTATCTGGCCATGAAGGGAAGGGTCAGTGACTGGGATGTGGTCCTAGCTGTCTGGTCACGAAGGGAAGGGTCAGCGACTGGAATGTGGTCTTGGCTATCTGGTCACAAAGGGAAGGGTCAGCGACTGGGATGTGGTCTTGGCTATCTGGTCACAAAGGGAAGGGTCAGTGACTGGGGTGTGGTCTTGGCTATCTGACCATGAAGGGAAGGGTCAGCGACTGGGATGTGGTCTTGGCTATCTGGTCACGAAGGGAAGGGTCAGTGACTGGGGTGTGGTCTTGGCTATCTGGCCATGAAGGGAAGGGTCAGTGACTGGGATGTGGTCCTAGCTGTCTGGTCACGAAGGGAAGGGTCAGCGACTGGAATGTGGTCTTGGCTATCTGGTCACGAAGGGAAGGGTCAGTGACTAGGATGTGGTCCTAGCTATCTGACCATGAAGGGAAGGGTCAGCGACTGGGATGTGGTCCTAGCTGTCTGGTCACGAAGGGAAGGGTCAGCGACTGGAATGTGGTCTTGGCTATCTGGTCACAAAGGGAAGGGTCAGTGACTAGGATGTGGTCCTAGCTATCTGACCATGAAGGGAAGGGTCAGCGACTGGGATGTGGTCCTAGCTGTCTGGTCACGAAGGGAAGGGTCAGCGACTGGAATGTGGTCTTGGCTATCTGGTCACAAAGGGAAGGGTCAGTGACTAGGATGTGGTCTTGGCTATCTGGCCATGAAGGGAAGGGTCAGTGACTGGGATGTGGTCCTAGCTGTCTGGTCACGAAGGGAAGGGTCAGCGACTGGAATGTGGTCTTGGCTATCTGGTCACGAAGGGAAGGGTCAGTGACTAGGATGTGGTCTTGGCTATCTGGCCATGAAGGGAAGGGTCAGTGACTGGGATGTGGTTCTAGCTGTCTGGTCACGAAGGGAAGGGTCAGTAACTGGGATGTGGTCCTAGCTATCTGGTCACGAAGGGAAGGGTCAGTGACTGGGGTGAGGTCTTGGCTATCTGGTCACGAAGGGAAGGGTCAGTGACTGGGATGTGGTCTTGGCTATCTGGTCACGAAGGGAAGGGTCAGTGACTGGGATGTGGTCTTGGCTATCTGGTCACAAAGGGAAGGGTCAGTGACTGGGGTGTGGTCTTGGCTATCTGGCCACGTAGGGAAGGGTCAGTGACTGGGGTGTGGTCTTGGCTATCTGACCATGAAGGGAAGGGTCAGTAACTGGGATGTGGTCTTGGCTATCTGGTCACAAAGGGAAGGGTCAGTGACTGGGGTGTGGTCTTGGCTATCTGGTCACGAAGGGAAGGGTCAGTGACTGGGATGTGGTCTTGGCTATCTGGTCACGAAGGGAAGGGTCAGTGACTGGGATGTGGTCTTGGCTATCTGGTCACAAAGGGAAGGGTCAGTGACTGGGGTGTGGTCTTGGCTATCTGGTCACGAAGGGAAGGGTCAGTGACTGGGATGTGGTCTTGGCTATCTGGTCACGAAGGGAAGGGTCAGTGACTGGGATGTGGTCTTGGCTATCTGGCCACGAAGGGAAGGGTCAGTGACTGGGATGTGGTCTTGGCTATCTGGTCACAAAGGGAAGGGTCAGTGACTGGGGTGTGGTCTTGGCTATCTGGTCACGAAGGGAAGGGTCAGTGACTGGGATGTGGTCTTGGCTATCTGGTCACGAAGGGAAGGGTCAGTGACTGGGATGTGGTCTTGGCTATCTGGCCATGAAGGGAAGGGTCAGTGACTGGGGTGTGGTCTTGGCTATCTGGCCATGAAGGGAAGGGACAGTGACTGGGATGTGGTCCGAGCTATCTGGCCACGAAGGGAAGGGTCAGTGACTGGAGTGTGGTCCTAGCTATCTGGTCACGAAGGGAAGGGTCAGTGACTGGGGTGTGGTCTTGGCTATCTGGCCACGAAGGGAAGGGTCAGTGACTGGGATGTGGTCCTAGCTGTCTGGTCACGAAGGGAAGGGTCAGCGACTGGAATGTGGTCTTGGCTATCTGGTCACGAAGGGAAGGGTCAGTGACTAGGATGTGGTCTTGGCTATCTGGCCATGAAGGGAAGGGTCAGTGACTGGGATGTGGTCTTGGCTATCTGGTCACGAAGGGAAGGGTCAGTAACTGGGATGTGATCTTGGCTATCTGGTCACGAAGGGAAGGGTCAGTGACTGGGATGTGGTCTTGGCTATCTGGTCACAAAGGGAAGGGTCAGTGACTGGGGTGTGGTCTTGGCTATCTGGTCACGAAGGGAAGGGTCAGTGACTGGGATGTGGTCTTGGCTATCTGGTCACGAAGGGAAGGGTCAGTGACTGGGATGTGGTCTTGGCTATCTGGCCACGAAGGGAAGGGTCAGTGACTCGGATGTGGTCTTGGCTATCTGGTCACAAAGGGAAGGGTCAGTGACTGGGGTGTGGTCTTGGCTATCTGGTCACGAAGGGAAGGGTCAGTGACTGGGGTGTGGTCTTGGCTATCTGGTCACGAAGGGAAGGGTCAGTGACTGGGGTGTGGTCTTGGCTATCTGGTCACAAAGGGAAGGGTCAGTGACTGGGGTGTGGTCTTGGCTATCTGGCCATGAAGGGAAGGGTCAGTGACTGGGATGTGGTCCGAGCTATCTGGCCACGAAGGGAAGGGTCAGTGACTGGGGTGTGGTCTTGGCTATCTGGCCATGAAGGGAAGGGTCAGTGACTGGGGTGTGGTCTTGGCTATCTGGTCACAAAGGGAAGGGTCAGTGACTGGGGTGTGGTCTTGGCTATCTGGTCACGAAGGGAAGGGTCAGTGACTGGGGTGTGGTCTTGGCTATCTGGTCACAAAGGGAAGGGTCAGTGACTGGGGTGTGGTCTTGGCTATCTGGTCACAAAGGGAAGGGTCAGTGACTGGGGTGTGGTCTTGGCTATCTGGCCATGAAGGGAAGGGTCAGTGACTGGGGTGTGGTCTTGGCTATCTGGTCACAAAGGGAAGGGTCAGTGACTGGGGTGTGGTCTTGGCTATCTGGCCATGAAGGGAAGGGTCAGTGACTGGGATGTGGTCTTGGCTATCTGGCCATGAAGGGAAGGGTCAGTGACTGGGATGTGGTCCGAGCTATCTGGTCACGAAGGGAAGGGTCAGTGACTGGGATGTGGTCTTGGCTATCTGGTCACGTAGGGAAGGGTCAGTGACTGGGGTGTGGTCTTGGCTATCTGGTCACGTAGGGAAGGGTCAGTGACTGGGGTGTGGTCTTGGCTATCTGGTCACGTAGGGAAGGGTCAGTGACTGGGGTGTGGTCTTGGCTATCTGGTCACAAAGGGAAGGGTCAGTGACTGGGGTGTGGTCTTGGCTATCTGGTCACAAAGGGAAGGGTCAGTGACTGGGGTGTGGTCTTGGCTATCTGGCCATGAAGGGAAGGGTCAGTGACTGGGGTGTGGTCTTGGCTATCTGGCCACGAAGGGAAGGGTCAGTGACTGGGGTGTGGTCTTGGCTATCTGGTCACGTAGGGAAGGGTCAGTGACTGGGGTGTGGTCTTGGCTATCTGGTCACGTAGGGAAGGGTCAGTGACTGGGGTGAGGTCTTGGCTATCTGGTCACGTAGGGAAGGGTCAGTGACTGGGGTGTGGTCTTGGCTATCTGGTCACGTAGGGAAGGGTCAGTGACTGGGGTGAGGTCTTGGCTATCTGGTCACGTAGGGAAGGGTCAGTGACTGGGGTGAGGTCTTGGCTATCTGGCCACGAAGGGAAGGGTCAGTGACTGGGGTGTGGTCTTGGCTATCTGGCCATGAAGGGAAGGGTCAGTGACTGGGGTGTGGTCCTAGCTATTTTGAGAGTATGTGTTCTCCATGAGAGATCCTCAATAATTGTGTAGTTAAGCCTTAGGAATGATCACAGAGCTTAAGCTGTAGGCATTTAAACCGGCCATATTTGACCAGAATTCTTTCAGCTCTTTCTGTTTAAACTGGCTGTAACCAGTCACTCATACTGATGTTAAGTTATTGTCCTCAAAATATAAATCAAAATTTCATTTGAGATAATTATGTGAGGTAATGTCTTCATCGTGAAAATCATCATCATCACATCATCATCATTTCATTTTACGTCCGCTTTTCCCTGCTTGCAAGGGTGGGACGGGAGCTGATTTTGGCTTGATTTCTACAGCTGGATGCCCTCCCTAACACCAACCTCATTTACAGTGAGTGCTGGGTGCTTTTTTTTACCGTGGCACCTCCATGACCACTTTGCAGTGGAATGATATGGACCCCAGTCCCTATCATCTCATTTCTACAGCTGAGTAAACTGGAGCAATGTAAAATAAAGTGTCTTGCTCAAGGAAACAACACATCACCCGGTCTGAGAATATAACTCACAACCTTTCGATTGCAAGGCCAATGCTCTAACCACTAAACCATGTGCCTCCAATACAATAGTAAATATAGAGTAATGTAAATGTAAATGGTAAAGGTTTAAGATGTGGTCTATTGTGGATACTTAACGAGGGTGTGGGGTGCAATGTTTGCTTGGGGTAGCAGTGCTTATCTTTTTTTTGTTTTGATTTTGTTGTTGGTTAAAGAGACAAAGTTGGTATAACTACATTGAAGGAATCTTTAATGGAATCAGTGGTGGCTTGGTGTGAGGTGTGGAGACTGGTTGAAAAAGGGATGGTATCATCTGAGTGTCGGCTTTGTTGGACATAATGTTCAGCTGGTCATTGGTGTGGAGAAAGAAAAGTGCAGGGACAGAATTGAATTTTGGGTCGTCACACCAGAATTGATAGTGGGGTATAAAGAGGAAGTTCAATATAAGCTTGTATAGTGTGATCTAATTGTAAACTACTGACCCAAGAAATGACAAACAGCTGAAGCTGGTTAAAGGGCAGTTTTGAGAGGTGATTCATGTAGCAGACAGCCAAAAGCTTGGCTGATATTAAGTAAAACAATGTTGTTTTCACTAAGTTTCTCTCAGGTGAAGGCCCATTGGTGACTAACACAAGAGAGTAGGTCTTCAATAGATCTGTCTTTATAGAAACTGTATTGATGGTCATTACAGAGAAAGAGGGAGGGGGGATAGCATCATTGTTAAGGGATGTGTCCATAACCTTTGAAATATTAGAAGTGGCAGGGTCAGAAGAGTTACCTCTCTTGAGGATGGGACATACAGTAGCGTGTTTCCAAAGATCATAGTCTCTCTGTAGAGAAGGGGAGCTAGAACAGTTTGTTGAGTATAGGGGTACATTAAAGGTAATGGAATGGACATTGTGAGGGCTGTTTTAAAACGAATGGAGGTACTTCCTCACTTGATATATATGTATGATGGAGTATCATTTGGGATGGTGGGAAGAATAGGAGTCTAAGCCTATGCTAGCATGGAAAATGGACGTTGTGTGCAGTGTGAAGTTGGATGCTAAGCAAGTACTAAAGGTGGAAGCTTTCTTTGTGAGGGTTCTGCTCACAGAACCACCATTGTTTTCCACCAGAAGTCGGTATATTGTCTTGCACTGGTTATGCTGACTTCCCCATTTTGGATATTTATTCTCTGAACATTGTTACCACCAGATCATTAATGGGTAAACCACTTTGGGCCCTGCCCTCTCAAAATTCAATCTTTTGGAACTCTCATATGTTTACTGTTTGTTCTTAGCCAGCTTTTTAACACCAAACTCTCACTACCAAAGTACCATTGATTTAACACCAAACTCTTTACAAACTCTCACCATCAGAGTACCAGAGATTTAACACCAAAATCTCACTACCAAAGTACCAGTCAGTTAACACCAAGCTCTTCACAAACTCATCACCAATCAGATTGCGGCAATTTCTGAAAGTTTGCAGATATTGCATTATTACTCCAAGTGGCTTTTATCCCATGCCTTTGGAACTTGATTTTCTTAATCTGCACCATCTAAAGTCCCTCAGACACTAAAGGCCAATTACATTAAGCTGACCATTTTCAAAAAATGCTAACTGAAAAATCTCAAATCTGGGTCTTGAGGACTATTTTTGAAAAACTAAGAAGTTTAGGTGGCTGTTACTGAAGAGCAACAACCTTTGAGCAAATCCTCTTCTCTAATTATCCAATATGGCTTGGACCCTTGACAGAACACTTGGATTCAGTTTTCCAAAGGCATAACTTTCAGAGTATCAAGGGAGTTAAAAGCAGAAAAAGTGCAAAAATGCACATTTTAATAAAATCTTTGACCCATGATAACTGCTTATCATGAAGTTAAAACCATATAAAACTATATATATTCTGAAAGTGCACCTGGAGGTGAGTCTAGAAAAATAAAGTATTTTAAACTGATGTAGGAATATATTTGCATCTCATGATAATGACTCAAAATGGAAATTACCACTTTGGGCGACAATTTGGAAATCTTTTAAGTTTAAAAATTCTTGAACATTGACCTCTTGACTCTACAAAAATATTGTGATTGGCAAATATTCTGGGACTAATGTGTGTGTGTGTGTGTGAAAGGGCATGGCTTAGTAATTAAAGCATTGGTCTTACAATTATCAGGTTGTGAGTTCAACTCCGGGACAGGGTGGTCCATTGTGTCCTTGAGCAAGACACTTTGTTTCACATTACTCTAGTTCACTCAGCTGTAGAAATGAGTAGCAACATCACTGGTGCCAAGCTGTGTCAGCCATTGCCTATTCTTTGGACAACATCGGTGATGTAACGAGGGAAGACTTGGTAACTGCTGGTTTTCCACAAGACCATGTCCAGATTTGTGCCTCTGAGGGGAACATTCTAGGTGCAAAACCATTGTCATTTTGACCGAAGTGGGTCCTCATGAATATATATCATCATCATCATCCTTTAAAGTTTATTTTCCATGGGTTAGATGGGTTTGTCCCATTAGAGGCAAGTTGGGTCAGGTGACCGTGTCTTGCTCATATAGACTGATTCTGGCTAGATTTCTATGGCTGAACACCAACCACATTTACAGTGTGGGCTGGGTTCTTTTTGTCGTGTCTCCTACATGACCACTTTGCAGTGTGGGTTGGGTACTTTTTGTTGTGACACCATCGCAACAACTTTACAGTGTAGGCTAGATGTTTTTGTGATACCAACATAAATTTACAGTGTAAGGGTGGTGTAGGCAGAAGTGAGTGGGTGGGGGTGTATGGAAGGGGGTATTGTGGATTAAGAGGTGCCTACTAGATGTATGTTTGAGTATGTGTGCATGGGAAGGTGTGTCTTCTGTATTACTGCATAACGCCAAAGATCTCGATCCTGTGTCATTGTCTTTGAAATATGCAATAGTGTAAAGTTAGCTTTTATCACCTCATCCCAGGTATTCCTACTCCATAGCTTCCATCAATTTTGATCGCCCTGCACCTTTTTATACAGCTGTCGTCCTTTATACGCATCACATGACCATACCAACACAATCGCTTCTCTAGTATACTGCATCTGAACCCTCTTATGCCTAATTTCTCACTCAGTTCATTTACGCTTTGCCATTCGTGTATATTACCATTACACATCCATCGGAGCATGCATGCTTCATTTCTTTCCAATCTGCACAGGTCCTCTGCACACAGTGCCCAGGTCTCACTACCATGTAACATTGATGTTTGTATACATGCATCATACAATCTGCCCTTCATTTTAAGGGAAAAACCTTTCGTGGCTAACAGTGGTAGTAGCTCTCTGAACTTTCTCCATCCTGTTCTTACTCTGGCTACTGTACTTTCAGAACTCCCTCCTCCACTGCGTATTTCATCACCCAGGTAACAAATTGTCAACTATGTCTATAGAACCGTCTGGGCAATTGAAGGAGCTATTATCCTGTGGGCACGTGCTTCTTACTGCACTTGAGCATCAGCCACATATAAAATCTGCATTCTTTGATAGCTGCCTGTGAATCCCACTACATCTTTTATGTACCCATAGTTTACATATGGAGCATAGGAGGGAATTTCTACCTACTCCTTTCTACATACTAGAACTTTAGTCTTAGTCAAGTTAACTTTAAGACCTTTTGATTCTAGGCCATGCTTCCATGTTTGGAATTTTTTCTAGTTCTGCCATAGATTCAGCTATGAGAGTTAGATAGACCCCATATGCAGCCAGTCTTAAACCCTTCAATAATAAACAGGAGGCTTGATGAACACCTACTTTTACGCTAAATTCTTCACTATATTCATTGTTAATTCTAACCTTGCTGACTGTTCCTCTATGCATGGCTTGTATAGCTTTCACAAGCCATTCATCTACTCCGAGTTTTCTAAGTGCCCACCAGATATTGGAGCTGTGGACTCTGTCAAAGGCTTTCTCCAGGTCAACAAAAGCTAAGTAGAGGGGTTTACTTGTAGCTAAGTACTTCTATAGTTGCCTTATGACGAAGAGAGCATACATGATACTTTTACCTACCTGATACAAATCCAAACTGCATTTCATCTAGATCAATTCGGTCCCTAATCAGTTGTGTAATAACTCTTTCTATGACTTTCATGCCCTGGTCTACTAACTTAATGCCTCTATAGTTTTCTCTATCTAGAGCGTTCCTTTGCTCTTGTAGCAGTTGACGATGATGCTGCTATGGTATGACCCCATTCTGTATTACTTGGTTTACCATCCAAGTGACCATGGTGTGTCCCGCCATTTCAGATGCATTCAGCATCTCAGCAACTATCTCCGAAGGTCCAGCTGTCTTGCCTGACTTCATATCTTTGATTGCCTTACTATACTACCATTAACTTGCACAGCTGATCCTTCTGTTGGGTCTAGTTGGGGCAATCTTATCTTCATCCCATTCATTCTTGTCATTTAGTAGTCTTTCATAGTGGCACTTCCATGTTACCCTATCAGTATCAGTGAGGGCAAGTATGCCATTGTCATCATGGACACACTTCTCCCCGACAATATCAAGGTTTTCCCTGACACACTACCTTGCAATCCTGAACACCTCACGCCTTTGGTCTTCGCATTGTAGAACATGCTTAAACTTTTTATCTTCTGCTTGCGTACTTGCAAAGTACATTTGTCACCTAGCTTCTCTCCTAGCCACCAGGTAGTGTTCTCTACTTCCTCCATCCCACCATTCATTCTTAATTGTCTCCTCCACCCTACTGTTCCACCACCAAGTCACTCTCCTTCTCCCCAGAGGCCTGTTCCAGCCACAGATTTCATTTGTTACCTTCAGTAGGCTATCTTTCAGGAATTTCCACTGTTCCTCTATACTGTATGTCTCTATTTGCTCTTCTTTACTGGCTGTGAGTTCCTTCAACTTCCACAGTCTTCTTCTCCAGCTTGTCCCTTGTTGTCTAGCCCTGACTATAAGGTTCTTAACTATTAGGTTATGTTGGGAGGTGCATTCCCCACCAGGAAGGGACTTAGTGTTTACAACTATTACTCTGTTTCATATTCTGGTAAGGATAAAAATCTATCTGTCTGGTATACTCCCCTAATCTATATAGGTGATCAAGTGATTGTCTCGTTTTTTGAAATTTGTGTTACATATAGTTAGGTTATTAGGTTATTGGTATCACAGAATTCCAGGATCCTGTAACCTTCCTTATTTCTAGTATCAAACCCATAACCTCCATGGATCCTGTTGTAGCCATCACAGTGTTGTCCAAAATGCCAGTAATGATTATGTAGTCACTGTTTAGGAAGTAGTGAGCATTAGCAACTCATAGAACCTGTCTTTTATAACGTCAGGTAGACCAAATTGGGGGGCATAAGCAGATATAATCGACACAGTTGTTCTATTCAGAACTAATCTAATTTTAATGATTGTCATTCACTCTATTTACAGTAATTACCTTATCTACCCATTTTTCTGCTAACATAATTCCTACACCATCCAGAAAAATCTATAGCATCGTTTTTTTTTGCCCACAATGAATCCTCCCCTCCACCTAGTCTCAGCAAATATCAGCTTCCTTTCATCCCAGCATCTCTACAATCTCATTTGATCATCCTTTCCTCGTGTCTACGTTTATGGTAAAGTTATGGAGTTCACTGGGAGAGAGGGTGGAATTGGGATTGGGGGGCTAGTGGAGTGGGAGATGGATTTATGTTGGTTTTCATCTTCCATGCCTGAAATAAAGAGGAATGTTTACTTTGACATCTGGAGACGGGAGGTGAATTCATCTCCATCTCTGTAGTCCATGTTTAGTAGTAGTCAAATGATAGGACCGAACGAACTACAGAGAGAGAGAGATAGGTGTAGGAGGCTGAAAAGAGCTTACATTATAGTAACTTGAAGCTATAAGGGCGGTGGATTGGCAGTATCGATAGAGGATCGGATACTATGCTTTGCAGCATAGAGTTTCGGCCCTTTATGGTCTGAATGGTTCAAATCCCACCGAAGTTAACTTTGCCTTTCATCCTTACGAGGTCGATAAAATAAAGCACCAGTAATGCACTGGGATAATTGCTGGCCTTGTGCCAAAAGTAGAAACAATTATAGTAACTTGAAGCAACAGTAGAGTTCGATGAACTCCAGGTAGAGAGCGGTGTGTATGAATATACAGGTAAAATTCTGTTATAACGGAATTTTACCTGTGTATGAATATACAGGTAAAATTCTGTTATAACGGAATTTTACCTGTGTATGAATGAATATACAGGTAAAATTCCGTTATAACGAATGTTTCAGTATAACGAAATTCTTTTCAATCTCCTGCCTCGCGTTCGATGTGTTAAGTCGATCTCGTTATTAAGAAATTTTTGTTAGAACAAATTTTTTTTTATACCCCGTGAATTTCGTTATAATGGAATTTCACTGTTTATATATATGCATATATATACATACATGTATGTGTGTATATATACATGTATGTATGTATGTGTATGTATGTATGTATATATATGTATGTATGTGTGTATATATATATGTGTGTGTATATATGTGTGTGTGTGTGTATATATATGTATGTACTCGCACATGGGGGGTCATATTCGAAGTGAAGTGTAGATATGGAAGTTGGGGACAAAACAAATAAGGGAAAAATAGAATATATATATATATATATATATATATATCATCATCATCATCATCGTTTAATGTCCATCTTCCACGCTAGCATGGATAGTTAATAAAGGCAACAGGCAAACCACAAAGAGACAATTTCTACACACTTATATTAGTTTCACGCTTGGTGGAGGAGGTTTTGACGTTTCAGACAGAAGTCCTTCTTCGGGAAAGTTCAGATAAGGCGAGAACAGACACACATAAGAGGAGTTAGAGAAGGTTAGGGAAAGAAATAAAAAAAACTGTTTCTTTGAAGTGATAATCTCCAGCCACTTTATATGATGAAGTGGCTGGAAGGGGACACTTGACCTGAAGTAAGGGGAAAGGGAAATAGTCTGAAACAACAGCAAATACTAAATAATATATTGGTACTGTTGTTAGGTTGTGGTGTTATGGTGTGACTGTTGTTAGGTTGTGGTGTTATGGTGTGACTGTTGTTAGGTTGTGTTATCGTGTGACAGTTGTTAGGTTGTGGTGTTATCGTGTGACTGTTGTTAGGTTGTGGTGTGACTGTTGTTAGGTTGTGTTGTGGTGTTATGGTGTAACTGTTGTTGTGGTTTTAGGTTGTGGTGTTATGGTATGACTGTTGTTAGGTTGTGGTGTTATGGTGTGACTGTTGTTAGGTTGTGGTGTTATGGTGTGACTGTTGTTAGGTTGTGGTGTTGTGGTGTGACTGTTGTTATGGTGTTATGGTGTGACTGTTGTTAGGTTGTGGTGTTATGGTGTGACTGTTGTTAGGTTGTGTTATCGTGTGACAGTTGTTAGGTTGTGGTGTTATCGTGTGACTGTTGTTAGGTTGTGGTGTGACTGTTGTTAGGTTGTGTTGTGGTGTTATGGTGTAACTGTTGTTGTGGTTTTAGGTTGTGGTGTTATGGTATGACTGTTGTTAGGTTGTGGTGTTATCGTGTGACAGTTGTTAGGTTGTGGTGTGACTGTTGTTAGGTTGTGTTGTGGTGTTATGGTGTAACTGTTGTTGTGGTGTTAGGTTGTGGTGTTATGGTATGACTGTTGTTAGGTTGTGGTGTTATGGTGTGACTGTTGTTAGGTTGTGTTATCGTGTGACAGTTGTTAGGTTGTGGTGTTATCGTGTGACTGTTGTTAGGTTGTGTTGTGGTGTTATGGTGTAACTGTTGTTGTGGTGTTATGGTATGACTGTTGTTAGGTTGTGGTGTTATGGTGTGACTGTTGTTAGGTTGTGGTGTTGTGGTGTGACTGTTGTTAGGTTGTGTTATCGTGTGACAGTTGTTAGGTTGTGGTGTTATCGTGTGACTGTTGTTAGGCTGTGGTGTTATAGTGTGACTGTTAGGTTGTGGTGTTGTGGTGTGACTGTTGTTAGGTTGTGGTGTTGTGGTGTTATGGTGTGACTCTTGCACAACACGTATCTTTCATAAGAAATATAGTAATGAAAGGTTTAGACATAGGCAATGTCTTTCATTAGAAATATGGTAATGAAACGGTTAATGATATAGACAGTGTCTTTCATTAGAAATATGGTAATGAAAGGGTTAATGATATAGACAGTGTCTTTCATTAGAAATATGGTAATGAAACGGTTAATGATATAGACAGTGTCTTTCATTAGAAATATGGTAATGAAAGGGTTAATGATATAGACAGTGTCTTTCATTAGAAATATGGTAATGAAAGGGTTAATGACATAGGCAGTGTCTTTCATTGGAAATATGGTAAAACACAGACAGTGTTTTAGTTGATTTAATTTAATTTAATTCATTTTATAGACCCTGATGAGCTGGTTTACAAGAACGTATTCTACATTCTTAGATAGTTTGGTCAAACAATTGTTGGTCAATTAGACATATAAAAGTCTTGTTTTGTTTATATATTTTTGTAATGAAAATATTATTTCAATTTATTGATTTTGAAAATAATTAAATATGTAAAGGACTTAGTAATATAACTTTGTTTTTAATAAAATCATCAAATTCTGTTGTTTCAGTTCAAGTTAGTTCTTGTTTGTCATTGTAGACAGGTTCGAAGACAATGTTTGGTGTTGTACATTCTAATTTCTTACATACAAGGTTTTGAATAAAATTATGACACGGGTTTTAATTTAAACCTTTTTTTAATTTTTTTTATTGTGGAACCCAATCCTCTCTCAGGGAGGCTTGGTGTAAAAACAAGATTATTTTCTAAAGGTGAATTTGATGTCCAAGATATATGTAGCAGGATTAGGGGTTCCAGGAAGGGCCAATAAACATTAGAAAAAGGATAGCTTTTTTTTATAGATTAGAATGGAAAGAACTCCTGTCTGTTTTGACAATGGCTGTTCCAGTTGTTTGATCAATGGAATAGCCTTCTTGTGAAATTAATATGCAAATGGCTGAGTATTCTGCATTTCTAGCATGAACTTTAGAAAGCAGATGATGTATACAAAAAGATCTGTCCACCAGTAGCAGCACTGCGACAGAGATGAGACAGGACTGAGCTGACTGGTGGTATGTTATAATATAAGACCTGTGTACCAGTAGCAGCACTGGGACAGAGATGACTGGTGGTATGTTATAATATAAGACCTGTCTACCAGTAGCAGCACTGTGACAGAGATGACTGGTGGTATGTTATAATATAAGACCTGTCTACCAGTAGCAGCACTGGGACAGAGATGACTGGTGGTATGTTATAATATAAGACCTGTCTACCAGTAGCAGCACTGTGACAGAGATGACTGGTGGTATGTTATAATATAAGACCTGTCTACCAGTAGCAGCACTGTGACAGAGATGACTGGTGGTATGTTATAATATAAGACCTGTCTACCAGTAGCAGCACTGTGACAGAGATGACTGGTGGTATGTTATAATATAAGACCTGTCTACCAGTAGCAGCACTGTGACAGAGATGACTGGTGGTATGTTATAATATAAGACCTGTCTACCAGTAGCAGCACTGTGACAGAGATGACTGGTGGTATGTTATAATATAAGACCTGTCTACCAGTAGCAGTACTGGGACAGAGATGACAGTGCACTGAGCTGACTGGTGGTATGTTATAATATAAGACCTGTCTACCAGTACAAGAAGTGAGAGTGTTGGTGCCACGATAACCTACATCTAGTACACCCTGTAAAGTAGTAGTGTTGGTGCCACGATAACCTACATCTAGTACACTCTGTAAAGTGGTAGTGTTGGTGCCACGATAACCTACATCTAGTACACCCTGTAAAGTAGTAGTGTTGGTGCCACGATAACCTACATCTAGTACACTCTGTAAAGTGGTAGTGTTGGTGCCACGATAACCTACATCTAGTACACTCTGTAAAGTAGTAGTGTTGGTGCCACGATAACCTACATCTAGTACACCCTGTAAAGTGGTAGTGTTGGTGCCACGATAACCTACATCTAGTACACTCTGTAAAGTGGTAGTGTTGGTGCCGCGATAACATGCACCCAATTCACTCTGTAAAGTGGTAGTGTTGGTGCCATGATAACATGCACCCAGTTCACTCTGTAAAATGGTAGTGTTGGTGCCATGATAACATGCACCCAGTTCACTCTGTAAAATGGTAGTGTTGGTGCCATGATAACATGCACCCAGTTCACTCTGTAAAATGGTAGTGTTGGTGCCACGATAACCTACATATAGTACACTCTGTAAAGTGGTAGTGTTGGTGCCATGATAACATGCACCCAGTTCACTCTGTAAAATGGTAGTGTTGGTGCCACGATAACCTACATATAGTACACTCTGTAAAGTGGTAGTGTTGGTGCCACGATAACCTACATCTAGTACACTCTGTAAAGTGGTAGTGTTGGTGCCATGATAACATGCACCCAGTTCACTCTGTAAAGTGGTAGTGTTGGAGCCACGATAACATGCACCCAGTTCACTCTGTAAAGTGGTAGTGTTGGTGCCATGATAACATGCACCCAGTTCACTCTGTAAAATGGTAGTGTTGGTGCCACGATAACCTACATATAGTACACTCTGTAAAGTGGTAGTGTTGGTGCCACGATAACCTACATCTAGTACACTCTGTAAAGTGGTAGTGTTGGTGCCATGATAACATGCACCCAGTTCACTCTGTAAAATGGTAGTGTTGGTGCCACGATAACCTACATATAGTTCACTCTGTAAAGTGGTAGTGTTGGAGCCACGATAACATGCACCCAGTTCACTCTGTAAAGTGGTAGTGTTGGTGCCATGATAACATGCACCCAGTTCACTCTGTAAAATGTCAGTGTTACTTTTATCAACCTTGAATGGATGAAAGGCAAAGTTGACCTTGTTAGAATTTGAACTGAGAGAACTCTGACCACTGAAACAAATACTGCGAAGCATTCTATCCGACATCCTAATGATTCTGCTAATACATCACCTATAAACACCATAAAAATATCAAAACAGCATCAATAAACTCTGATTCCTGCTTCTTTAACCCTTTACCATTTACATCACTCTCTATATATTATTGTATTTTTGTGCTAAAGCTTTTATCTTGCATGATTATCTCATATAATATCGAATCTATGAGATTTTGATGTTATTTATTTTGAGAACGATACCTTAATGTCAATAAAAGTGGCCGGTTACGACCAGTTTGAACAGAAAGAGGTGAGAATTCTGCCAGATGTGGCTGGTTTAAATGCTAAAGGGTTAAACACTGCACTGTGATGCACAGCGTTAATGTTCAAAAGAAACTGCAGCTGCTGCACTCTGGTCAACTTCTATCTCTTGTCTGCTATTACCAGATCATACAGATATTCAGTGACCTCAGTAAGAAGCCTCTACATGGTCACATGAGCTGCTTGAAATAACAGCAGCTTAATTTCCCTCAAGTTACATTACATGTTACCATCACTAAAAAAAATATAGCCTTATGGTTAGAATTGGAAGGGTTTTGATCATTGGTCTGTTCTGTTCCGTTCCGATCTGGGGCTAAACAAAGGAGGACTCTTTATTTGCATGACCTCTAAAAATAGCAGCCTAATTCCCCTTAATTCTTTAGCATTTAAACCAGCTGTATCTGGCCAGAATTTTCTCACTTTTCTGTTCAAACTGGCCACTTATACCAACGTTAAGGTATTGTTCTCAAAATAAATAATATCATCATCAAAATCTCATAGATTCGATATTATGTGAGATAAAACCTTTACTGCAAAAATATCTAAAGAAATAAAGGACATAGTAGATAATGTAATTCTAGACCAGTGGTTCTCAACCTTTTTTTACTCATGGACCCCTTTTCCCTTATCTTTTTAGGGGTGGACCCCCTCATAGCTATTCAACAAAAGAATATTTTTTGCCTGTGGGCCACGGTTGAGAACCACTGTTCTAGACACAAACTATGTTTGAAAAAAAAATTGGATGGTCGCAGAAGGCATTTGGCTGTAGATCTGCTTGATTAGGGTCGACCTGGGGTTAAACAACAACAAAGGTCTATATTTAATCTTGTCCCGTCTACATTTAATCGTGTTACACCCACATCAATTTTCAGAATACACTCTGACTAAATAACTGCCCCACTCACCCACAAGTCAGCTGACTTTAGGTCCCAGTGAAAAAAACAGTTATTAAAAATTTCTGCTGCTTCTATTCTGTTGTCAGTAAAAACTTATTTCCTCAAAACCTTTGTTCCTATTGAGCTCTCCATTGCAATTGTTCAATTCTCATGGACACGTTCTTTTGTTTGTTCTTCATTGTCGACTTATTTCTGCTCAGTTGACTGTTTAACACTTTAGCATTTATATATTTGCTATTGTATTTTCAGAGTAAAGGCATTATATCACATAATATTGAACCTGAGATTTTGATATTATTTATTTTTAGAACAATACCTTAACATCAGTATGAGTAGCCAGTTATGGTAGGTTTGAACAGAAAGAGACGAGATAATTCTGGCCAGATACAGCTGGTTTAACTCTTTTGTATTTGAACCGGCCATAATTCTCTCACCTCTTTCTGTTCTAACCGGCTGTAACTGGCTACTCATACTGATGTTAAGGTATTGTTCTCAAAATAAATTATATCAAAATATCAGATTCAATATTACATGAGGTAAAGCCTTTACCATGAAAATACAATAGTAAATATAGAGTAATGTAAATGAGTTAAACTGTCTTCATATATTTTATTCACTTTGATCAAATTACTAAATATATTTCATTGTTTACTTTGTTCAAACTACCAGATATGTTTTGTTGTTCCATACCCTGTTCACTCTTTTCAAGCAACTGGATATATCTAACCCATGCTAGCGTGGCAGATGGACGTTAAACGAAGATGATGATGATGATAATTACTGTTTACTATCCTGTTCAATCTGCTCCAACTACTAGGAATGTCTGGTTTACTACCCAGTTGGCTCTGTTCAAACTACTACACATCTTACTGTTCACTATATTCAAACTACTGGATATCTTACTGTTCACTATGCTCAAATTGTTAGATATATCTTTTTATGAGATCAATGTTCATTTCCATCTTCCATCGCTACTTAGTGGATTACTAGATCTCTCTTACATCATATCCCTGAGTGTGTCTGGTTTACAATAGGTACACTGTATCACTGTGTATATCTGGTTTACAATAGGTACACTGTATCACTGTGTATATTTGGTTTACAATAGGTACACCATATCCCTATATATATCTGGTTTACAATAGGTACACCATATCCCTGTGTATATCTGGTTTACAATAGGTACACCATATCCCTGTGTATATCTGGTTTACAATAGGTACACCATATCCCTGTGTATATCTGGTTTACAATAGGTACACCATATCCCTGTGTGTATCTGGTTTACAATAGGTACCCCATATCCCTGAGTGTATCTGGTTTACAATAGGTACACCATATCCCTGAGTATATCTGGTTTACAATAGGTACACCATATCCCTGTATATATATCTGGTTTACAATAGGTACACCACATCTCTGTGTATATTTTTACAATAGGTACACCATATCCCTATGTGTATCTGGCTTACAATAGGTACACTGTATCCCTGTGTGTTGTCCCAAGAAGTGACTAACACATCTGGTGATGAGGTGAAGAGCAGCTACATTAATATGGGATTTAATACATCTGGTGATGGTCAAGTGTGTTAATATAGGACCTAACACATCTGTGATCATGTGTGTTATAGGACAAGTGGTGTCAAGAAAGGTATCTAGCTATTGAGGCATCACCTTAAGAACAGCTCCATGATGGATATGAAGTGGGGGAGATGGCTTTAAAATGTTTGATGTGTGTATTTAGATGTGACTTAGATTTCAAGACATTTAACATTTCTGTTATTTTTTATTGTCTCTCAGATTATTAGCCTCCTCATATCTAGAACGTGATGAAAGGTGTTCCGATAACATGACCATCACCAGATGTGTTAACACACTTGATCTTCATTAGATGTGTTAGGTTCTATATTAACACGCCTGACCATCACCAGATGTTTTAGGTTCTATATTAACACGCCTGACCATCACCAGATGTGTTAGGTCCTATATTAACATGCCTGACCATCACCAGATGTGTTAGGTCCTATATTAACACGCCTGACCATCACCAGATGTGTTAGGTCCTATATTAACACATCTGACCATCACCAGATGTGTTAGGTCCTATATTAACACGCCTGACCATCACCAGATGTGTTAGGTCCTATATTAACACGCCTGACCATCACCAGATGTGTTAGGTTCTATATTAACACGCCTGACCATCACCAGATGTGTTAGGTCCTATATTAACACGCCTGACCATCACCAGATGTGTTAGGTCCTATATTAACACGCCTGACCATCACCAGATGTGTTAGGTCCTATATTAACACGCCTGACCATCACCAGATGTGTTAGGTTCTATATTAACACGCCTGACCATCACCAGATGTGTTAGGTCCTATATTAACACGCCTGACCATCACCAGATGTGTTAGGTTCTATATTAACACGCCTGACCATCACCAGATGTGATAGGTCCTATATTAACACACCTGACCATCACCAGATGTGTTGTTATATATAACACACCTGATCAGTACCAGATGTGTTGTTATATATAACACACCTGATCAGTACCAGATGTGTTAGGTCATATATTAACGTAGCTGCTCTTCACCAGATGTGTTATTTGTAGGTGTTTACTTCATAGTATGAGTTTGGATTTAAACTTGGAACTGTTCAGTTCTAAAGCAAAGGTAATGTTACCAACTGTGTCAGTGACACATGTAGTAGCAACTGTGTCAGTGACACATGTAGTAACAACTGTGCCACATTTATAGATATATACATTGTTTGCACTGTCAAATGCCAGCATATAAATCGATCCGGCAAAAAAGTCGCCTCTTAAAATTCTGAGGTGTACTTCAGGCTTAGGCCTATATTTGCTGGATACAACTACCCCCCCAAAAAATAAGGCAGTACTATCTCTCCAACCCTAGATGTGCTTGCCATTCTTTATTTGCACAAAATATAAAACATGGAAATAAACACTAAATTGTTGTAAAATAAAAATGCATGTGAAGAAAATATAATTTGTAAAATTTATTTTAAAGAAAACAAAATGATTTAACTGAACTGTTTTATTAGCAAACAACATGCTACCACACAGTAATTCATATCCAGTAATTTTACAAACCTAAAATTTCCTTATCCTCATCTGACATAAACAGCCAGAATAAACCAGCCTAACCTTAACCCTTTAATGTTCAAACCGGCCAAAACCGGCCAGAATTCTCTACCTCTTTTTGTTGTAACTGGTTGCTCAAACTGATGTTAAGGTATTGTTCTCAAAATAAATACTTTCAAAATCTCATAGATTCGATATTATGTGAGATAATTATGTGAGTTAAAGCCTTTACCATGAAAATACAATAGTATATATAGAGTAATGTAAATGCTAAAGGGTTAACGGATCTATGGTAACCTACCCTATGGTAAGCTACTCTGATAACCTACCCTATCAGCTGCAACAAGTCATTGATATTATAATCTCTATGTTGAATAGACTTAACAAATATGAGATTCAGCAGGAAATAATTGAGGTGGGCTGCTAGAATTATGGTAAGAGTTGTACAACAAGTGTTAGGCAGCCAGTTTCACTGTTTACTCCTCGGTGGTAAAGGTTCACATTTTATATTCGGCAAACAAGTCAACCCCTTCATCATTTTCCCTGCTTGCAAGGGTGGGACGGGAACTGATTCTGGCTTGATTTCTACAGCTGGATGCCCTTCCTAACACCAACCTTATTTACAGTGAGTGCTGGGTGCTTTTTTTTCTGTGGCACCTACACATCCACTTTACAGTGAGTGGTGGGTGCTTTTTTGCTGTGGCACCTCCACGACCACTTTGCAGTGGAATGATAGGGACCCCAGTCCTATCATCTCATTTCTACAGCTGAGTAAACTGGAGCAATGTGAAATAAAGTGTCTTGCTCAAGGAAACAACACATCACCCGGTCTGAGAATTGAACTCACAACCTTTCGATTGCAAGGCAAATGCTCTAACCACTAAGCCATGTGCCTCCATCTATATACATATAGATATATATACACTGTTTACACTGTCAGATGTGAACATATCTCTCACTCTCAGTCCACACACACACACACACATACATACAGTAATCCCCTGCTACATCGCAGATTTTTTGGTTAGAACATATCTATTTTCTTATCATGGTACATCGTACATCTGAATAAAAAGTGTTTAGAATTTAAACTTATTAAATAAGTTTTGATGTGATTGAAGTGTATAGCGTAAGGAAGGGGTATGTTTTTATTTTTCATTCCATTACTGTTTTACTGATTGTGTTTTTCTCTAATCTACTATAAACCCTTCATAGATTGATGGGAGATGTGCAGTGTATTACCAAGAGGCTAACATGGCTGGTAATGATTGTCAGTGGTACGATCGTTACTGTTTTTGGTGTTTAAATACAAAAGTGTGTTTTAATGAGTTTCTATGTACTTAAAACATATAAAGGCTTAAACTATGAAAACAACGATTGTCTTTATGGTTTCTCTATATCGCGGATTTTCATTTATCGCAGTTGCTTCTGGAACGTATCCCGCTCGATAAACGGGGGATTACTGTATATATATATGTATATATATATATATAAAACGGGGGATGTCTGTCTGTGTAAATCCCTAAAACTCGAAGTACCCAACCGATTTTTTTTTTTTTTTTTTTTTTTTTTTTTTCAAACTTTACACATGCCGTTACTTATATTTCTTGAAGTACAATGGACTAAAAATTTTAATTTTTCTGCCCTATGGCCCACATTAGGCGAAAAACCGCATTTTAAAGGCATTTTTAGGCTTTTTTGAGGTATAACTGAAAGATAATCCAGTCAATTTCCTCAAAATTTGCAGCACACATAGTTAGTCCCCTCGCATTGCTGTGGACAAAAAACAATTTTCGATTCCATTAATGGTTTCTAGGAAATTTACGAATTAGCATTGGGCATTACATGCCATTTTCATTTTCAATATAAACGCTACTTAAACATCGTAAGTAGCGTTTAATATTTCGTTAAAAATTTGGTTTCTTTAACAGAGGACACAACACTTACTTTTAAGTAGGACCATTTTTGGGGAATTGAGGAAATGATGAGGACCTTAAAATTTTTGTCGGCACCCTGTTGATGGTGACCCCAATAGTAACTCTGAAGCATTCGGCATCTGATATAACAGTTCGGTCTATATCAGATTGGGTAGATTTACAAAGAGGCTATGGTCTCCTGTGGGGAAGGCCCAACATGCTGTGCGGTTGCATGATATGTCTTACTCAAGCATTGCAGGCTTTACTCTGTACAGTATGCCTGCAAGTGCAATAGAAATAACTGATGATGTCTGACCGGATGACTGGGTGCGAATCTATAAAACTCGAAAAAGTACCTAACCGATTCTCTCCAAATGGAAGAAAAATCATACTCTAAGATTTAGTACGCTTAAAGAGTATCCAGCTGATTTTCTTCAGATTTTGCACATGGATGCAGATGTTTCACGATTCGAGCCTGCTGGTGTTCTACGTTTCCAGTAGATGAACAATCATTCCCTGAGAATAAAGGAATTCAAAAAGTACACAGCTACATTCCTCAATCTTTGCATATGACTGTTGCTATTTCACGTTTACTACCCCGTGCAACGCAGGGTCCTCCTGCTAGTAGATATATATATATATATACCCACACACACACTCACACTTAGACACATACATTGTTTACATGGTCAGATGTCAACATATAGATATATATATACACTATGAGATATCAACATATAAATATACATACATTGTTAGATGTGACCATATCTACCTTCTCCCACTTATTCCTGAGGGGGGTCATGGGGACAGAATTCTGACATGGAGGCTCCTCAAGCTAGACCAACCTAGCTCAAGGATGTCATCCAACCATTTTGCTCATGGTCTACCCTTAGGTCTCCTGGTGCTTGGCTTTGCCCATAAATTATGTCCACCAATTCTTTCCTTAGACATTCTAACCACATATCTGTAGTATTGGAGCTATATTCACTTTATAATGTAGAGAAGTAGCGGCTTTACCTGGAGTGACTCCCTGATCTCTGAGTAATGTTACTCTGAAAACCCTTCAGAGGCACCCGCTTTCAGTTATTTGTAATTGCAGTTGTATTCTTTCAGTCATTAGCCAATATAAGAGTAGGTATGAACATGAAATTGAAGTTGGCAAGTTTGGTACTTAACCCTACCTCTCTTCTGATGACTGAGTGCTGAAGCTGGCACGTTATTGCACTTGATTCAGCTTCATGCCCTCCATCACACATTGAAACAGCTCTGAGATATTTGAACTTCTTCTTCTGCTTCTGTGTAACTCTACACATATGTAGAGTGCATCGCGTAGGCTTTCTCAAGTGAACGAATGTCACAGTACTGATTTTTATTCCCGCCGTCCAGCACTCTGCGGCAAACTTGCATGTTGGAGAACACCTGACAACAACTATATTTATATATAGGTTTTTTTTTGGGGGGGGGGGGGTTTAAGGGGATCATCATCATTTTAAGGTGGACATAAAATGATGATGATGATTCCGCTTAAAAAAATTGTTTTTCGTTTTGTCTTGTTTTCCTATGTTGTCTTGTCCTTTCTTTGTTAATTTTCTTAGGTTTATCAATACTAATGTGACAAATGTGTTAATTTCAGTGGCTTACATTTTTTAACACAATATCTTACATTCTTCTTGTCTTTTTTCTTATTTGCTTTTTCTTCCCTTTTCCTTTGTTTCATTTATGAGACCCTCGTGCTATAAAAAGTACCAGACTTTTTCCCTGACGTCACATAAATTCAATGTGTACTTGTTATAGCGTCATTGCTATAAATTAATGTTTTATCTCTTGTGTCAGACACTGTGACCCCGGTTGGACCAGCAGTACTGTTGGTAGGGGTCGAAACTACCAAAGTATTTGATTTTTAACCAGAGCTACTCTGTTGTTGAAGAAGATTTTTTTTTCTACAGCAGGACATGATTTGGTCATCTGTCATGTACACAATAGTTATTTACACTGTCAGTCAACTATGACCACATCTACAGGTCGGTTATATGATGCCTATGAGACATGGGCACCAACTGTGGAGGATATGCAATGGCTGGAGAGAAATGAAGCAAGGCTCCGATGAATATGCAATGTCAATGTGCGTGAACGACCAAGCATGGACGAGTTGAGTGAAACTGTGTATAAGAGGGATAAACTGTAGTGTGCGTGAGAGAAGACTGCATTGATATGGACATGTGATGTGTATGGAAGATGACCATTGGGTGAAGTGCCAAGATATCCCAGTGAAAGGAAGACCATGAAAAACACCAGTGGAGGTGGTGAGAGCTGACCCCAAATTGCTGAAGCTCACAGAGGAGATGACAAGGGGCTGTGACAAATGGAGAGATGCTGTGCTAAAAAGGACCCATCCCACCTTTGCAAGCAAGCGAAAGCGGGTATAAAATGATGATGATTGCTATCTTTATTGTGTCAGTCAACTGTGACCACATGTATATAGATATAAATTTACATGAGGGAAGGCTGAAGAGTTCTTAGGCTGACAATGAAAGATTGATGTTAGAGCTGTGAAATATTACATGCATTAATTTCAACTCTTCTTATTAATAACTGCATTGTTTCTTTCCAGGGACAATGTTGAAAAATAAACACGATTAGGTCATTCCATGAGAATATCTTGGTCAGCCTATGAACTTGTTATATATATATATATACAATGATATTAAATAAATGGAAACCATATTTATTTTATTATATATATTTCAAGGGCAACCAAGACAACATTGGTGCGCTTTCATCAGATAAAATACAAAGTTTGTTTTATAAATAGAGATGTACCCATGAAAATCATACCTTATCGGTTGGAAATTCACTGGATAGTGGAAATATATTAGGGATTATTCAAACTTATGTGTGAATATGCAAATGAATATGTAAATAATTGAAAAATAACCGTTTATTTAAATGACACTGGAGAGAGAGAGAGAAGAGAGAGAAAAAATATTACGAGAGAGATAGAGAGAAGAAATTCACAAGAGGATGAATAGAACTCATCTAACGTTAATATGGGGGAATAAATTTTAAGTATATATCTACTAATGGTACGTATATTTACGATTATTTAGTTGTTAAAATTATTTTCTAATATAATATTTACTGTTATAAGTAGATAGAAAAATAAATAAATATATATAAAATTAGATAGAAAAATATATGGAAAAATAAATAGATAGAAAAATAGATATATAGAAAAATAAATAGATAAATGGATAGATGGGTATATCGTGTTATAGATAATTGTTTTAATGAGTTATGAGGGATATTGGTTTATATTTAATGTAAGTAATTAAGTTAACTGAGTTAATAAGAATATTTATATTTATATATTTTAAATTTGGAAAGATACGGAAAAAACTCCAGTTTTGTTTATTTATTCATTAGTATGAGACTATTTTGTCAAAATAAGTATAAATGTTAAAGATATAAATGTTGAAAGATATATTTAGCCTGAATTAGTTAGTGGTTATAAATCTAATAAAAGATATTAAAAAATTTTATTAAAAAATATTAAAAATTCAGGGAAAATTTTAAAATAATAATTTATAAAAGATAAGTAAATTTATATCGTGATGATATGTTGCTTTTAATTGAAAATCAGAGTAATTGTGAAATTAATAGAAAAAGAAAATCAATAATACAATTTTTCAATAGCTACAATCTTAAGTTAGAAATAGAGAATAACTATAAAATTGTTAACTTTTTAGGCGTAACATTAAACCTTAACACAGGGCTCTACTATCCATTCCATAAAATTAATGAGAACTATGTAAGTTTTAACTCTAATCATCCTAGTTCTATCAAGAACACTATTGTGAATTCTATCCAACAACGTATTTCACGCATCTCCGCTAATAAAAACATTTTTGACAATAAGGCAGAATATTATAATGAAGCTTTAAATAGAGCAGGGTATATAAATAAGATTAAATACATTGACAACAGTGATAAGGCAAATAATCCTACTATTAATTATAATTACAATAAAAAATCTAACTTAAATTCTAAAACTAACAGAAGAAATAGAACTAGAAATATAATTTGGTACTCACCCCCATTCTCATTAAGCATTAAAACACCTTTAGCAAAGCTATTCTTCAAAGCACTAGATAAATGTTTTTCAAAAGCCCATAGATACCACTCAATCTTTAACAGACATACAATAAAACTATCTTACTCTACTACTATGAACATAGCACAAAATATAAATAGAATCAATAATAGAAATTTAAACCCTAACCAAAATAGCAGCAATATCTCTAGCAATATCCAACATAATAGTACCGTTCCGATTAACATCAACTCCGCTAAATGTAACTGTAGAATTAAATCAAACTGTCGTTTAAAAAATAAGTGCTTAGATAAGGACGTGGTCTATAAATGTACAGTCAAAACCAGTGATAATATATTTAACTATGTAGGTTCAACCTCTAGAGTCTTTAAAAGTCGCTGGAATAATCACAAATGCTCTTTCCGAAAACTTGATAAAAAATCTTCAACTTCTCTATCAAAACCTGATATGGAACTTAAAATGCAAAAATATGGACTATTCTTTAACTTTGGAAATAATTTCGAAAGCACCCACCTACCGAAACAGCTTTCTCTAGATTTTGAAAATTGTGTGTTGAGGAAATTTTCTTCATACTTAAATGTAAGAACTCTATTAATGTACGGACAGATTTATTTAGTTCTTGTAAACATCGCCTAAATTCAATGTTTAGAACTATATATAAATTATAATTACACTTATAATATTTCTACTTATTTCCATAACAATCTTATCCACTCTGTTTTAATATATTGTTATCTCTAAATCATATCTATAATATTTGCTATAATTTCACTTCTTAAAATATATACATATATGATCCTAACTTTTTAATTTTAATTTTAATATTTTTTAAGTTTTTTTAATTCTTTATTTTTTATTTCTTAAACTTTTCATATATTTCTAAAAATTAATTATTATTTTTTTTTTAATTTACTTAACTTTTATAAATTATTTTTTAAAAATTTTCCCTGAATTTTTAATATTTTTTAATAAAATTTTTTAATATCTTTTATTAGATTTATAACCACTAACTAATTCAGGCTAAATATATCTTTCAACATTTATATTTAACATTTATACTTATTTTGACAAAATAGTCTCATACTAACGAATAAATAAACAAAACTGGAGTTTTTTCCGTATCTTTCCAAATTTAAAATATATAAATATAAATATTCTTATTAACTCAGTTAACTTAATTACTTACATTAAATATAAACCAATATCCCTCATAACTCATTAAAACAATTATCTATAACACGATATACCCATCTATCCATTTATCTATTTATTTTTCTATCTACTTATAACAGTAAATATTATATTAGAAAATAATTTTAACAACTAAATAATCGTAAATATATGTACCATTAGTAGATATATACTTAAAATTTATTCCCCCATATTACCGTTACATTCATCCTCTTGTGAATTTCTTCTCTCTATCTCTCTCGTAATATTAATATTTTTTCTCTCTCTCTTTCTTCACTCTCTTTCTCCAGTGTCATTTAAATAAACGGTTGTTTTTCAATTATTTACATATTCATTTGCATATTCACACATAAGTTTGAATAATCCCTAATATATTTCCACTATCCAGTGAATTTCCAACCGATAAGGTATGATTTTCATGGGTACATCTCTATTTATAAAACAAACTTTGTATTTTATCTGATGAAAGCGCACCAATGTTGTCTTGGTTGCCCTTGAAATATATATAATAAAATAAATATGGTTTATAAATATAGTTTCCATTTATCTAATATCATTGAATATTTACTCCAGTAACTGTTGAGTGCTCTAAATCAGTTATAAACATTTGTTTGTTGGACTTCCAACAAATTAAATACAACTTCTACTTATATATATATATATATATATATATATATATATATATATATCATCATCATCAATGTTTAATGTCTACCTTACACTGTAGACTAGGTGCTTTGTGTCATGACACCCACATAACTACTTTACAGTGTGGGCTGGGCGCTTTTTGTTGTACTCCTACACGACCACTTTACAGAGTGGGCAGGGTGTTTTGTGTCATGACATGTACACGACCAGCTCATTGAGTGGACAGGGTGCTTTTTGTCACAACACCAAAAAGACCACCTTACAGTGTAGACTGGCTGCTTTTTGTCATGTGTCTTACAGACCCCCTTACAGTGTCGAGTAGGTGCTTTTGGTCATGACTCCTACTTGATCACTTTACAGAGTGGACTGGGTGCTTTTTTGTTGTGTATATTGTCTGTCGGCTTCTTATTATATTCTTTGATAGACTAATTTCGCATCTCTTTCAATATCGATACCTTGTTTTTGATATTGAGGTATCATGTTCTCATTTCATCTGTAGATGGAGGCTAGAGTTTTTTTAATGAATTGCTTCCCTTGATACTGTGTTATGTATTAAGGGGAGGTTACTTTGTCAGCAACTAATGTCCTTCTCAATGAGGGAGCCTCAACTGGCTGGAAATAGCAGCCAAACCCCCCCTCATCCCATCCTGCCTACCACTTTAAAAAGAACAGGGTCACAGCTGGAGCTTTAGTTTCCTAAAAATAGCAGCCAAATCTCCCTCAAATCACAGGCTACTATCTTAAAAACATAGGGTTCTGGAGACTGGTGAAGCCCCGGATTGAAGAGCTGCAGGGGAAAGGCCTTATGTGTTCCAACAAGATTCTGTACCAACACACACTGCCAGACAGATTCAAAAGTAGTTGTCAGCCCAGACATATGGCCTTCTAACTCTCCTGACTGCAATCCACTGGATTATTGTGTGTGGGTTGTAGTCAAGAGAATCACCAAGACTACCTGCAACACCAAGGATGAGCTGAAGAGGTGCATCTGCCAGAGATTCTTAAGATTTGTCTGCTGCAACTGTGAAACGTGCCTGTTACAAAGTCAGCCCAAGGAGGTTATTAAGCTGGCAGGAGTTATATATGAATAAATCTAGTATAGAGGTCCATAAATTTAAAAGATAAAGATTTTATACCTTTTCTCCTGAACTCTCAGCTGAGCCCATTCTATGTCTGCATTCTGTATTCGACAACTCAAACCCGGAATCTGCTGATAATGGTGCTACACAGCAGTCCCACCCAGTAACATAGCTCCTGTTATGAGTAAGGCCTGGTGCAGCCAACTAACCCAACATCCCTCATAAACTATATTTCTGCTGTGAGCAACGTACAGCATGGTCGACTGGCCTGTCTCTACTCATAACGCTGCCATCCAGTTCCACACTGTAAATCTGGGTGTGATTTCCAAACTATGTCTCCACTGTGAGAAGAGTACGGCACAGCTAACTGGCTTGTCCCTTCTCGTAGTGGTGCCATCCAGTTCTACACAGTAAATGTGGTTGCGGTTCCCACAATAAGGCCCTGCTGTGAGCAGGGTACAGCGCGCGCACACCACACATTTAAATGTAGGGTGTAAAAAAAAAATGTATACATGTATTTATTAGAATGCTGTTGAAGTGTGTATACATTTTTGGGGGACACCCTGTATATATATATGTACACACATATGATATGTGTGTACATATATATATTATACACCCGTTGTCTTCTCCATGTTTACGTGGGGGGGGGGGGTATCAACCACAAACCATTCAACTATGGACAAATGAAGTGTTTCAGATTTCAGTTTAGGTCAGGTTCAGTTTGCCATATTTAATAGGAAAAAGAAAAGAAAAGAATAGATTGAGAAGAAAGAATGGAATGTAGAATAGGAAAATATAAAAACGGAAAGGGAAAGGCAAGGGCTCTAGTGTCACATGAGGGAGGGAGGTTGGGGTCTGGGCACAGCGGTAATGGAGCTGCGCCCCACAGACAAGACCACAAAGCATTCCCATGGACAATGGCCAGTGACACCCGCTGCAACAGCCACCTCACCTTGCGGGGCTCAGACGTTCTGATGTTGGCAGTACGGAGACCAAGGACAGCTGAGGTACTCAACGGTGACTGATGTGAAGAAGAAGCGGCCAGACAATCCACAGTATGTGTTTGCACTGAAAATCTTTCACTGTAGGTCTGTTCAGTCACGGTCAACTGGCTGCTAAACTGCAATCCTTTCATGTGATCATCATCATCATCATCATTTTACGTCCGCCTTTCCCTGCTTGCAAGGGTGGGACGGGAACTGATTCTGGCTTGATTTCTACAGCTGGATGCCCTTCCTAACACCAACCTCATTTACATTGAGTGCTGGGTGCTTTTTTTCCGTGGCGCCTACATGTCCACTTTACAGTGGAATGATAGGGACCCCCAGTCCCTATCATCTTATTTCTACAGCTGAGTAAACTGGAGCAATGTGAAATAAAGTGTCTTGCTCAAGGAAACAACACATCACTCTGTCTGAGAATTGAACTCACAACCTTTCGATTGCAAGCCCAATGCTCTAACCACTAAGCTATGTGTCTCCATAAGAAATATTTCTAGGTGACACCGGTCCTAGATACACAGCAAAGCTGTGTCATGGTTGGAATGTCTTTCATTATAGGGTTGATCTGGTGCAAACAACAGGAAACATTCTTGTGTCAGTGGGCAGCTCTATATCTCTACCAAGCCCCTCCCTCTATGGTTCCTCTCATAGTTTGTGTGTGTTTATATGCACACAAACTATCAGAAGAAATAAATATATATATTCTATTCTAGGGTGGGTAAAATTCCCGAGATCCATGGACGAGTTCTCTCCAGCGGTCTCTTCCCTCATTATCGTTGCCATGTCCTGCGTCTCCAACAGGGCATCAACATACGTTAACCTTGGTCTTCCTATTCCAGTGTGTCCATGTAGGGGCTCCCACAGGAGCACTGAGTGTAACGTCAACTCTGGATGTTGGTGAGCATGTCCAGCTAACCTCAGTCTCCTCTGTGTCACTTTTGAGCTGACTTTTGAGAGGCTCCCGTACAACTCTGAGTTTTTTATCCTCAGTGTATACTGATTAATGTTCAGAGCCATCCTCAGCATTCTTGTATAGCACCCATCCACCATCTGAGTGAGTTTCTTGCTCAGTGTCCAAGTCTCAGACCCGTACAGCAGCACAGACTCCACTACAGCAATGAAGAGGCGGATTTTCAGGTCTTTACGAAGGTCCGACTTCCACACTTATATATATATATCATCATTTCATTTTACGTCCACTTTTCCCTGCTTGCAAGGGTGGGACGGGAACTGATTCTGGCTTGATTTCTACAGCTGGATGCCCTTCCTAACACCAACCTCATTTACAGTGAGTGCTGGGTGCTTTTTTGCAGTGGAATCATATGAACCCCAGTCCCTATCATCTCATTTCTACAGCTGAGTAAACTGGAGCAATGTGAAATAAAGTGTCTTGCTCAAGGAAACAACGCATCACCCGGTCTGAGAATTGAACCACTAAGCCATGTGCCTCCATTAATATATATATATATATATATATATATATATATATTATTCAAAATATTAATAAATGAAAAATATTCTCATAATCAAAATATATATTTCAAAGGTACAATGGTGTTTAAGTACGTTTTCATCAGACAAAATATAAGATTTGATATGTGACATACCGCTACGGTTTTGATTATTCAATTCCAGTAGTGGCAGTGATTTATTTTACCAACTCAGCGTTTTTATACCACAAATAATATGATAAACTTAGAGAGTGCATATACACACTTTCATGAATATAAAAAACTTTTGATATGCGTGTGTGTGTATATATGAAGGTCATACATACACCCACACAACTTTCGGTGTGTGTGTGTGTGGAAGAGCAGGTGTGAAATAGTGAGGGTGACGATGTTGCAAAATTGGCAACAGATATAATTAAAACGAAAGACAAATGCAGGAATAGGGAGAGATAAATCAGGAACAAGATAGTATAAAAGTGATACAAAATGGCAGCTTGAACAAAACAGACCCCATTGGTATCGGCTGTTATAATGGACTTAGTTTCAACATCAACCAACAGTACTGTTAGTCCTTTCAGGGATCACAGTGCCTTTTGCAGAAGCTCGGGGATTTCATTCAGAAAGTTTACAAGATGCTTTACAGCATCTGCTCCTGCGCTCCACCTGGTATCCGATGGAGATTTCAGAATGAAAGGGATTGCTTGCTTTAACTTTTCCCAACGCTGTTGATCGCGAAAAGAACACAAACAATGACTCGATGACATTGAAAAATGACATAACTTTGAAGCTACTCTTCGCTGTGGTCAAACCAACGAGGTTAAGTGAATGGTTGTCACAGTTAACAAATATCACCTTTTCATTCACATTTGTTATGCGTTGTTGAACCCCACTGGTGTGTCTGACCATAACCGCAGCGTTGTCGTAACATTGTGCCTTGCAATCACTCAGCGCAAGGCCATCATCTTTAAATTCTTTCAAAATAAGTTCTACAATACTGGCTGCACCTTTCTCTTCCAGTAGTGTGAACCCCAGAAAGGACTCTCGGATGTGAACGGTCCTTTTGTCGAAATCAACATCGACATACCTCACCACTCGTGACAACTGGTCTCGATGAGCTTGATCAGGAGATGAGTCCACCATCAATGCATAATGACGAGCATTTTTTACGCATCGTTGAGAGCAAGTAGATGAATGAATTCATTTTGGATTGTGGGGGAGAGGTTTGACGTAGAACCTGGATGAGTTTCCGCATTACTTAGAAACTCCTTTGTCACAGGATCAAAACATGACAGCAACTTCAATAAACCGATGAAGTTTCCAGCGTTGGTCATTTCGTTTTGCTGGAGCGATTCGCGATGTCCCCTTAATGCAAGATTATGGGTCGCAAGAAACTTGATGCATTGTATAAGTCAAGAGAGGATATCGCGCCAACGTTACTTCTCGGTTGTTATTAGTGATTGAAGCTGTGCATCGATAATTCCTTGCTCTTCTGTCAAACTGCGTTCCATCTCTTTCCACTGAGTGAAACAGCGCTAATGATGAAGACTGTTCTCGGGCAACTCCATTTTCTCTGGCTTCTTCCAGTTGCTGAAGCCATTTTCTTGTTCAAGTGCGGATTTGAAACTCAAACCGGAGAAAAGGCAGCAAAATGCCGACTTTTTGTATGGGGAGTACAGAAGCCACAATCGCGTGATTTCTTCGCCCTGGCCGCTGCACAACTTGCGACCAAACCAACTTCTCGTCATCGAGCGATTGCTACTTGGTGCAAATGGACCATCGGAATTCTGGAAGTACTTCCAACCAAGTTACACTAACTGCACTCTTAATGAATCAGGTACAAGTGGTCGTCCGGTTACTTTGTCAAACTGAAGAAGTCCAATGTCGTGCTGTTGAATGACGTCATGAATTGCGGTGTCAGTTTCATCTGATTTACAGGGCTCGGGTTTTAAGGCACAATGCTGCGACTCATCGATGCCTTCTGATGAAGATGAACTTGATGAAGCCTCGCAGCTTGGACGCTCATCAGCAGTTGGATGAGTAGGAAGAGGGGAACAGGACGTGTTAGGTTGAGTGAAAAAAGACAGGATAACTTGGCTAGATTTCACGGCTTTTTCTTTCTGCAACTTCTGCCTTTTCCGTCCTTCGGCTCCACTTTCTTTATTGATGACAGTCCGCTTCATGATTATACAAAACGTCTACAAAACACCAAAAGAATGACAGTTTTAACTACAAAAGAACTATGCTAGTATCTTAATGAAGAGATTGGCTATAGTGATCACAAGACACTGTTGTTGCAGTAAGACAAACAAACTGTTATATTCTGGTAGGAAGATTGTTTAAGACTTTGGTATTTACTTATTGCATAAGTAAATACCAAAATCTGCATGATTTATGTAATGCATTCATAAGTTGTTCACTTAAATCAAGACCGTTAATTCAAGGAACAAAGCGATTTCATATTTTTTCTTGGTTTCCGAAAAAAGAGTTTATTTTGAGAATAAATCAGCAGTTAGTCATATTTTGTGGGTTTGGACTTCACGTATGAAGAAATTCTTTAGAAAAGTTAACAAACAATTGATGGGCTAATGTATTGAGCAACGGAAAACATAAGTTTTTGTTCATGCACAGTAAAAAAGAAAATAATTTACTTATTTCAAAAGGAACTTACGGAGTAAGAGCACACAGCCGTACAGTGAAAAACTGTTCTTGCAAGTGACTTGCAACCACATTTGATAGGAGGTTCATTGAGCTGATTTATTCCTGTTCATGCTGTACGTACAATGTACAGCCAAGACTGTACACCTGACTTCAAAGCGCCCCCTGCGCTGTCAAAAAAACGTCTGCACACACGTGCATGTGTCTACAGTGTACTGTACACACACGTCACGCGCGAAAATGCGGGTATACTGTTTTCAAAATTTGCAGCAAGCAATGTTGCTTCAATTTTTAAGTCAACAATCTTGGTCAATTTTGCACTGCCCCTCTCCCTAGTTACGCCACTGTATATATATATATATATATAAATATATATATATATATATAATGTGTGTATGTATTTTGTCCATGTATGTAGATACATATACGCTTATGTGATAATGTATACGTCTACATACTTTTTAAGTATATGCGTGTGGTTGAGTGTGTGTATGTTTTTATATATATATATATATATATATGTATTCTTTTTCTTCTTCTTCGCCTGTTGTTTCCTCAGCCTCACTTTCATATTTCTTATATTTTGTTTTCAAATCTATATTTTAAAAAAACACCAGGTTTTATTATTCATTCTGACGACTGAAAACAGATATATCTGCTTTCAAGAAACCACTGGTAAATGAAATAATTATCTTATGTTGTTTATTACATAACTAATAAGCTCTGTAGCCTACATAGAGCACTCCATTTTCCTGTACCTTTCCGACGTAATTACTTCATCACCTATATATATATATATATATATATATGTATGTATATATGTATGTAATATATATATATATACACACAAATATATATACATATATATCATCATCTTCATTTAATGTCTATCTTCCACGCTAGCATATACATATATATATACATATATATAGATATATAATATATGTATATAAATTTGATATCTTCTACTTTTATTAATGCATTATTCAGTGTCACAGTTGACTGATTTCTTTGTCAGCTATTGATGTAGCACCCAGTCACCACCCTAACTACTTAGCTTCTATTTGTTGTTCAACCTCCTACAGCTGCTAAATAATAGTTCTTCCTCAAATCATAGCTTTCTATTCTTCTTAACCCTTCAGCATTTACATTACTCTATATCTAATCTACTATTGTATTTTTATGGTAAATCCTTTACTTTGCATAATTATCTGACATAATATCGAATCTGAGATTTTGATATTATTTATTTTGAGAACAATACCTTAACATCAGTATGAGTGGCTAGTTACGACCAGTTGGAACAGAAAGAGGTGAAAAAATTCTGGCCAGATATGGCCGGTTTAAATGCTAAAGGGTTTCGATAGCAACCCACCTGATAATCCCCCTAATTCTATGATCCAAAAATCATTTATTTTAACCCTTTACCATTTACATTACTCCATATATACTATAGCATTACTCCATATATACTATAGCATTACTCCATATATGCTATAGTATTACTCTATATATACTAGAGTATTACTCCATATATACTATAGCATTACTCCATATATACTATAGTATTACTCCATATATACTATAGTATTACTCTATATATACTAGAGTATTACTCCATATATACTATAGCATTACTCCATATATACTATAGCATTACTCCATATATACTATAGCATTACTCCATATATACTATAGCATTACTCCATATATACTATAGCATTACTCTATATATACTATAGTATTACTCCATATATACTATAGTATTACTCCATATATACTATAGCATTACTCCATATATACTATAGCATTACTCCATATATACTATAGCATTACTCCATATATACTATAGCATTACTCTATATATACTATAGTATTACTCCATATATACTATAGTATTACTCCATATATACTATAGTATTACTCCATATATACTATAGTATTACTCCATATATACTATAGCATTACTCCATATATACTATAGTATTACTCCATATATACTATAGTATTACTCTATATATACTATAGCATTACTCCATATATACTATAGCATTACTCCATATATACTATAGCATTACTCCATATATACTATAGTATTTTCACAGTAAACACTTTACATAATTATTTCACATAATACGGAATCTATGAGACTTTGATATTATTTATTTTGAGAACAATACCTTAACATATGTATGAGCGGCTGGTTTCAGCCAGTTTGGACAGAAAGCTGAGAGAATTTTGGCCAGAGATGCCTGGTTTAAATGCTAATGATTTAAGTTATGTTCCAAATACCAGCTGTTGAAATGCATCACCCTTGCCGTCCTAAGCCATGACCTTGACGTGGAGGGTAAGATAGTTGGAACTGGGGGGTACTTGTTCGGACATCATACACACCAGAGTTTACTTGTTCGGACATCATACACACCAGAGTGTACATGTTTGGACATCATACACACCAGAGTGTACATGTTTGGACATCATACACACCAGAGTTTACATGTTTGGACATCATACACACCAGAGTTTACATGTTTGGACAGCATACACACCAGAGTTTACATGTTTGGACATCATACACACCAGAGTTTACTTGTTTGGACATCATACACACCAGAGTTTACATGTTTGGACATCGCATACACACACACACTGGTGTTTACACGTTCGGACATCATACACACACACTGGTGTTTACACGTTCAGACACCACATACACACACTGGTGTAAAGCTAATCAATGATTAAAAACATCCAGTCTTTAAAGATATATTAGAAAAGATTGGATGGTTTTAATCCTTGATTAGCTTTACCTTTCGTTACGGGCTCCATAAAATAAAGTACCAGTAATGCCCTGGGGTTGATTTAATGGACTTTCTCCCTTCCCTTCAAATTGTTAGCCTTGTGTCTAATTCAGAAACCATTATTAACAAGTATGAGGGTGGTGGATTGCCAGAGTCAGTAGAACGTTTAACAATATACTTTCTGGCATGAGTTACAGCCCTTTATCTTCTGAATCTAAATCACACTAAGGTTGGCTTTCCCTTTCTTCCTTACAGTGTTGATAAAAAATAAAGTACCAGTAATGTACTACTGGGATAGATTTAATTGACTTTTCCCTTCTCCAAAATTGTTGGCCTTGTGCAGAGACTATTATTAACAAGTATGGTTAGCAGTCTTTCATGTGATAAATAAAAACAAATAGGTACGGCCATCTTTGATACCAAATTGCCCGATCACCTCCGATTCTATTAGACAAAACTCTTTATTCTAAAGTGTTTATATTTATCTAAAAACCTTTCATCATAATTTTATGTAAGAACCTTTAAGTTATATTCCAAACACCAACATAATAATGAAGTTAGTTATACTACTAAATCCTTACTAATTCTTAATTATTTTCAAAATAATTTTAAAATCATAAACAGTGGCATTAGAAGTATGGTATGATAACAAAAGGTTTAAAGAAATTTAGAATTGTTTTATTTCTGATTTATCTCTAATGCTTCTCTTTTTCTTCTCTTTTACAGATGCTGTTGCCAAACTTTTTTGAAACCTTGTGGAATATCCAAACTTTAAATGTTTAAATTCTTAAAGCTACCATAAATTTCTAACATTCCTCCTCCCCCAGTTTTTTTTCTTTGGATTTTGGGGGGACTAATATATTAATCTTTTGATTTTTGAGTCTACTGTCAGAAGAGACAACGAAGACATCAATAGAGAACGTGTGTCTCTTAAATCTTGTGTCTAAGACTCTTGTATCTAGTTAAGACTTTGAGTAAGTCTTTGTGTCTGGTTAAGACTTGTGTCTAACTAAAGACTCTGGTGTGTCTATCTTAAGCTTGATTGTCTGTTTTAAAACTGTTGTGTCGAAGACTTTTGAAGGATGGGTTTCAAA
The DNA here is from genome assembly GCA_964016885.1 of Eledone cirrhosa. Taxonomy (NCBI): domain Eukaryota; kingdom Metazoa; phylum Mollusca; class Cephalopoda; order Octopoda; family Eledonidae; genus Eledone; species Eledone cirrhosa. The sequence goes on from OZ024756.1 coordinate 16,527,648, forward strand.
TGTAGCTTTTGTTCAAAAATTTTTAACCAAAAGTCGGATTTGATGCTTCATGAAGCTCACCATGCCAGAGAAGCTTTCTTCAGAGCTTGTTCACAACAGCAACAACAACAACAGCACCACCAGCAACAGCAGCAGCAACTGCAACAGCAGCAACGACAGCAGCATCAGCAGCAACAGCAGAATAACATATCGAAAAAGACCTCCTTATTGAACTTATCCACTTCTCCTTCGCATCTCCTCAATTTGAAATGTATTTACTGCCAAGAAATATTCCACGATCAGTGCACCCTTGCAGAACATGTACAAATGCAGCACTTGGGCAAGAAAGTGCTTACCTGTCACTTGTGTGATAAGACATTCTCACGTTCATCAGATCTTGCTATTCATATGCGTGTTCATTCTGGCGAGAAGCCATTCTCTTGTAATGTCTGCGACAAGTCGTTCACCCAGCTGTCAAACCTTGCCACCCACAAGCGTATCCATTCTGGAGAGAAACCCTACCAGTGCCCAGAGTGCTACAAGGCATTCTCAGATTCTTCAGCATTGTCACGCCATGTTAGAATTCATTCTGGGGAAAAGCCATTCAAGTGCGACATTTGTTATAAATCTTTTTCCATCTCTTCCAATTTGTCGATGCATTTGCGGACACATTCAGGTGAGAAACCCTTCCGGTGTGATGTTTGTGATAAAACTTTCTCTCAGTCGGCTCACCTAGCAACTCACATGAGAACACATTGTGGAGATAAAATTTTTATATGTAAAGTTTGCGGAAAGGCTTTTACCAATTCTTCTAATTTGGCGTTACATATGACTGTGCACTCTGGGCAGAAGCCATTTACCTGTTACCTGTGTCACAGGTCATTCCCTCAGTCATCGCTGCTCTCAGCCCACATGGCGACCCACTCTGCCGAACTAGATGCTGCTGCTATGGGTCGTTTATTCATGTCTCCTGGCAACAACATCCACCACATGAACGAGAATTCACCAGCGTCTTCTTCGTCGTCCATATCTCCGTCGCATTCCCCATCACCACAGCAGCACCACCAGCTCTCAACGACGAATACCATTGCTGCACACAACCACAACCACTACCACATGCAACAGTCGCAGCAACAACATACCGGCATCCGATCCTCCCCCGATCTGCAACCAACGTACTCTCACAAGAACAACAAACACATGATCATTGATAAGGACCCGATGCAGCATGTCACAGCGAACCATACGGTCTCTGAAGTAATGGCGTCACTGTCTGCAAACGAAAAGACTTTCAGAAGAAACAGTGGCTCTGGCACCACTAACAACAACATCATCAGCTGCAACAACAGCATCAACCTCAACAACAGCAGCAGCATCAACAACAACTGTGGCAGCAGCAGCAACAACAATAGTAGCAGCAGCAAGCATTCTGGAAACCAGCCAGCCGTAAAAAAGGCGATACCACGTAGCGAGATGGTGAAAATATTCCGAGATGTTGCCGAGTCATTATGGGGCGTCAGCGGTGAAGATATCGCTGAAGATATTCGTGAAGATGGCATCATAGGGACAACCTTTTGAATCTTCAAATAAACAATTAACAAACACTCTTAAAAATAACTACACCCACACATACACATTGGTGTGAATCTATGTGTGTGTACATACACACACACACATATACAACTATATATATATATATATATATATATATATATATATATTTATATATATATATATATATATATCAAGTGATACAGATATATATATATACACATAGACACACATATATATATACATATATATATATATATATATATATATATATATATACACATATATATATATATATATATATATATATATATATATATATATACATATATATATATATATATACATATATATATATATATATACATATATATATATACATATATATATATATATATATACATATATATATATATATATATACAAACAAACTAGGTTAGAGGCTGCTGTTTGTTTGTATTAAACTTTTGATGAAATTAGAAACTGTAGATTGCTATTATTATTATTATTATTATCATTATTATTATTATTATTATTAGTATTATTATTTTAAGTTCTTTCCACTTTTTTTTTTCTTAAGAAAGAGAAACCAATTATGACGCCGAGTAAACATGTCTTTATCACCATTATTATTATTATTATTATTATTACTACTATTAGTATCACCACTCTTTGTCTTCTTCTTCTTATGGTTGATTGGCAGAATCGGTAGAGCGACGAACAAAATGGCTTCTGGTATTTATTCCTGGCCCTTTAATTCCAGGGTCAGTTTTACCATTTATTCTTCAGGGGCTGAGTACATGTCAATAAAATACCAGGTAAATAATTCTCCCCCAAATTTGTTTTACCTGAATCATCATCATTATCACCATCATCATCATCATCATTATTATGAATAACAATAATAATAATAATGATTTCTTTATTAGCCAGACAGGGCTCACATTAAGACATTAAAGACAGCACATGAAGGTACAGTGTGAGGTTTTGTGTGTAAAATAAAAAAGGGTGATAACAAAAGCTAAAAAATTAAAAAGTACAAATTTAAATACAAGTTTAAATATTTGAAAGCCCTACAATGCGTACAAGATTAAAAGTGCCAAGGAGATAATAGGAGCTATAGAGGAAAGAATGAGGATGATCAAATTTTACTTTAGCAAATTTATTTATCACAAATATTTTCGGGTTTAAAAACTCATTATCAAGAGAGGATCCGTGTGTAGGTGCTTAAAGAGTAATTGGAGAAGAGTTGTTTGGCTGGTAGATTTAATTTAAATTTTGCTACGGTAAAATTCTATCGTCCCCATTCTTTCCTCTATAACTCCTATTACCTTGGCACCTTTAATCTTGTAAGCATTGTAGGGTTTTCAAATATTTAAACTTATTTAAATTTGTATTTCCTATTCCACAATGCTTCAAGCAAACTAAAACACTCTAAAAAAATAAACATTTATGGATCAAAGAAACAAAAACTAATTTCCCCATTATGGAGGGGGACCTCTCTCTGATGTGGAAACAATGAAAGCCCACAAAAAAATCATGGTCACCTTGATCGCTTGGGCAAGTGCCCTCTCCCAGTTGTTCTACAATAATAATAGTAATTTTAGGAAGGCCACATATTGCTGAAATATAGTCATATATTATACTAACTGGCCCCATGTTGTAAAAATTGATGGCTAATTGTAATATCTATACATAATATAAAAAAGATATTGGTTGGTTGATTGGTTGGTTTGTTCCTTCCTTTGCGCTCACACAAGTGATACAGACACACAGCTGTGACAAATCTTAGAACGCTGGACTTCTATAGTTTCTCACCCCACCTTCCTCAGTCAACGGATAAATACACAAGTAGATTATTTATTGCCTTTCATTGCTCCGGAGTATGGATTAGATGGATGTATGAGTATATAGGGTTTGGCTCAGCCATTAACCCTTTAGCATTTACATTAGTCTATATTTACTATTATATTCTCATGGTAATAATTATCTCACATAATATTGAATCTATGAGATTTTGAGAGGCTGGTTTGAACAAGGTGAGAGAATTCTGGCTGGATATGACGGGTTTACATGTTAAAGGGTTAAACTTAGTACCAGTAATTTATTGTAGTCAACTTCAATCTTTTCATAAACTGCCCAATGTCAGAAATCACAATATACGAGGTGTCAGAAATTTTCCAGGACTGATGTCACAAAAAATTTATTTCAAACCTAAACTTCACACTAAGAGTTTTCTCCTTCAAAGTAATCCCCCTGGAGTAGGTATGTAACTGTAATCTTAGCTCTCTGAGGCGATCAAACTTTTTTCTTCATAGTTTTATATACATGTCTTCTGTTTCAGGTCGTCAAGCAATGAGCACAGAGCAACGAATAAACTTGAAAACTCCGTCAGAAGCACTGGGATTGCTGCAGCAAGTGTCTGGAGATTAGACGATGTCACGCTCACGTGTATTTGAGTGGTGCAAGAAGTTTAAAGAAGGACGCAGGGACGTGGAAGATGACCCCAGGAACGGAAGGCCCTCAACAACCAGGACTGAGGTCAACGTTGAGCGCATCAGGCAGATGGTGCGTAGCGATCGTCGGCTGACAGTTCGACTGATGGCAAATGAGCTGGGCATGAATCGGGGCAGCGTCTGGAAGATTCTCACTGAAGATTTGGACATGCGCGAAGATGGTGCCAAAACTGCTGAACGATGACCAGAAGGGTCGACGCATGCAAGTGTCCCAGGACATCCTTGAGTGTCTTGAAACTGAACCAGACTTGCTAGAGACAGTCATCACTGGTGATGAGTCATGGATCTTCGAGTACGACCCGGAGGGGACGCGTTTTGAAGACGTGGACGACATCAAAAGGGCCATGACAACGGAACTGCGGAGGATCCCGGAAGAATCCTTCCAGGAGTGCATGCAAACGTGGCAGAAAAGGATGGAAAAGTGCATTAGACTCCAGGGGGATTACTTTGAAGGAGAAAACTCTTAGTGTGAAGTTTGGGTTTGAAATAAATCTTTTGTGACATCAGTCCTGGAACTTTTCTGACCCACCTCGTACATGTTAATATCATCATCATCAAGGGCGGTGAATTGGCAGTATCGGTGGAGGGTCGGACGCCATGCTTTACAGCAGAGAGTTACGGCCCTTTATGGTCTGAGTTCAAATCCCACCGAGGTTAACTTTTCCTTTCATCCTTACGGGGTCGATAAAATAAAGTACCAGTAATGTACTGGGTAATTGCTGGCCTTGTGCCAAAAAGTAGAAACAATATTATCATTATCAGGGAAATCCTGCAGAGGTTAACTTTGCCTTTCATCCTTACAGAGTTGATGATAAATAAAGTACCAGTAATATACTAGGGTCAGTTTGATTCAGAAGAAACCATTATTATTATTATTAACATTCGGGTGGTGGGGTGACAGTATTGGTAGAGTGTCGGACAAAATGATTTGCTGCATATAGTTATGGACCTTTACATTCTGAGTTCAAATCCTGCTACGATTTGCTTTACCTTTTATCCTTATGGGGTCAGTGAAATAAAGTACTAGTAATGCACTGGGGTTGATTTAATTGACATTCCCCCCCACCATGACCTTGTGCCTAAATCAGAAAACATTCTTATTATAGCTGTAAAAAGATACTGGTGACTGAAGGACCAGTAGTTTTGTGCCCAAAGGAATTTTATGAATCTTCAGAATGAATTTCTGCTCCTTTTGTATAAATTCATAGCTATGACATAATGTATATTTATATCTATCTATCTATCTATATATATATATATATATACATCTCTCAGGAGAGAGAGAATGTGTGTGTGTATATATATGTATGAGGGACTCTCCCGTTGATTTGACATGGTGGTTCAACAGTTTTTTTTCAGTTCATCATTTTATGTTTATGTCTCAAATGGCACTTAATCCAGCTTCTGATTTACACATCAATCCGCATTTGGTGCAGCTGACAGGATCTTAAACAGAGCAGGCTGGAATGACTGACTGGACTTTGGTGTCAGATCTTATCTCACAGAGATGGGCTAAACGAGATTTCTCAAAGTTCTTTATACCTTCGTAGCAGACAGTTCTCCATTGTTCACTGTTGGCAGTCATGGCTTCAAACAAAGAAAGGCGTACGTTGACAGGCTTAAGATTGTACTTCAGGTGGTCCTTATATCGGAGTAGTGGCCTGTCCACACTATGCACACCATCCTGTAGCTGACAGTCCAATAGTACCTCAGGTGTGTGGTCCTCTGACATCCGTAGGACATGACCAGCACATCTGAGTTGGGATTGCATCAGAAATGATTCAATTCCACCAATGTTGCACCTTGTGAACAATTCAGCATTGGAGACTGTCAGAAAGTACATATCCATAGACAGAGCAAAGACAGCATTTGTGGAAGACATCACGGTTATGTATGTAAGTGCGGTAAAGTGCCCATGGCTCTGAGCCATATAAGAGTGTGGTCAGTATCACTGCACGATAAACTGAAACTTTTGTTTTCGGGGACATTCTTCTGGCACTTCATAGGTGGTGATGTAGTCTGCCAAAAGCATCCATTGCCTTAGAGATGCAATTAACAATCTCATCAGCCAGGGATGCAGAGTGGTTCACCTTGCTGCCAAGGTAAGTAAAGGAGCTCACATATTTGCCATCAATAGTGATGGGTGCAAGAAGATGCCTTTCATCTGTTCAACGCCTCCTGCATACCTGGGGGATAGCTTTCGTTGATGTACCACCTGTGTCTTGGTGCTGATTGTTAGACCAAAAGCCTTACAGGCAAG
>OZ024756.1:16558953-16563953 GCA_964016885.1 Eledone cirrhosa
GTCTCTTCTTACCGTATTCCTAATGAAATACACAGACCAAGTGTTCCAATTCATGTTGAAAATAAACAATAAAATGTAGGGATTTAATAAAATTCAACGTGTTTCTTTTTTATTCAGATAATTTATCGAGTGTATTTCTTTAAAACTCTTCTTAGTTTTAGTTAATATTTCGCTGTATTTAAATGTTTCTTTCAAGATAGAGATGAAAGACCTTAAATTGTTGATTCAATTCTTCAACCGTGCTAAATATTTTCTGAAACTGTTGTAAATTCATTTTGTATTCTGCAGCAGCATCTAGGGGTGTGTGTCTCATGAAGTTTTCTCAGGTGTTTTAACGATAGGGTCCACAGTGCAGTTATTCAATCCTCACTCCTACACACATATGTGTTAAGTAAGTCCGTAATTAAAGTTACAGGCGGTGTGTGTGTTTGCTCATATAAACTCGCATATTTAATGAGATATTGAGGCAGAGCCGGGACCCGGTCATTATGATTGTACCATGAGATTATCGATACGATTGCAATATACCAATAAAGTTTATATATATGCTGCAATTGACTTCGATGCTGCTTATATATATATATATATGGTATGTAGTTGATTACTGAGTGGGACCGACATAGAGATGATGCGGTCAGAATGACCTGTTGGCAGGTTTTCAAGCTTGGAAGTGATAGAACTCCTGACCATGAAACCCACTCCTGAAAGGCGTCTCATTGCTGCTGGTTTACTTGACCAGTAGAGGGTGTATCTGGTGCCATGGTCTTGTAGGTGGCCTTCCTCTGGGAAGTGGACCTCACTGAGAGAAGCGATGTCAACATTCAGTGTTGACAGTTGGTGTGGAATTAAAACAGATTGACATACTCTGGGTGACTGTGTCTAGCAAGGTCCTGAGGTTCCAGCATGTGATTTTTGGTCCATTGAAGGTGGGTTAGGTACCTTTTATTCTTTGATGATTTTTATTCTTTAGGTTAGGTACCTTTTATTCTTTGATGATTTTCGGCTGCGTGAAAAGGTGCCCGTTAACCACGGTTTGCCAACTGGGTGGTGTGGGAGACTAGCCGGGGGAATACCTCCGCAGTGATACTCAGCAAGACTCTTTCTCTGAGATAAAAGAATGGGCCTGCCTTTTAACGTCCCTGATATACAGTATACTGTGGTTTAGCACAACTTTTCTAGACCCCTCTCCATATGGAGCAAGCAGTACTGTCCCGAGAGAAGGCTGCTTCGTCATTCCGGGTGTGCCGAACGATATTGTCTCCAAATCAAATCAAACGACGAGATCCCCTGCATATAGGAGTGGGACTACGGCTTCCAGTGTTGAAAATAAACAATAAAATGTAAGGATTTAATAATAAAATTCAACATGTTTCTTTTTATTCACAAAAAATATATCTTGTGTATTTTTTTTTAAACTCTTCCTAGTTTTCCCTGTAGCAGTTCTGTTATTATACGGGTGTCTCCTTTGATGTTTTACCGGGTGTTTTAACGATAGGCCCACTTACCCGATCCCCGCCAACTACACACATATATGTTAGGTAAGTCCGTAATTACTGTTACAGGCGAAGTGAATGTGTTTATGCACATATAAACTCGCATATCTGATGAGATATAGAGGCAGAGCCGGGCCGGTCATTATGATTGTACCCTGCATCTAGGGTGTGTCCCCTACGAGGTTTTTTCGGCTGTTTTACCGATAGGGTCTACAGTCCAATTACTCGATCGCCGCCCCCTACATATGTAATTAAAGTTACATGCGGCGTTTTTGCACATATAAATGCGCATATCTGATGAGATATATATAACGGCCCACAGTTACATCTAATATAATGTTAGGTCTGTCTGTCTATCCATACAACCTGAGATAATTTCTTTACATACTTGAAGGTTCTTATTACATTTTGATACTTAGAACCCTTGATGGTCAATTATATTCTTGGAAGACAGTTGAATTCGAACCTTAGATACTTATTTTACATTCTTGATACTTAGAACCCTTGATGGTTAAAAAAGGTGGACCTGTCTTTTAACCTCCCAAGAACTGGCTTCATGTGTCAATGGCACACATTACCGCCCCTTTGACCACACCCTTAAACCTGGAATCCATCGAGGTATGTATTGGTCACATATTGTGATAACTGTCCCTCTATACGGCAGCTGTTACTTCTAAGGGTGTGTTTGTCTTTTAACGCCCTTCATATCCAGTATATTGTGGTAGCTGTCCCTCTAGACGGCCCACAGTTGTAGCTTATAAAAAGGTGGACCTGTCTTTTAATATCCCTGATATACAGTGGAAGCAACCCCTCTGTACATCCCACAATTACATCTAATATAAGGATGTGTCTCTCTTATAACGTCCCTGCTGCCCACAGTTACATCTAATATAATGTTGGGTCTGAGACTCGGCCCAACTGAGACAAACGATGATGATGATATATATAGGCATAATTACGTCCTCAGGTGCCTCACATTCATTCCCCTTCGGTGGACATAGCCTTGACCAGCAGGTGCTGATGTCACCCAGCCATGTCCTACGTTCATTGGGAGTTTTGACCCTCAACCGTATCACCAGCCAAATTACTACCCATTATCGCCACCTAGCTTCCAGCTAATCTCCCCTCTCCTGCTCCAAAGCCAACAGGAGGCCTTTTCTGCTGTCATTCCACTGACTGAGTATTCTCCACACTGATTGAGCCGAGAATCCCCTGCAGCCCACCTCGACTGGAAATAGCCATACCTGCGAACCTTTCTCCCTGCACAAGTTCTTGATACTTGGTCATGGGCAGGCGATGGTCCTTCATCCTAGAGACGTGCCCTGCCCAGCGTAGTTAGGTGTTCAGCTTCGTGTTTAATCTTCCACACGTTAGTACAGTCTACCAAAGTCACTGCTCACCTTTGCCAGTCTGTTGCTGACTTCTCTGTCGATCTTGGCACCCGATGTGATGGTGCACCCCAGGTAGGTGAAATGACGGACTGTTTTCAGTTCAGTCTCACCAATGGTGATATGGTGAGGGTGGTACTCTTCCTGGGGTGCAAACTAGTGGAATACCTCCATCTTCTTACAGTCCAGATAGCCGGGCAAGACTCTTTATCTGTGTTTAAAAAAATGGACTTGTATTTTAATGCCCCTAATATACAGTGGTAGCAGCCTCTATGTACATCCCACAATTACATCTATGGGTGGGCCTGCCTTTTAATGTCCCTCATATACAGTATATTGTGTTAGCTGCTCCTCTCTACATCCCACAGTTACATCTATGGGTTGGTATCATCTGTCAATAGCACTCTCTTTTGACGTCCCTGTTATAGTGTTCCCCCATACGACCCACAGTAACATAAAGATGGGTCCGTCTTTTAACGTCCTTCATATACAGTATATTGTGGTAGCTGTCCCTCCATACGGCTGCTGTTATATCTAATATAAGGCTTGGTGTGTGTTATAACGTCCCAGATATACAGTATATTGTGGTAGCTGTCCTTTCAAATATAAGGGTGTGTTTGTCTTTTAACTGTTATACGGTACATTGTAATAGCTACCCCTCTATACGGTCTGTAATTATAACTCTAGATGGGTCTGTCTTTTAACACCTGATATACAGTATATTGTGGTAGCTGTCCCTTCTAATATAAGGGTGTGTTTGTCTTTTAACGTCCCAGATATAGAGTATATTGCGGTAGCTGTCCCTCCATACATCAGCCGTTACATCTAATATAAGGTCTGTTTGTCTCCGTCTTTTAATGTCCCTCATATACAGTATATTGTGGTAGCTGGCTCCTCTCTACATCCCAGTTACATCTATGGGTGGGCCTTTATTTTAACGTCCCTGTTATACAGTGTTAGCTGTTCCCCCACACGGCCCACAGTTACATGTAATATAACAATGGGTCTGTATTTTAATGCCCCTGATATACAGTATATTGTGGTAGCTGTCCCTCCATACGGCGGCTTATAAAAGGTTAGGCCTGTCTCTTAACATCCCAAGAACTGGTGTCATCTGTCAATGGCACAATTTACCCCTCCCCTTTGGCCACACCCTTAAACCCGGAGTCCATCAAGGTACGTATTAAGTCACATTTGTATCTATATTTTTAATTATTCGTTGTTAAAATATATGTAAACGGAATAAATGGAAGTAATTCAGGTGTGAATATATTTTTTATTAGAAAATTGTTAATGTGTTGCTGGTGATATATGTGTGTTGTTACGGTGTGTAGTTATGGTTGTAAATCGAAAACCGATGTTTATTGTCTTATGGATCGTTGGGTGACTGTACAGACAGTACATATGTCAGTTCCTGCCTCCTTTGGTGACTGTACAGGTAGTACATATTTCAGTGGAAGTGTGTGTATCACACCTCAGTCTCCTTCCAGGAGATATATAGATCTATATATATATATATATACATATATGTATATATAGATACCCATAAAATAACTCTTGGACCTGCTGGAAGAAGTATTTGAGGAGTCTGCTTCCACGATCCTCTCAGGAGACATGGGCATTGTGTGCAGAGGACCTGCACAGATTGGAAAGGAACGAAGCATGCATGCTCATTGTATGTGTAATAGGAGGTGCAAAGTCACCCTCCTCACCAAGAAACCTTGGTGGGGTTGCCAGTTTAGTCGCCAACGACCCGACCATGAGACAGGTTGTACTGGGATACATGTTACCAGTTAGCACCAACTGGTGACCTGACTTGTTCTTTTTGGTAAATATCATCTTGTCTGCACGCCTAACGACGAAATATTTGCTTGTTTTACGTAGTCTTTAAATAGACTTGTTTTCAAGTAAAAATATTGTTTTAAAATGCTTTTAAATGGAAATGAAGCAAAACGGAAACTTAGTGTTCGGACTGATGAATTTTGCAGGTCAATATTTTGCTGGCTCGACAACTGTTAATGTCATTTTAACCGCTGAGAAAGCCAGCGTAATTTTTTACGTAAGACGCTCAATGTAAACAGAACAAAGGGAAATAACTGATAACTTACGCTCAAAAATC
>OZ024756.1:16571453-16576326 GCA_964016885.1 Eledone cirrhosa
CAATGTAAAAAAACCGATTTTTTCAAATATAAATATTATAATTATGGGGGGAGAAAACGGGATAGAGAAATATGATCAAATGTGATTAGTTGAGAGAATATAAGATGATAATAGTTATGTCAAGTTTATACATCTTAATAATAAATAATCTGTGTATCAGTGTTACAGAATCTTTAATTCACTTACAGGTTCAAGCCACGTGGCATAGTCCATATGTATATATATATATATATATATATATATATATACACTATTCAGTGAATTTTCAACCGTCAAGGTTGATTTCCATGGTTATGTCGTTATTTATAAAACAAATTTTGTATTTTATCTGATGAAAGCCCACCAAAATTGGCTTGGTCGCCCTTGAAATATATATAATAAAATAAATATGGTTTTATAATTATAGTTTCCATTTATTAATATCTTGGAATATTTACTCCAGTAAACTGTTGAGTGCTCTATATCAGTTATAAGCATTTATGTTTGTCGGAATTCCAACAAATTAAATATAACTTCTACATATATATACATATATATATAAATATATATATATATATAAATATATATGTGTATATATATATATATATATATATATATAAATATATATGTATATATATATATATATATATATATATATATATAAATATATATGTGTATATATATATATATATATATATATATATATATATATATATATAAATATATATGTGTGTATATATATATATATATATATATATATATTATATATATATATATATAAATATATATGTGTGTATATATATATATATATATATATATATATATATATTATATATATATATATATATATATATATATATATATATATATATATATATATATATATATATATATATATATAAATATATATGTGTGTATATATATATATATATATATTATATATATATACATATATATATATATATACATACATATATATAAATATATACATACATATATATAAATATATACATACATATTTTCACACATACATATATTTACATATAGTCTTCATGGGAAAAGTTCTGAAAAATATAATTCTATATAAGGAGGAGCATGCCTGGTAAACACACATATACATACATTCATAAATATTATTTTACCCATTTCATTCATTGGATTGTGACCGTGCTGGGACACCGTCTTAAAAAGGTTCTAGTCGATCATAACTACCTTTATTTGTTCAAGCCTATTATGGAACACATACTCTAGACTGGCTTTGAATGCATCGGCCAACAGAAAACTATAAGTAGAAGACAGATTCCCAACGTACTGCGCAATAGGACAGAATCCGTGAACACGGGGTTGCACACCTTAACCATAAAGACTGCGTATTAAGACCTTGACCAAGGCTTGTCATAGGTGTTGCTTATATATATGATATTCTCCAATATATTGAACTCTACAATATTGTTAGAGGATCAGCGAGCAATCACGAAACTAAGAGTAGCATCAGAAATTAATTATTCAATTATAATAAATGATTGCATTCTGTTTTGGTATTGACTACTTTTCCTCTACTTTGCGTATACACACACACACACACACACACACACACACACTAAATAGAAGTGACCTAAACTTTCCTGGGGATTTCGCCAAAATGAAATACTACTAGTCCTAAAGGAGTCACTTCTATTTGAAAAATATTTAAGTACGCTCTCTACTTGATGTATTCAGTACCTTTAACTGTAACCTCGTTTTGTTCTTTAATGGAAAACCATTCTATTCTTTGTTTGTATGTATAATAGACAGAGATGATTGGCCTGTATATTTCATCCTTACCTACCACCCAAATATTTAATCTTAAACTTCTACTCCAACAGACATTGTTATTTTTTATCTATCTACCTGTCTACCTATCACACACATAAGCGCGTACATACATAGAGGTATTGTGTAATTTTTGATGTGGTGCTTGTTTGTGAACATACATACATTCCTGATTGTTGATTCTCACCCTTCTTTCTCTCTTTCTTCCTCTCAAACCCTCTCACTCTTTGTATTACACTTTCTTTGCACCTCCATTTTTGTCTCCCCCTCTCTAGTTCTTCACTGTTTGGCTGTCTCTCTGTTTCTTTTCTCTCTTTTTATTTATCTCCCTCCTCTCCCAATCTTGCACTCTAGCTGTGTTTTTTCTCTTAATCTTGCCTCACTTTTTTTTTCTTTCGCTCAAACGTTGGTTAAAAATTGTTTTCACACTAAATTAAGTGCCCAATTTCTAACTAAAACATATCTTCAGAGCTCAGTCTAAATATAAAGTCTGAATCTACTTCACCAATAACAGCTTGTCTATATCCCACACTTAACTATATAATAAAAATAATACTATATATATATATATATATATATATATATATCCCACGTGATCTTATTTTACACCATCTATTTTATCAATTCAGTCATTATCATTTATAGTTTTTTGTAAACATTTTTTTATTATATTTGTTGTGTGAAAATTAGTCAATAACTAGTCATAAATAAACAAGTCAGTCGTAGTTGAGAGCAGCTAGAGAACTAATCCCTTTTGGTCTTGACTTTTATTTGATTAAAAGCTGGCATCAATCCTATGTCTGATCAGTTTGATTGACTTACTTCCTATAAGGTTTTATTGATATTTATTTCTGCTCACCGTCAAAACGTTGTCTTTAACCCTTTTGATACCAAACTGCTCAGGTTCTATGTTTAAAAAAAAAAACTGTTTGTTTTACAGTGTTTATATTCATCTAAAAAAACTTCACATCATACTTTATATTAGAATATTTATCGTGTTCCAAAATTCAGTTTAATAATGAAAACGTTATTTTATTAAATGCCACTAGATTCTTGATTATTTTCAAAATTATTTGTAGTATATCAGCAGTATATTTCTTTAAGGAAAGGGTTAAGACCAATACTTATATAACGCTTTGCAGTTTAGGCATAAGGCCAGAAGTTTTGTTGGGTAGGGAATAGTCGATTATATCGGTTTCAGTACTTGACTGATACTTTAGTTTAACTTAGGAAGGATGAAAGGTAAGATTAACCTTGGCGGGATTGGATCTTAGCACGTAAAGAGTCCGAGCAACTATTGCAAAGCCTCTTTTCCGGCGCTCTCACTAGTCTGTCAATCTCTCATTAAGCATAAGCCACTATAGGTCTTCGATGAAAACCCTAGCCCAGACATGCGCTTTGAAGACGAAATTTCTATGAGCAGATCCTGAATTCTTCGTTTAAGGACTAGAATCCATTCTCCTATTGTTATTATTTTTATTTTTTTCCATTAACGAAACCAAACTGCAGCATTATATATTCATGAAAGTGACACGCTGGGACATCCCGGAAGGTTTTTTTTGCCTGGTTACTCAACCTGGTAGAAATATCCTACTGTATTGAAAAAACAAAACAAAACAAAAAACAAAGATGCTACTTAGACTATTTATGTGTGCGTGGTTGAGATGTTAAAGTGTTCCGTTTACGATCGTATGGCCAATGATTCGACTCCCGGTTGGGCGCTATGCCATTGAGCACTTAATTTCACATTGTTCCGTTCCAGTTTGCTGGGACATTTTTTAAAGGCTCAGCTTTGTCATACACATACACCCGCTGAATCTCCTTGATAATTACTTTAAGGGTACACGTGTCTAGGTGCATGTGTGTGTGCAATTTTGGACCACTTGGACATTAATTCCATGAGTAGATTTTTCCGTTGTTTAAATAACTGGAACATTCATCGTAGTAACCGACGGAAGACCAACGCACGCACATCTTTCTTATTTATACTCAATGCCTTTCTTTGATATACCCCCACACATGCATTCACCGAACCATAAGGTCCGTTCTACTTTAATTCCGGCATGTGATTCTACGCAACATTGTACCATGCATGAGTCATACCGACACCACCCACAGTAAATGTAACGTTAAGCTTCATCCATAATTCAAATGAAGAGAAACAATACTAGCCAAACAATACTTCCTCAAGTCAACAGACTTTTGGAAAACTATATGTTTAAGGCCTTTGAATTTAACGCTTAGTCATTTCAAATTAAAATCACGTTATTTTTTTCACTCTTGCTAACCACCTGTTCCGATCCCCCTCCTCCTACTCTTTATTTTTTATTATAAAGTAGAAACAATTAATAGGGTGTTGGGTTGATGAAATCGTTGAAACGTTGGATAAAAGATTTGCGGCATTTGTTTTGACTCTTCATGTTCTGACTTCGCCTTTCATTTTACGGGTTCGCATTGGGGTCGATTTAAACGACTGTCCCATTCACAATATATTGCTGGCCTTGTGCCTAAATCAAACCATTATTGTGGATTAGCAGTGTCGGTAGAGGGTGTGACGCAATGCTTTGCATCAAAGAGAGTTACGGCCCTTTATAGTCTGAGTTTAAATCCCGCCGAGGTTAACTTTGCCTTTCATCCTTACGGGATCGATAAAATAAAGTACCAGTCTCGCACTGAGGTTGATTTAATCGACTTTCCCCTCCCCTAAAATTGCTGGCCTTGTGCCTATATAAGAAACCATTATTATTATTATTAGTAGTAGTAGTAGCAGTAGTATCTTATTTTGCAAATGATGTTTTTCTCGTATGTCTCCGACCCAAAATTTTTTCATTGTATAACACAATCATGACTCTAATTCCAACCGCAGTAATAGTGATAGAGAGGCAGTTTGTACGCCGTTTATCTAAACTAACACCGTTGTTTGGTTTCGTTAAATTATATTCAATGTTTCGTAAAAAAGCAAATCTTTTCACGGTTTCAATGGAAAGTATTTTGAAAAGGTTATATCTATTATGATCAACTACTCGACCATAATTCTTGTGTGGACAACGAATCACTGTATCTGTCTGTCCACCTACCTGTG
>OZ024756.1:16599026-16684026 GCA_964016885.1 Eledone cirrhosa
CCCAGTTTCTTTCTCAACTCATCTATGCTTGGTCGTTCACGCGCATTGACATTATACATCCAAAGGAGCATACTTGCTTCATTTCTCTCCAGCTGTCGCATATCCTCTGCAGTTGCTGCCCATGTCTCATTACCATGCAACATCGTGCATCTCACACAGGCATCACATAACCGTCCTTTCGTACACATGGAGAAACCCTTCTTTGTTAACAGAGGAAGCAGCTCCCTAAACTTCTTCCAACCCGTCCTTATTCTAGATACTATGGCCTCGGAACACCCCCCTACTATGCTAATCTGATCACCTAGGTACCAGAAGCTATCAACCACTTCTATAGAACCCACCTGCGATTACTACTGCCAACTTTCCCTGTACATCTACTGCATACGTAGTTTTCACTACCTGTTAGTTTGCCTGCTATCCCACTACATCTCTAGTGTACCCAAAATCTGAATTGCATACATTTTATGGAATTTATGCCAGTTCCTTTCCTACATATCGAACATGGTCATTTCCCTGATGGAATCAGAGTATTGTCCTCTCATCAACACTTTTGCCTTAGCTATGTTCACTCTCAATCCTCTTGATTCCAACTGTTGTTTCCATAGCCAGAATTTATAAATATACCTATATATATTTATATATGTATGTATATAATTTCATAAGAGATATTTTGATGTGATTTTAAAACAATATAAAACATCAAAATCTAGAGCAATTTAGGTAATAACATTTCTAAAACTGATTTTGTTTTTTTTGAGTTATAACCCTATAAAAAAAGACATGTACTTGAAAAGGATATTCATATCACGCTGTTAAGGACACGCGTGTCTGTGGATTGTTTAGCCTCTCTCTTAACACAAACATTCAGCACAGAATGAGACACAGGGATCAGTTGACAGCTCAGCCTCTCTCTTAACACAAACATTCAGCACAGAATGAGACACAGGGATCAGTTGACAGCTCAGCCTCTCTCTTAACACAAACATTCAGCACAGAATGAGACACAGGTATCAGTTGACAGCTCAGCCCCTTTCTTAACACAAACATTCAGCAAAGAATGAGACACAGGGATCAGTTGACAGCTCAGCCTCTCTCTTAACACAAACATTCAGCACAGAATGAGACACAGGGATCAGTTGACAGCTCAGCCTCTCTCTTAACACAAACATTCAGCACAGAATGAGACACAGGGATCAGTTGACAGCTCAGCCTCTCTCTTAACACAAACATTCAGCACAGAATGAGACACAGGGATCAGTTGACAGCTCAGCCTCTCTCTCAACACAAACATTCAGCACAGAATGAGACACAGGGATCAGTTGACAGCTCAGCCTCTCTCTTAACACAAACATTCAGCACAGAATGAGACACAGGGATCAGTTGACAGCTCAGCCTCTATCTTAACACAAACATTCAGCACAGAATGAGACACAGGGATCAGTTGACAGCTCAGCCTCTCTCTCAACACAAACATTCAGCACAGAATGAGACACAGGGATCAGTTGACAGCTCAGCCTCTCTCTTAACACAAACATTCAGCACAGAATGAGACACAGGGATCAGTTGACAGCTCAGCCTCTATCTTAACACAAACATTCAGCACAGAATGAGACACAGGGATCAGTTGACAGCTCAGCGTCTCTCTCAACACAAACATTCAGCACAGAATGAGACACAGGGATCAGTTGACAGCTCAGCCTCTCTCTTAACACAAACATTCAGCACAGAATGAGACACAGGGATCAGTTGACAGCTCAGCCTCTCTCTTAACACAAACATTCAGCACAGAATGAGACACAGGGATCAGTTGACAGCTCAGCCTCTCTCTTAACACAAACATTCAGCACAGAATGAGACACAGGGATCAGTTGACAGCTCAGCCTCTCTCTCAACACAAACATTCAGCACAGAATGAGACACAGGGATCAGTTGACAGCTCAGCCTCTCTCTTAACACAAACATTCAGCACAGAATGAGACACAGGGATCAGTTGACAGCTCAGCCTCTCTCTCAACACAAACATTCAGCACAGAATGAGACACAGGGATCAGTTGACAGCTCAGCCTCTCTCTTAACACAAACATTCAGCACAGAATGAGACACAGGGATCAGTTGACAGCTCAGCCTCTCTCTTAACACAAACATTCAGCACAGAATGAGACACAGGGATCAGTTGACAGCTCAGCCTCTCTCTTAACACAAACATTCAGCACAGAATGAGACACAGGGATCAGTTGACAGCTCAGCCTCTATCTTAACACAAACATTCAGCACAGAATGAGACACAGGGATCAGTTGACAGCTCAGCCTCTCTCTCAACACAAACATTCAGCACAGAATGAGACACAGGGATCAGTTGACAGCTCAGCCTCTCTCTTAACACAAACATTCAGCACAGAATGAGACACAGGGATCAGTTGACAGCTCAGCCTCTATCTTAACACAAACATTCAGCACAGAATGAGACACAGGGATCAGTTGACAGCTCAGCCTCTCTCTCAACACAAACATTCAGCACAGAATGAGACACAGGGATCAGTTGACAGCTCAGCCTCTCTCTTAACACAAACATTCAGCACAGAATGAGACACAGTGATCAGTTGACAGCTCAGCCTCTCTCTTAACACAAACATTCAGCACAGAATGAGACACAGGGATCAGTTGACAGCTCAGCCTCTCTCTTAACACAAACATTCAGCACAGAATGAGACACAGGGATCAGTTGACAGCTCAGCCTCTCTCTCAACACAAACATTCAGCACAGAATGAGACACAGGGATCAGTTGACAGCTCAGCCTCTCTCTTAACACAAACATTCAGCACAGAATGAGACACAGGGATCAGTTGACAGCTCAGCCTCTCTCTCAACACAAACATTCAGCACAGAATGAGACACAGGGATCAGTTGACAGCTCAGCCTCTCTCTTAACACAAACATTCAGCACAGAATGAGACACAGGGATCAGTTGACAGCTCAGCCTCTCTCTTAACACAAACATTCAGCACAGAATGAGACACAGGGATCAGTTGACAGCTCAGCCTCTCTCTTAACACAAACATTCAGCACAGAATGAGACACAGGGATCAGTTGACAGCTCAGCCTCTCTCTCAACACAAACATTCAGCACAGAATGAGACACAGGGATCAGTTGACAGCTCAGCCTCTCTCTTAACACAAACATTCAGCACAGAATGAGACACAGGGATCAGTTGACAGCTCAGCCTCTCTCTCAACACAAACATTCAGCACAGAATGAGACACAGGGATCAGTTGACAGCTCAGCCTCTCTCTTAACACAAACATTCAGCACAGAATGAGACACAGGGATCAGTTGACAGCTCAGCCTCTCTCTCAACACAAACATTCAGCACAGAATGAGACACAGGGATCAGTTGACAGCTCAGCCTCTCTCTTAACACAAACATTCAGCACAGAATGAGACACAGGGATCAGTTGACAGCTCAGCCTCTATCTTAACACAAACATTCAGCACAGAATGAGACACAGGGATCAGTTGACAGCTCAGCCTCTCTCTTAACACAAACATTCAGCACAGAATGAGACACAGTGATCAGTTGACAGCTCATCCCCTCTCTTAACACAAACATTCAGCACAGAATGAGACACAGTGATCAGTTGACAGCTCAGCCTCTATCTTAACACAAACATTCAGCACAGAATGAGACACAGGGATCAGTTGACAGCTCAGCCTCTCTCTTAACACAAACATTCAGCACAGAATGAGACACAGGGATCAGTTGACAGCTCAGCCTCTCTCTTAACACAAACATTCAGCACAGAATGAGACACAGGGATCAGTTGACAGCTCAGCCTCTCTCTTAACACAAACATTCAGCACAGAATGAGACACAGTGATCAGTTGACAGCTCATCCCCTCTCTTAACACAAACATTCAGCACAGAATGAGACACAGTGATCAGTTGACAGCTCAGCCTCTATCTTAACACAAACATTCAGCACAGAATGAAACACAGGGATCAGTTGACAGCTCAGACTCTCTCTTAACACAAACATTCAGCACAGAATGAGACACAGGGATCAGTTGACAGCTCAGACTCTCTCTTAACACAAACATTCAGCACAGAATGAAACACAGGGATCAGTTGACAGCTCAGCCTCTCTCTTAACACAAACATTCAGCACAGAATGAGACACAGGGATCAGTTAACAGCTCAGCCTCTCTCTTAACACAAACATTCAGCACAGAATGAGACACAGGGATCAGTTGACAGCTCATCCCCTCTCTTAACACAAACATTCAGCACAGAATGAGACACAGGGATCAGTTGACAGCTCAGCCTCTCTCTTAACACAAACATTCAGCACAGAATGAGACACAGGGATCAGTTGACAGCTCAGCCTCTCTCTCAACACAAACATTCAGCACAGAATGAGACACAGGGATCAGTTGACAGCTCAGCCTCTCTCTTAACACAAACATTCAGCACAGAATGAGACACAGGGATCAGTTGACAGCTCAGCCTCTATCTTAACACAAACATTCAGCACAGAATGAGACACAGGGATCAGTTGACAGCTCAGCCTCTCTCTCAACACAAACATTCAGCACAGAATGAGACACAGGGATCAGTTGACAGCTCAGCCTCTCTCTTAACACAAACATTCAGCACAGAATGAGACACAGTGATCAGTTGACAGCTCAGCCTCTCTCTTAACACAAACATTCAGCACAGAATGAGACACAGGGATCAGTTGACAGCTCAGCCTCTCTCTTAACACAAACATTCAGCACAGAATGAGACACAGGGATCAGTTGACAGCTCAGCCTCTCTCTCAACACAAACATTCAGCACAGAATGAGACACAGGGATCAGTTGACAGCTCAGCCTCTCTCTTAACACAAACATTCAGCACAGAATGAGACACAGGGATCAGTTGACAGCTCAGCCTCTCTCTCAACACAAACATTCAGCACAGAATGAGACACAGGAATCAGTTGACAGCTCAGCCTCTCTCTTAACACAAACATTCAGCACAGAATGAGACACAGGGATCAGTTGACAGCTCAGCCTCTCTCTTAACACAAACATTCAGCACAGAATGAGACACAGGGATCAGTTGACAGCTCAGCCTCTCTCTTAACACAAACATTCAGCACAGAATGAGACACAGGGATCAGTTGACAGCTCAGCCTCTCTCTCAACACAAACATTCAGCACAGAATGAGACACAGGGATCAGTTGACAGCTCAGCCTCTCTCTTAACACAAACATTCAGCACAGAATGAGACACAGGGATCAGTTGACAGCTCAGCCTCTCTCTCAACACAAACATTCAGCACAGAATGAGACACAGGGATCAGTTGACAGCTCAGCCTCTCTCTTAACACAAACATTCAGCACAGAATGAGACACAGGGATCAGTTGACAGCTCAGCCTCTCTCTCAACACAAACATTCAGCACAGAATGAGACACAGGGATCAGTTGACAGCTCAGCCTCTCTCTTAACACAAACATTCAGCACAGAATGAGACACAGGGATCAGTTGACAGCTCAGCCTCTCTCTTAACACAAACATTCAGCACAGAATGAGACACAGGGATCAGTTGACAGCTCAGCCTCTCTCTCAACACAAACATTCAGCACAGAATGAGACAGGGATCAGTTGACAGCTCAGCCTCTCTCTTAACACAAACATTCAGCACAGAATGAGACACAGGGATCAGTTGACAGCTCAGCCTCTATCTTAACACAAACATTCAGCACAGAATGAGACACAGGGATCAGTTGACAGCTCAGCCTCTCTCTTAACACAAACATTCAGCACAGAATGAGACACAGTGATCAGTTGACAGCTCATCCCCTCTCTTAACACAAACATTCAGCACAGAATGAGACACAGTGATCAGTTGACAGCTCAGCCTCTATCTTAACACAAACATTCAGCACAGAATGAGACACAGGGATCAGTTGACAGCTCAGCCTCTCTCTTAACACAAACATTCAGCACAGAATGAGACACAGGGATCAGTTGACAGCTCAGCCTCTCTCTTAACACAAACATTCAGCACAGAATGAGACACAGGGATCAGTTGACAGCTCAGCCTCTCTCTTAACACAAACATTCAGCACAGAATGAGACACAGTGATCAGTTGACAGCTCATCCCCTCTCTTAACACAAACATTCAGCACAGAATGAGACACAGTGATCAGTTGACAGCTCAGCCTCTATCTTAACACAAACATTCAGCACAGAATGAAACACAGGGATCAGTTGACAGCTCAGACTCTCTCTTAACACAAACATTCAGCACAGAATGAGACACAGGGATCAGTTGACAGCTCAGACTCTCTCTTAACACAAACATTCAGCACAGAATGAAACACAGGGATCAGTTGACAGCTCAGCCTCTCTCTTAACACAAACATTCAGCACAGAATGAGACACAGGGATCAGTTAACAGCTCAGCCTCTCTCTTAACACAAACATTCAGCACAGAATGAGACACAGGGATCAGTTGACAGCTCATCCCCTCTCTTAACACAAACATTCAGCACAGAATGAGACACAGGGATCAGTTGACAGCTCAGCCTCTCTCTTAACACAAACATTCAGCACAGAATGAGACACAGGGATCAGTTGACAGCTCAGCCTCTCTCTCAACACAAACATTCAGCACAGAATGAGACACAGGGATCAGTTGACAGCTCAGCCTCTCTCTTAACACAAACATTCAGCACAGAATGAGACACAGAGATCAGTTGACAGCTCAGCCCCTCTCTTAACACAAACATTCAGCACAGAATGAGACACAGGGATCAGTTGACAGCTCAGCCTCTCTCTCAACACAAACATTCAGCACAGAATGAGACACAGGGATCAGTTGACAGCTCAGACTCTCTCTCAACACAAACATTCAGCACAGAATGAGACACAGTGATCAGTTGACAGCTCAGCCTCTCTCTTAACACAAACATTCAGCACAGAATGAGACACAGGGATCAGTTGACAGCTCAGCCTCTCTCTTAACACAAACATTCAGCACAGAATGAGACACAGGGATCAGTTGACAGCTCAGCCTCTCTCCTAACACAAACATTCAGCACAGAATGAGACACAGGGATCAGTTGACAGCTCAGCCTCTCTCTCAACACAAACATTCAGCACAGAATGAGACACAGGGATCAGTTGACAGCTCAGCCTCTCTCTTAACACAAACATTCAGCACAGAATGAGACACAGGGATCAGTTGACAGCTCAGCCTCTATCTTAACACAAACATTCAGCACAGAATGAGACACAGGGATCAGTTGACAGCTCATCCCCTCTCTTAACACAAACATTCAGCACAGAATGAGACACAGGGATCAGTTGACAGCTCAGCCTCTCTCTTAACACAAACATTCAGCACAGAATGAGACACAGGGATCAGTTGACAGCTCAGCCTCTCTCTCAACACAAACATTCAGCACAGAATGAGACACAGGGATCAGTTGACAGCTCAGCCTCTCTCTTAACACAAACATTCAGCACAGAATGAGACACAGAGATCAGTTGACAGCTCAGCCCCTCTCTTAACACAAACATTCAGCACAGAATGAGACACAGGGATCAGTTGACAGCTCAGCCTCT
The DNA here is from genome assembly GCA_964016885.1 of Eledone cirrhosa. Taxonomy (NCBI): domain Eukaryota; kingdom Metazoa; phylum Mollusca; class Cephalopoda; order Octopoda; family Eledonidae; genus Eledone; species Eledone cirrhosa. Next base: position 16,606,644 of record OZ024756.1, read on the forward strand.
CTCTCAACACAAACATTCAGCACAGAATGAGACACAGGGATCAGTTGACAGCTCAGACTCTCTCTCAACACAAACATTCAGCACAGAATGAGACACAGTGATCAGTTGACAGCTCAGCCTCTCTCTTAACACAAACATTCAGCACAGAATGAGACACAGGGATCAGTTGACAGCTCAGCCTCTCTCTTAACACAAACATTCAGCACAGAATGAGACACAGGGATCAGTTGACAGCTCATCCCCTCTCTTAACACAAACATTCAGCACAGAATGAGACACAGGGATCAGTTGACAGCTCAGCCTCTCTCTTAACACAAACATTCAGCACAGAATGAGACACAGGGATCAGTTGACAGCTCAGCCTCTCTCTCAACACAAACATTCAGCACAGAATGAGACACAGGGATCAGTTGACAGCTCAGCCTCTCTCTTAACACAAACATTCAATACAGAATCAAAGAGGTCAGATCTGAGACATTAAAAAAATAAAATCAATTATTGACCTCTGCTAATGGCTTGTCTGACATTATAAACTGTCCATGTCAACAGCTGATCACTCTGATGAGTCTACAGATGCTGGAAACTATTTCTAATAAGGAGGAGGTCCATAGAAGTAGTTGATAGCTTCAGCTATCTAAATGACTTTAAAAAATCCAAAGAAAACACAAAGAAAATGATAAAAACAAAAAAACATGTTAAAACATAAACAACATAGATATAATCCACATTTTCTTTTCTTATATATTGCTTTTTTCTTCATCAACATCATAGTCGTCATCAACATGATTATCATGGTCTTTTCATCCATTTTCTTATAGTTCAATGTTTGGAGAGAGTGAGAGATAGAGAGAGATAGTGAGAGGTAGAGAGAGAGTGAGTGAGAGATAGAAAGTGAGTCTGAAATAGAATAAGAGAGAATGAAAGAAATGAATGCAAATGTTTTGTTTCACTCCCATGTACCACCACACCACATCAGCCAACCATTGCATTGTTTTTTAGTCATCACAGATTAATGTTTGTTTGTTTGTTTAAAACACCCTCCTCTCACCTCTCCTCCCTCTAAACTTCCACCTGTTATTGTTACCAATTAACAATAGTCATAACTTGCCATGGACACAACATTTTGAATGCTAAAAATAGTAACCCCGTCTTCCCAAATCTTACTCTACTTCCTTATAAAAAAAAACAAACAAGATAGGATGGCCATGACTGAATTGTCTGCTTTATCAGACTTCACCTATGGTCAAACAACAACACTATTGTGTCAATGATATAACCTGGTAACTCCATTTGCTAGAAATAGCAGCAATATCTCCCCTTATCTTTCTTGATATCAACGTGTTCAAAAACAGCCCCGGTTCTATGAAACAAAACCACTCATTTTATAATCTTCCAGCATAATTGGACATGAAAACCATATGTTAAGTTATCTTAGTAATGAAATAATTAATCATTTTAGTAAATCCCTCAAAATATTTAACCATTAAAAATAGTGACAGGAAAGGGTTAACCCCCACCCCATACTCATTATCAACATCATCATGTCTCATTAAACAAATGGAAGTAGATTAATGTAGTCCTAGATACACTATGTATTGAAATAAAAAAATAAAAATGGGATGCTCATGGGTGAAACACCTGCTGTATCAGAGCTGACCTAGGGCTAAACAACATCCCAATCACTATAACCAATGTACCAAAGAGGGAAGCTTTTATGTGGTTATTTGATGAGCTAGAAGTAATAGACAAATCTCTCTCTCAAATCATACAAGGAAGGACACTGGATAATTTTAGCCAAAGGTAGAGAAAAGAGTAGAATGTGGTTGACATGGTTGAAGATCTTTGATCATAAGTCTGCTGAATTATGGCTGATCAAGGGCTAAACAACAACATAGAAAACTGTTAATTAGTGACATGATTAAAAGTAATTTGGCACAAGTGTTGATGTTGTTCTTGTTGTTTAGCCATAACTTCAGCCTGATTAACCCTTTAGCATTTACTCTATATATACTATTATATTTTCTCAGTAAAGGCTTTATCTCACATAATATCGAATCTATGAGATTTCGATATTATTTATTTTGAGAAAAATACCTTAACATCAGTATGAGTGGCCATTTACGATCAGTTTGAACAAAAAAAAGGTGAGAGAATTTCTGGCCAGATTAAATGCCAATGGATAGATTTACAACCAATGACATTCCAAGCATGACCATCTCTCTCACATGTAATTGCTATGGTGATGTTATTAACCCTTATCAGGTGTAATTGATATGTCAATTAATCCTAGCCAGGTGTAATTAATATGACATCACTAATTAATCCTAGTCAGGTGTAATTGATATGACATCACTAATTAATTCTAGTCAGGTGTAATTGATATGTGATCACTAATTAATTCTAGTCAGGTGTAATTATTATGGATGTCAATATAAATTAAACTCTTGCTAACAGAGAAAACAGACATTAAATGATGATGATGATGATGATCATGTCTGGTGTAATGTTTATGGCATTGTTGCATTATTAATTAGTCAGGTGTAATTGCTATAATATTAACTAGTCAGGTGTAATTACTGTAGTGTTATTAACTAGTCAGGTGTAATTACTATAATATTATTAATTAATTAGTCAGGTGTAATTGCTATAATATTAACTAGTCAGGTGTAATTACTGTAGTGTTATTAACTAGTCAGGTGTAATTACTGTAGTGTTATTAACTAGTCAGGTGTAATTACTATAATATTATTAATTAATTAGTCAGGTGTAATTGCTATAATATTAACTAGTCAGGTGTAATTACGGTAGTGTTATTAACTAGTCAGGTGTAATTACTATAATATTATTAATTAATTAGTCAGGTGTAATTGCTATAATATTAACTAGTCAGGTGTAATTACTGTAGTGTTATTAAATAGTCAGGTGTAATTACTGTAGTGTTATTAACTAGTCAGGTGTAATTACTATAATATTAATTAACTAGTCAGGTGTAATTACTATAATATTATTAATTAATTAGTCAGGTGTAATTACTATAGTGTAATTAATTCATTAGGTTTAATTGCTATGGTATCATGTCATTATTAACAAATCTCTGTCAGGTGTAATTGCTATGTCGTTATTAATTAACTCCTATTAGATTCAGTTGCTATGGTGTCATTATTAATTAGCCCCTAACCCCTGTCAGATGTGCTCTGAATCGACCTACAAAAACCTGTAGATTAATCAAAAGATTTTCAATATAAGTAGTCCCTTTTCTTCTTTCTATCCCATTAAACCCCATGACCTTGTTTACTATAACACATACACACACCTGAGACTAATATCTTATTCATGAGCTGTAGTTAACGAGTTATTAGGTTAAATGAAAAGATAATTACCTCATTAGAAATATGGTAACAAAAGCATTAACTAACCTAGGAATCACTTTTTTGGCATGCCTTTCAGCTAACAGGGAAAGAGGGCGAGAGAGATAGTGTGTGTGTGTGTGTGTGTGTGTGTGTTTGAAACATCAATAGAAGGCAGCAGCAGCAGAGTTTGGTGGAAGGAGAGGAACATCAAAGAGATCACAGATGCCTTCACTGTCGTCCAGGTTGAACTGGTAGTCACGGTCACTGGGTGGAGGACTCAAACGCAGCAGAGGTTCCAAACCTGAAAAATACCAAACATATTATGGATGTATGCATGTGTATGTGTGTGTGTATATATCATTCATTTTACATCCGCTTTTTCCCTGCTTGCAAGGGTGGGACGGGAACTGATTCTGGCTTGATTTCTACAGCTGGATGCCCTTCTTAACACCAACCTCATTTACAGTGAGTGCTGGGTGCTTTTTTTTTTCCCGTGGCACCTACACGTCCACTTTACAGTGGAATGATAGGGACCCCAGTCCCTATCATCTCATTTCTACAGCTGAGTAAACTGGAGCAATGTCAAATAAAGTGTCTTGCTCAAGGAAACAACACATCACTTGGTTTGAGAATTGAACTCACAACCTTTCGATTGCAAGGCTCTAACCACTAAGCCATGTGCCTCCTGTGTATGTGTGTATATATATACATATATATATTGTTATACTTTGGCAGGGTCATGCTGCCAATAAAAACACACGCACCTGTTGGTTTTCACTTCAATTTATTATAAACTAGCTGAGGTACCCAGTAATACCCGGGAGTGGAGGTATTCCCAGTTCCCATTAAAATGCCCCAACAGTGTCAATGCATTACCCCACTTCTCGTCTACACTCTCATCCAGTCACAACTACACCCCCAACACACACATTTACTCTTCACTTCTACATCTTACATGCATGCAGCCCCACCCCGCCACATGTCAATATTTACGGACACACTCACCGCACACACATCCAAACACTGATATAGAACCATTCACATACATCCAGTAGTATCTCACACACACATCCAAGTATCTCTCTCACACACACACACACATCCAAGTATCTCTCACACACACACACACATCCAAGTATCTCTCACACACACACACACATCCAAGTATCTCTCACACACACACACACACATCCAAGTATCTCTCACACACACATCCAAATATCTCTCACACACACATCCAAATATCTCTCACACACACATCCAAATATCTCACACACACACACATCCAAATATCTCTCTCACACACACACATCCAAGTATCTCTCACACACACATCCAAGTATCTCTCACACACACACATCCAAGTATCTCTCACACACACATCCAAATATCTCTCACACACACATCCAAATATCTCTCACACACACATCCAAATATCTCACACACACACACATCCAAATATCTCTCTCACACACACACATCCAAGTATCTCTCACACACACATCCAAGTATCTCTCTCACACACACACATCCAAGTATCTCTCACACACACATAAAAGTATCTCTCACACACACATCCAAGTATCTCTCACACACACATCCAAGTATCTCTCATACACACATCCAAGTATCTCACACACACATCCAAGTATCTCTCACACACACACATCCAAGTATCTCTCACACACACACATCCAAGTATCTCACACACACATCCAAGTATGTCTCACACACACACATCCAAGTATCTCTCACACACACACATCCAAGTATCTCACACACACACACATCCAAGTATCTCTCTCACACACACACATCCAAGTATCTCTCTCACACACACACACATCCAAGTATCTCTCACACACACACACATCCAAGTATCTCTCACACACACATCCAAGTATCTCACACACACACACATCTAAGTATCTCTCACACACACATCCAAGTATCTCACACACACACATCCAAGTATCTCACACACACACATCCAAGTATCTCACACACACACATCCAAGTATCTCTCACACACACATCCAAGTATCTCTCTCACACACACATCCAAGTATCTCTCTCACACACACACATCCAAGTATCTCTCACACACACACATCCAAGTATCTCTCTCACACACACATCCAAGTATCTCTCACACACACACATCCAAGTATCTCTCACACACACACACATCCAAGTATCTCTCACACACACATCCAAGTATCTCACACACACACATCCAAGTATCTCTCACACACACATCCAAGTATCTCACACACACACATCCAAGTATCTCACACACACACATCCAAGTATCTCACACACACACATCCAAGTATCTCTCACACACACATCCAAGTATCTCTCTCACACACACATCCAAGTATCTCTCTCACACACACACATCCAAGTATCTCTCACACACACACATCCAAGTATCTCTCTCACACACACATCCAAGTATCTCTCACACACACACATCCAAGTATCTCTCACACACACACACATCCAAGTATCTCTCACACACACATCCAAGTATCTCTCACACACACATCCAAGTATCTCTCACACACACATCCAAGTATCTCTCACACACACACATCCAAGTATCTCTCTCACACACACATCCAAGTATCTCTCTCACACACACATCCAAGTATCTCTCACACACACACATCCAAGTATCTCACACACACACACATCCAAGTATCTCTCTCACACACACACATCCAAGTATCTCTCTCACACACACACACATCCAAGTATCTCACACACACACACATCCAAGTATCTCTCTCACACACACATCCAAGTATCTCTCTCACACACACATCCAAGTATCTCACACACACACATCCAAGTATCTCTCACACACACACATCCAAGTATCTCTCACACACACATCCAAGTATCTCACACACACACATCCAAGTATCTCACACACACACACATCCAAATATCTCTCACACACACATCCAAGTATCTCTCACACACACATCCAATTATCTCACACACACACATCCAAGTATCTCTCACACACACATCCAAGTATCTCTCACACACACATCCAAGTATCTCTCTCACACACACACATCCAAGTATCTCTCTCACACACACATCCAAGTATCTCTCACACACACACATCCAAGTATCTCACACACACACACATCCAAGTATCTCTCTCACACACACACATCCAAGTATCTCTCTCACACACACACACATCCAAGTATCTCACACACACACACATCCAAGTATCTCTCTCACACACACACATCCAAGTATCTCTCTCACACACACATCCAAGTATCTCTCTCACACACACATCCAAGTATCTCACACACACACATCCAAGTATCTCTCACACACACACATCCAAGTATCTCTCACACACACATCCAAGTATCTCACACACACACATCCAAGTATCTCACACACACACACATCCAAATATCTCTCACACACACATCCAAGTATCTCTCACACACACATCCAATTATCTCACACACACACATCCAAGTATCTCTCACACACACACATCGAAGTATCTCACACACACACACATCCAAATATCTCTCACACACACATCCAAGTATCTCACACACACACATCCAAGTATCTCTCACACACACACATCGAAGTATCTCACACACACACACATCCAAATATCTCTCACACACACATCCAAGTATCTCACACACACACATCCAAGTATCTCTCTCACACACATCCAAGTATCTCTCTCACACACATCCAAGTATCTCTCACACACACACATCCAAGTATCTCTCACACACACACATCTCACATACACATCCAAGTATATGCCACACACACACACTGACATGACTACACTACATACCTTCTGTTGCTAAGAGACTATCAAGATCACCATCAACATCTGAAATAAGAATATAAAGACAGTTAAGAGTCATATGGTGGTGGTGGTGGTGGTGGTAGGTGGTGGTGTTGATGGTGGTGGTGGTAGTGTTGATGGTAGCAGTGGTGGTGTTGGTGTTGATGGTAGCAGTGGTGGTGTTGGTGTTGATGGTAGTGGTGGTGGTAGTGGTGTTAGTGGTGGTGATGGTGGTGTTGATGGTAGCGGTGTTGGTGTTGATGGTAGCGGTGGAGCTAGTGGTGGTGTTGTTGATGGTAGTGGTGGTGGTGGTAGGTGGTGGTGATGGTGGTGTTGGTGGTGTTGATGGTAGTAACACATACATACACATACATACATACATACATACAAACATATACATACATACATACAAACATACATATACAAACACATACATATACAAATATATACACATACATACATATACAAACACATACATACATATATACAAACACAAACATACATATACAAACACAAACATACATATACAAACACATACATACATACAAACACATACATACATATACAAACACATACATACAAACATACATATACAAACACATACATACATATATACAAACACAAACATACATATACAAACACAAACATACATATACAAACACATACATACATACAAACACATACATACAAACATACATATACAAACACATACATACATATATACAAACACAAACATACATATACAAACACAAACACACATATACAAACACATACATACATATACACATATATACACATACATACATATATGATGTGGGGAAAAAAAACCCCAAATACCCCCCCACCCACCCCCCGTGTAACTAATGGTGGACTAGGCGAAAAGCCTCTAAATAATAACTGAAATGAATGGTCAGATAGACAGTGTGAACGGAGTCTCATGGTAGTCTCTCGGTATTTTCGGAATTACACCTGGTGAATACCTTGGGTGTTCAATTCTCAGACCGGGTGATGTGTTGTTTCCTTGAGCGAGACACTTTATTTCACATTGCTCCAGTTTACTCAGCTGTAGAAATGAGATGATAGGGACTGGGGTCCCTATCATTCCACTGCAAAGTGGTCGTGGAGGTGCCATGGCAAAAAAGCACCTACCACTCACTGTAAATGAGGTTGGTGTTAGGAAGGGCATCCAGCTGTAGAAATCAAGCCAGAATCAGTTCCCGTATGAGCAAGACAAGGTCAGCCGACCGGACACTGCCCACAACAGGACATAAAATGGTGATGATGATATACATTTATAAACACATACATACATACATAAACATACAGTGGAGCCTCAGTTCATGAATGTCTCTCATCAAGAACAAAAATCATCTCAGTAACAAACACAAACCAGCAACAACAATTGGCAGGAAAGTGTTACTTGCTGTGTAGTTAGTTACTGTGATGATATCATCAGTCTTTCACACAGTCTCTCTCTCAACATTTCGTTTGCGAAAATAGTTTCAGTTTATAAACAGCTTCAGGAATGAATTAAGTTCGTGAACCGAGATTCCATTGTATAAATATACAAATACATACATGGTCTCTTAAATCTTGAGCGAGTCGTAGAGGCACTGCTGTGGCATAAGGCATTTAAATGTCTTGAGTATTTAAACCTAGCAGAGCTCATCCCTCTTCAGGTTTGAACTCAGCCAACTTCTTCTTAGACAGAGAGATGTATTTATGAACCCACAACTTCTGGGAGAGCTGTAGGGATACCAATGTGATACACGACATGTCCTGCAGACTTTAAACTTGGTGGAACCCATCCCTTCATCAATGGTGAACACCACACAGCATGTCTTGCACACTTTAAACCTGGCAGAACCCATCTCTTCTCCAAGTGTGACACACTATCAATTTCTTCCAGAGAAGGATGGAGAGTAAGTAATTGGAAATGAGAAAGAAATATAAAAGAAGAATTGACTCCAGTATTTGACTGGTATTTTTTTCATAGATCTTGAAAGGCTGAAAGGCAAAGTTAACCTTGGTAGGATCTTGAAAGTTCAGATAGCGGAAACAAATACTACAAGGCATTCTAGATCTGTAATTAAGTCATTAGATCATTATCTAACCCGTGCTAGTGTCGAAAAATGGACATAAAATGGTGATTATTATGATGATTAATCACAGATCATCATCATCATTTAATGCTTGCATGGGTCACACATATATACACAATTGCACCCACTCATAGATATATACATACAGAAAAACGCACATATATATATTGATAAATACATAGATAAATGCACATACATAAATACACACACATACATTGATAAACACACATATAGTGAAATCAACTGAAGTTCAATATTTCATAGGAAAACTCACCAAATGATTTAGAACTACCGAGGAAGATTGGAAGACTTTCTGTGATATTAGAAGCTAGAAATATATTTTAAAAATAAAAATATATATATATACCGTATTTTGGGGAATATAGGGTGCACTTTCTTTTTAAAAATTTGACCCTCAAAATCACTGTGCGTCTTAAAAGGCGAAGGTCAGATTTAGGGTAATTACCATATGTCAATATTTTATAATTAAAAAGTAGGAAATATTGGGGTGCTGTGAAAACCAAGACAGTTATAAAAGGTTTTAAAAAATGTGGCATCAGCAATGCCCAAGATGGCACCAAAATGATTTTCTGTATAATGATAGCCATACAAGTGATTCTGTAGACAGCGATGACCCTAAGGAATGTAAGTAAGTCGATGAATTTCAGGAACTAGATGACGGTGACAACCAGGAAATCAATGAGGATGACAATAGTCATGATTTTATAAGATTTGAAAGTGATTAAAATGTTAATAGCATTAATAGCGTTAATTCCCTTTAATTTTATTTTTCCTGGATATTCATTTAGAGTGTGTCCTATATTCCGGTGCATCTTATATTCCCCAAAATACTGTATATATACGGATGGATGATGATGGTGATGGTGTTGATGATGACGACGACGAGCCTGCATTTCTTTGTGGTTGTTTGGATGATATACACGTCTTCAGGTGAGAGTCCAAGAAGATCCAAAAATCGATTAAAGATGTTTAGCGCCCACTTTGAGAACCTCTGCTTTATAATATATATATCATCATCATCATTTTACATCTGCTTGTCCCTGCTTGCAAGGCTGGGACGTGAACTGATTCTGGCTTGATTTCTACAGCTGGATGCCCTTCCTAACACCAACCTCATTTACAGTGAGTGCTGGGTGCTTTTTTGCCATGGCACCTCCGCGACCACTTTGCAGTGGAATGATAGGGACCCCAGTCCCTATCATCTCATTTCTACAGCTGAGTAAACTGGAGCAATGTGAAATAAAGTATCTTGCTCAAGGAAACAACACATCACCCGCTCTGAGAATTGAACTCACAACCTTTCGATTGCAAGACCAATGCTCTAACCACTAAGCCATGTATGTATATATAAATGAAAAATGGCGTGCTGCCTTGGTGCGAATGTGATATATATGAATTAAAAAATAAAGCAAGAAACTAGGACTATCCGTCTGTGTGAAATCCTTTTCTCACTTACATTTCGCAGGGTTCGGACGCAACCTTTGTCTTCTCGTCAATGATTTGCTAGAACTTAAGTTCACATGTATCACTGACTTGTTTTCTCATTTTCCTCTCTTTACGTTGCCTCACCATTTTTGTTTGTTTACATGTCTCTCTTTCTCCACCCAATTCTTTTTATCCCAATAACTTATTTTAGTTATTGTTCGCGCTGGCTTGAGGTACCTGGTCTTTAATGTGAAGAAATACCGATGATGGCCAGAAGATCACTGATGACGGATAGTCCTGGTTTCTTGCTCTATTTTTTAATATCATCATCATCATCATATGCATACATATATATGTATATATATATATATATGTACACATATATATATATGTATATATATATACAAGGTGTCCCAATATATATATATATATACAGACTTCAACAACATTCTAATAAATATTATCTGTACAGGTAATCAAAGTATGTATACATTTTTTTTTTTGGGACACACACACACACACACACACACCCCCTGTATATTACATACATATAGTTGTCGGAAATTATTCATCTTATAGTTAACAAATTATTCATCTTATAGTTAACACCATCGGAGTTTTCTTTACAATAATACCTACCTTGCTTTCGATGTAAAATTTATGGTTTTCTTGTGGTTTGTGATGCAGTTTGAATGAATACAGCCTTGAAAATAGTCAGAAATTATTTGTTTTTCAATTACTTGGAACTCTGTGATCAATAGCATTGATAAAGTTTGAACTTATAACTCAGTGATTGACAGTATTGATAAACTTTGAACTCATAACTATGTGATTGACTATTGATAAAGTTTGAACCTATAACTCTGTGATTGGTAGTATTGATAAACTTTGAACTCATAACTATGTGACTGGTAGTATTGATTAACTTTGAACCCATAACTCAGTGATTGGTAGTATTGATTAACTTTGAACCCATAACTCAGTGATTGGTAGTATTGATTAATTTTAAAATCATAACTCAGTGATTGACAGCATTGATAGAATTTGAACCCATAACTATGTGATAAACAGTCAAGCACACTAACCAGGCAGCCAGTGTGCTAAATTATAAGAAAGTCTTCTTACCTGAAACTATGGGTGGTATTTGTATTTGATGATGACTTTGAGCAGCTTTACGTGGAGATGATCTTGTTGCCATTCTATTGGCAGGGGAGAGCGGTGACTTCACTGGAGATTTCTAAAACATTAAATAAACAGAAAGAATAAACAGAACTAAGCAGGGATTGAACTGGAAACATCACAATAAGGCTTTCAATTAAAACATAAACAATTCCCCTCTCTCCCCATTTCTTGCCCCTCTCCTCTCTTCCTGTCTCTTAACCCTTTTGATACCACACCACATGAAACTCCCCTCTGCTTTTATGATACAAGTGTGTTTATATTCATTTTAAATACCTTCCATCAACATTTTATATAAGAACCTTTGTTAAGTTATGTTCCAAAAACCAACCAAATAATGAGAAAGTTATTTTACTAAATATTTCCAAATTCTTGATTGTCTGATGACAGATCACCTCACTCCACATGCTAAATGTTTTTAAATCATCATCATCATCACTGTTTAACCTCTTCACTGCTGTAGATGAGATAACTTGCCCTAACATGTATGAATTCCAATGCCACGGACAAGATAACTTGTCCTAACATGTTTGAACTCCTTTCCAACAGTTCATAACTCCCAAGCTAGATGGGGTTACTAGCTTTTTGATGTGACATTTGTCTATCATTCCGATATGTGTTGTTAATAAATGTTTGTTTAAAAAAATAGTCATTATACTGAAAAAAAAAAAAAAACCGGCACAGCAACGGTAACTGTGTAAAATATATGCAGCAGTCAACAGATTAAGGTGTTGCCCAAGCATGGCCGCAGCCAAAGTGCCCCAATGACCACGGTCAGTTGCATCTATCAATGTATCCCACATCTTGAGACACATCATCATCACCGTTTTATGTCCGTTCTTCCACGCTAGCATGGCTTAGACGGATTGTCCTGTTGTGGGCAGTGTCCAGTCGGCTGACCTTGTCTTGCTCATACGGGAACTGATTCTGGCTTGATTCCTAACACCAACCTCATTTTCAGTGAGTGCTGGGTGCTTTTTTTTCGTGGCACCTCCATGACCACTTTACAGTGAGTGCTGGGTGCTTTTTTGCCGTGGCACCTCCATGACCACTTTACAGTGTGGGCTGGGTGCTTTTTTGCCGTGGCACCTCCATGACCACTTTACAGTGTGGGCTGGGTGCTTTTTTGCTGTGGCACCTCCACGACCACTTTGCACACGAGGCAGCCATAGTGCTCCAATGACCACGGTTAGTTGCATCTATCAATACATCCCACATCTTGAGACACATGAGGCAGCCATAGTGTTCCAGTGACCACGGTCAGTTGTATCTATCAATACATCCCACATCTTGAGACACACGAGGCAGCCAAAGTATTCCAATGACCACGGTCAGTTGTATCTATCATACATCCCACATCTTGAGACACACGAGGCAGCTAAAGTATTCCAGTGACCACGGTCAGTTGTATCTATCAATACATCCCACATCTTGAGACACACGAGGCAGCCAAAGTATTCCAATGACCACGGTCAGTTGTATCTATCATACATCCCACATCTTGAGACACACGAGGCAGCTAAAGTATTCCAGTGACCACGGTCAGTTGTATCTATCAATACATCCCACATCTTGAGACACACGAGGCAGCCAAAGTATTCCAATGACCACGGTCAGTTGTATCTATCATACATCCCACATCTTGAGACACACGAGGCAGCTAAAGTATTCCAGTGACCACGGTCAGTTGTATCTATCATACATCCCACATCTTGAGACACACGAGGCAGCTAAAGTATTCCAATGACCACGGTCAGTTGTATCTATCATACATCCCACATCTTGAGACACACGAGGCAGCTAAAGTATTCCAATGACCACGGTCAGTTGTATCTATCATACATCCCACATCTTGAGACACACGAGGCAGCTAAAGTATTCCAGTGACCACGGTCAGTTGTATCTATCATACATCCCACATCTTGAGACACACGAGGCAGCTAAAGTATTCCAATGACCACGGTCAGTTGTATCTATCATACATCCCACATCTTGAGACACACGAGGCAGCTAAAGTATTCCAGTGACCACGGTCAGTTGTATCTATCATACATCCCACATCTTGAGACACACGAGGCAGCTAAAGTATTCCAATGACCACGGTCAGTTGTATCTATCATACATCCCACATCTTGAGACACACGAGGCAGCTAAAGTATTCCAGTGACCACGGTCAGTTGTATCTATCATACATCCCACATCTTGAGACACACGAGGCAGCTAAAGTATTCCAGTGACCACGGTCAGTTGTATCTATCATACATCCCACATCTTGAGACACACGAGGCAGCTAAAGTATTCCAATGACCACGGTCAGTTGTATCTATCATACATCCCACATCTTGAGACACACGAGGCAGCTAAAGTATTCCAGTGACCACGGTCAGTTGTATCTATCATACATCCCACATCTTGAGACACACGAGGCAGCTAAAGTATTCCAGTGACCACGGTCAGTTGTATCTATCATACATCCCACATCTTGAGACACACGAGGCAGCTAAAGTATTCCAGTGACCACGGTCAGTTGTATCTATCATACATCCCACATCTTGAGACACACGAGGCAGCTAAAGTATTCCAATGACCACGGTCAGTTGTATCTATCATACATCCCACATCTTGAGACACACGAGGCAGCCAAAGTATTCCAGTGACCACGGTCAGTTGTATCTATCATACATCCCACATCTTGAGACACACGAGGCAGCTAAAGTATTCCAATGACCACGGTCAGTTGTATCTATCATACATCCCACATCTTGAGACACACGAGGCAGCCAAAGTATTCCAGTGACCACGGTCAGTTGTATCTATCATACATCCCACATCTTGAGACACACGAGGCAGCTAAAGTATTCCAGTGACCACGGTCAGTTGTATCTATCATACATCCCACATCTTGAGACACACGAGGCAGCTAAAGTATTCCAGTGACCACGGTCAGTTGTATCTATCATACATCCCACATCTTGAGACACACGAGGCAGCTAAAGTATTCCAGTGACCACGGTCAGTTGTATCTATCATACATCCCACATCTTGAGACACACGAGGCAGCTAAAGTATTCCAGTGACCACGGTCAGTTGTATCTATCATACATCCCACATCTTGAGACACACGAGGCAGCTAAAGTATTCCAATGACCACGGTCAGTTGTATCTATCATACATCCCACATCTTGAGACACACGAGGCAGCTAAAGTATTCCAGTGACCACGGTCAGTTGTATCTATCATACATCCCACATCTTGAGACACACGAGGCAGCTAAAGTATTCCAGTGACCACGGTCAGTTGTATCTATCATACATCCCACATCTTGAGACACACGAGGCAGCTAAAGTATTCCAGTGACCACGGTCAGTTGTATCTATCATACATCCCACATCTTGAGACACACGAGGCAGCTAAAGTATTCCAGTGACCACGGTCAGTTGTATCTATCATACATCCCACATCTTGAGACACACGAGGCAGCTAAAGTATTCCAGTGACCACGGTCAGTTGTATCTATCATACATCCCACATCTTGAGACACACGAGGCAGCTAAAGTATTCCAATGACCACGGTCAGTTGTATCTATCATACATCCCACATCTTGAGACACACGAGGCAGCTAAAGTATTCCAGTGACCACGGTCAGTTGTATCTATCATACATCCCACATCTTGAGACACACGAGGCAGCTAAAGTATTCCAGTGACCACGGTCAGTTGTATCTATCATACATCCCACATCTTGAGACACACGAGGCAGCTAAAGTATTCCAGTGACCACGGTCAGTTGTATCTATCATACATCCCACATCTTGAGACACACGAGGCAGCTAAAGTATTCCAGTGACCACGGTCAGTTGTATCTATCATACATCCCACATCTTGAGACACACGAGGCAGCTAAAGTATTCCAATGACCACGGTCAGTTGTATCTATCATACATCCCACATCTTGAGACACACGAGGCAGCTAAAGTATTCCAATGACCACGGTCAGTTGTATCTATCATACATCCCACATCTTGAGACACACGAGGCAGCTAAAGTATTCCAGTGACCACGGTCAGTTGTATCTATCATACATCCCACATCTTGAGACACACGAGGCAGCTAAAGTATTCCAGTGACCACGGTCAGTTGTATCTATCATACATCCCACATCTTGAGACACACGAGGCAGCTAAAGTATTCCAGTGACCACGGTCAGTTGTATCTATCATACATCCCACATCTTGAGACACACGAGGCAGCTAAAGTATTCCAATGACCACGGTCAGTTGTATCTATCATACATCCCACATCTTGAGACACACGAGGCAGCTAAAGTATTCCAATGACCACGGTCAGTTGTATCTATCATACATCCCACATCTTGAGACACACGAGGCAGCTAAAGTATTCCAGTGACCACGGTCAGTTGTATCTATCATACATCCCACATCTTGAGACACACGAGGCAGCTAAAGTATTCCAGTGACCACGGTCAGTTGTATCTATCATACATCCCACATCTTGAGACACACGAGGCAGCTAAAGTATTCCAGTGACCACGGTCAGTTGTATCTATCATACATCCCACATCTTGAGACACACGAGACCACGGTCAGTTCTATCTATCAATACTTCATTCCAACTCTTGTTGATGTGTTTCAGGTCTCTGATGATTGTCGCTGATTGTCTGCCTCCAGTTCCTTCATCTTGTTATGACCTTTTCACCTCTTTCCACGGGTGGGGTGGGGGTGGGGGGGATAGAGGACCTGATTAGCAAGTCTCTTCAGTTGGGAGTCATGTGACGTGTCTCAACTAGCTAAGTCGACACTTGTACATTATGTAGAGAGAGAGAGGGGCAAGAAGGAAGGAGAGAGAGGGAGAGGCAAAGAATGAGGGAAAAAGAAAGAGAGGCAGAGAAGGAGAGAGAGAGGGAGAGGCAAATAATGAGGGAGAAAGAAAGAGAGGCAGAGAAGGGGAGAGAGAGAGAGAGAGATTAAGATTTACCTTTTTCAGTTTCTGAGGGGTTTTCAAGGTACATTTCACATCCATCACTGAAGAGGTCTGAATTTGTTTGGCAGCAGTGTTCTGTTGAATTTCTGGTTTCTTGTCTTCTTGGAATGGTGGTAACTGTCCAACTTCAGGGGTGGAAGCCTCACGATCTTTGTTCACTAACATCACATCAATAGGACCCGAAGTACTCTTCAAATAAATTTGGTAAATCTGGAAGAGAAAAAAAAAGATATAAACAATGTACAAAGCCGAATTTTCGACTTTTAACCCTTTAGTGTTCAAACCGCCCGAAAACACCCACACTAAAAAATCGTTCTAAAAATAAACAAACCATCATCAAAATCTCGTCAATTCGACACTACTGCGAGATTAGGCCCTTACCTCGAAAATTAACACTTAATATAGTGAAACAACTTGAAACAACAAGTGTTTTTTTAACTTTGAAAGTACAACAATTTTTTTTTTGTATCAACATGGTTTATGAAAGTAGCGATACCGACTTTGAAGGTTTTACACACGATGACATTCAGAATGAACAAGAAACAAAAGATAATATTAGTGATTTATCGTCAAATGAATCAGATGTTTACATTTCTGAAATTTCATCCGACGATGATTGTTGTTTTGAAAGTGAAAACGAAGGAGATCTCCAGGCCGCCATTGAAAATATTACAGCAAAGTAGTTGAAAAATACCACACCAATATATGTTCCCGATTTTATTCAAAATACTGGTCCACAACACACATTAGCTCCCGATGCTAAAGCACTGGATTATTTCTTTTTGTTTTTACCATAAACTTTCTTCGAAGTTGTGGCAGAAGAGATTAATCGATATGCCCAACAACAGATTTCAAATCGAGGAAAACCCGATCTGTTTGGCGACCGACAGATGCAAGCATTTTTTACCGTAAATATTATGTTCGGTATAAAACAATTTCCAAGACTGTGGAATTAAAGGAGCACTGATATATGGTTTAGTGATCCTTATATATCAAGTATTATGCCGAAAACAACGTATTTAAAATGAAACCAGTATTTGCACCTGGTTGATACTTCAAATGCCCCTATTAATTAATTTCACCTGCCCATAAAAGTCAAATTTAACCAAAAAAATCAGGTAAAATTATACAATTGTAAATAATTGATATTTAAACATCTACTGACAAAATTTCAAGCCTGCACATAGAAAATTAAGGAATTACAAACAAATAAAATTGATAACCCTCTTGAGTATGATTAACTCAAAATAATTGTTTCTACTTTTGGCACAAGGCCAGCAATTATCCCAGTACATTACTGGTACTTTATTTTATCGACCCTGTAAGGATGAAAGGCAAAGTTAACCTCGACCGGATTTGAACTCAGACCATAAAGGACGTAACTCTTTGCTGCAAAGTATGGCGTCCGACTCTCTACTGATACTGCCAATCCAACTCAAAATAATTGTTTCTACTTTAGGCACAAGGCCAGCAATTACCCAGTGCATTACTGGTACTTTATTTTATCTACCTCGTAAGGATGAAAGGCAAAGTCAACCTCGGCAGGATTTGAACTCAGATCGTAAAGGGACGTAAGTATGCTGCAAAACATGGCGTCCGACTCTCTACTGATACTGCCAATCCAACTCAAAATAATGCAAACAGATAAGCATGACGTTTGAAAATTAATGCGGATGCTAAAGGGTTAAACCAGCCATATCCGGCCAGAATTCTCTCATCTCTTTCTGTTCAAACCAACTGTTCATACTGATGTTAAGGTATTGATCTCAAAATTAATAATATCAAAATCTCACAGATCCAATATTATGTGAGATAATTTTGTGAGGTAAAACCTTTACTGCATAAATACAATAGTAAATATTATAGAGTAATGTAAATGTTAAAGGGTTAATATAATTCTCAGGCTCATATAACCTTAATGTAATTCTCAGGGAGATTCAGTATGACAAAATCTGGCCCTTTGAATTACAGGTACAGTCCAATTGATGGGCTTCCAAACAGTTTCTGTCTGCCCAATATCACTCAGAAGGCTTGGGTTGACCTGAGCTATGTTAAATGATACTTGCCCAAGAGGTCAGTGACTGGGATTGAACCCGAGACTTAATGATTGTGAAACAAACTTCTTAACCATTCAAAAATGTTGTGTCCACATCATCCTCCATACACATCACACGTCTGTACCTGTGCAGTCTTCCCCACACACATCACATGTCTGTACCAGTGCAGTCTTCTCCACACACATCACACGTCTGTACCAGTGCAGTCTTCCCCACACACATCACACGTCTGTACCAGTGCAGTCTTCTCCACACACATATCACATGTCTGTACCAGTGCAGTCTTCTCCACACACACATCACATGCCTGTACCAGTGCAGTCTTCTCCACACACATCACACGTCTGTACCAGTGCAGTCTTCCCCACACACATCACACGTCTGTACCAGTGCAGTCTTCTCCACACACATCATGTCTGTACCAGAGCAGTCTCCCAGACACATCACATGTCTGTACCAGTGCAGTCTTCTCCACACACACATATCACATGCCTGTACCAGTGCAGTCTTCTCCACACACACATATCACATGCCTGTACCAGTGCAGTCTTCTCCACACACACATCACATGTCTGTACCAGTGCAGTCTTCTCCACACACACATATCACATGTCTGTACCAGTGCAGTCTTCTCCACACACACATATCACATGTCTGTACCAGTGCAGTCTTCTCCACACACACATATCACATGCCTGTACCAGTGCAGTCTTCTCCACACACACATCACATGTCTGTACCAGTGCAGTCTTCTCCACACACACATATCACATGCCTGTACCAGTGCAGTCTTCTCCACACACACATATCACATGCCTGTACCAGCGCAGTCTTCTCCACACACACATCACATGTCTGTACCAGTGCAGTCTTCTCCACACACACATCACATGCCTGTACCAGTGCAGTCTTCTCCACACACACATATCACATGTCTGTACCAGTGCAGTCTTCTCCACACACACATCACATGCCTGTACCAGTGCAGTCTTCTCCACACACACATATCACATGTCTGTACCAGTGCAGTCTTCTCCACACACACATCACATGCCTGTACCAGTGCAGTCTTCTCCACACACACATATCACATGTCTGTACCAGTGCAGTCTTCTCCACACACACATCACATGCCTGTACCAGTGCAGTCTTCTCCACACACACATATCACATGCCTGTACCAGTGCAGTCTTCTCCACACACACATCACATGTCTGTACCAGTGCAGTCTTCTCCACACACACATATCACATGCCTGTACCAGTGCAGTCTTCTCCACACACACATATCACATGCCTGTACCAGTGCAGTCTTCTCCACACACACATCACATGCCTGTACCAGTGCAGTCTTCTCCACACACACATATCACATGTCTGTACCAGTGCAGTCTTCTCCACACACACATCACATGCCTGTACCAGTGCAGTCTTCTCCACACACACATATCACATGTCTGTACCAGTGCAGTCTTCTCCACACACACATCACATGCCTGTACCAGTGCAGTCTTCTCCACACACACATATCACATGTCTGTACCAGTGCAGTCTTCTCCACACACACATCACATGCCTGTACCAGTGCAGTCTTCTCCACACACACATATCACATGTCTGTACCAGTGCAGTCTTCTCCACACACACATCACATGCCTGTACCAGTGCAGTCTT
Source organism: Eledone cirrhosa (assembly GCA_964016885.1). Taxonomy (NCBI): domain Eukaryota; kingdom Metazoa; phylum Mollusca; class Cephalopoda; order Octopoda; family Eledonidae; genus Eledone; species Eledone cirrhosa. The sequence goes on from OZ024756.1 coordinate 16,627,305, forward strand.
CCCCACACACACATATCACATGCCTGCACCAGTGCAGTCTTCTCCACACACATATCACATGTCTGTACCAGTGCAGTCTTCTCCACACACATATCACATGCCTGTACCAGCGCAGTCTTCTCCACACACACATCACATGTCTGTACCAGTGCAGTCTTCTCCACACACACATCACATGCCTGTACCAGTGCAGTCTTCTCCACACACACACATCACATGCCTGTACCAGTGCAGTCTTCTCCACACACACATATCACATGCCTGTACCAGTGCAGTCTTCTCCACACACACATATCACATGTCTGTACCAGTGCAGTCTTCTCCACACACATATCACATGCCTGTACCAGTGCAGTCTTCTCCACACACATATCACATGCCTGTACCAGTGCAGTCTTCTCCACACACATATCACATGTCTGTACCAGTGCAGTCTTCTCCACACACATATCACATGCCTGTACCAGTGCAGTCTTCTCCACACACACATATCACATGCCTGTACCAGTGCAGTCTTCTCCACACACATATCACATGTCTGTACCAGTGCAGTCTTCTCCACACACACATCACATGTCTGTACCAGTGCAGTCTTCTCCACACACACATCACATGCCTGTACCAGTGCAGTCTTCTCCACACACACACATCACATGCCTGTACCAGTGCAGTCTTCTCCACACACACATATCACATGTCTGTACCAGTGCAGTCTTCTCCACACACATATCACATGCCTGTACCAGTGCAGTCTTCTCCACACACATATCACATGCCTGTACCAGTGCAGTCTTCTCCACACACATATCACATGTCTGTACCAGTGCAGTCTTCTCCACACACATATCACATGCCTGTACCAGTGCAGTCTTCTCCACACACACATATCACATGCCTGTACCAGTGCAGTCTTCTCCACACACACATCACATGCCTGTACCAGTGCAGTCTTCTCCACACACACATATCACATGCCTGTACCAGTGCAGTCTTCTCCACACACACATCACATGCCTGTACCAGTGCAGTCTTCTCCACACACACATATCACATGCCTGTACCAGTGCAGTCTTCTCCACACACACATATCACATGCCTGTACCAGTGCAGTCTTCTCCACACACACATATCACATGCCTGTACCAGTGCAGTCTTCTCCACACACACATATCACATGCCTGTACCAGTGCAGTCTTCTCCACACACACATATCACATGCCTGTACCAGTGCAGTCTTCTCCACACACACATATCACATGCCTGTACCAGCACAGTCTTCTCCACACACACATATCACATGCCTGTACCAGTGCAGTCTTCTCCACACACACATATCACATGTCTGTACCAGTGCAGTCTTCTCCACACACATATCACATGCCTGTACCAGTGCAGTCTTCTCCACACACATATCACATGCCTGTACCAGTGCAGTCTTCTCCACACACATATCACATGCCTGTACCAGTGCAGTCTTCTCCACACACACATATCACATGCCTGTACCAGCACAGTCTTCTCCACACACACATATCACATGCCTGTACCAGTGCAGTCTTCTCCACACACACATATCACATGCCTGTACCAGTGCAGTCTTCTCCACACACATATCACATGCCTGTACCAGTGCAGTCTTCTCCACACACACACATCACATGCCTGTACCAGTGCAGTCTTCTCCACACACATATCACATGCCTGTACCAGTGCAGTCTTCTCCACACACACATATCACATGCCTGTACCAGTGCAGTCTTCTCCACACACACATATCACATGCCTGTACCAGTGCAGTCTTCTCCACACACACATATCACATGCCTGTACCAGCGCAGTCTTCTCCACACACACATATCACATGCCTGTACCAGTGCAGTCTTCTCCACACACACACATCACATGTCTGTACCAGTGCAGTCTTCTCCACACACATATCACATGCCTGTACCAGTGCAGTCTTCTCCACACACACATATCACATGCCTGTACCAGTGCAGTCTTCTCCACACATATCACATGCCTGTACCAGTGCAGTCTTCTCCACACACACACATCACATGCCTGTACCAGTGCAGTCTTCTCCACACACATATCACATGCCTGTACCAGTGCAGTCTTCTCCACACACACACATCACATGCCTGTACCAGTGCAGTCTTCTCCACACACATATCACATGCCTGTACCAGTGCAGTCTTCTCCACACACATATCACATGTCTGTACCAGTGCAGTCTTTTCCACACACACATCACATGTCTGTACCAGTGCAGTCTTCTCCACACACACATATCACATGTCTGTACCAGTGCAGTCTTCTCCACACACACATCACATGTCTGTACCAGTGCAGTCTTCTCCACACACACATCACATGCCTGTACCAGTGTAGTCTTCTCCACACACACACATCACATGCCTGTACCAGTGCAGTCTTCTCCACACACACATATCACATGCCTGTACCAGTGCAGTCTTCTCCACACACACGTCACATGTCTGTGCCAGTGCAGTCTTCTCCACACACACATCACATGTCTGTACCAGAGCGTCTTCTCTCTTGCACACTATATCTGATTCCTCTTACATCATAGTTATCCTCTCAGCTTATCTCAGAATAACAACCAGCCAGCCAGCCATGTGAAGAGAGAGAGAGAGATAGAGAAAGAGAAGAAAGGAGAAACAAAGGATAGACAGACAAAAGCAACAATGATTAAAACGCAGGTGTACTTACACCTTTCTGATCTGGGATCCCTAGTTGGGTCCCTGACGGTGCCTGTATGGATAATAAAGTACAGTCAGGAAACACCTTACATATATCCTCGTAGCTCACGTAAGCCAACCTGAGACACAGTCAAGGAATAAATAATAAAACAAAGGGAAATAACTCTAGACATTTCACATAACTCATAATCAACATCGTTTTTTACGTCCGTTTTTCTACGCTTACATGGATTGGACAGAGATAGAAGAGATTTAGTTTAGTATACAGTGAAATTCTGTCATAAGGAAATTCACGGGGTATAAAAAAAATTCCTTGTAACGAAAAATTCTTTATAACGAGATTGACCGAAACAAATTGAGCGTCTGTTTGTTATTACCTCAGGGATCACCCATGAGAGGGCACCAGTTTGAAAGGATTTAGTCGATCATATTGGCCTTAGTGCTTATTTGATCAAACTCTTTTTGTTGAACTGTTAAGTTATGGGACATAAACAGTAAATATAAACTCCAACGCTAGCATGGGTTAGACGAGTTGTCCTGTTGTGGGCAATGCTAGGTAAGGTGACCATGTCTTCTTATATAGAACTATATATATATATATATATATATATATATATATATAAAGGGATTCTTTTTTAATTAGAAGGTAAGAACTAGGGAGGTAAGTCTTGAGAGACCACGATTGGATCAAGATTGAATAAAAATAGAAGAAAAATAATTTTTTCTAGCCGACTCAAAGAATCCAATTTCCCTGATATACAAAATAGTCAGTAAATCAAAGTATACTTCTAGACGTGTTAAGTCATATATATATATAATTTGGTAGACCTGTCTTATATTATATACAGTGAAATTCCGTTATAACGAAATTCACAGGGCATAAAAAAATTCGTTGTAATGAAAAATTCTTTATAACAAGATAGACCGAAATAAATCGAGCGTTTCTTTGTTACCTCAGGGATTGAAAAAAATTTCGTTATAATGGTATTCGTTATAACGGAATTTTACTGTATAGACATGGTTCCAATGTGGGTGGGATACGGCTCAGCCAACTGACCAGGTCCTCCTCATAACGCTCCACCCAGGGTCCCACTATGAGCAAGGTTCAGTGCAGCCACCAGGCCAGACATGGTTCATATCGGGACCGCTCGGTAACATGGCTCCTTTACGAGTCAGACTTGGTGTGGCCAACTGGCCCAACCTCCCTCATAGCAACCTTGGAAATATAATTGTTTCTACTTTTGGCACAAGGCCAACAATTACCCAGTGCATTACTGGTACTTTATTTTATCGAAGCCGTAAGGATGAAAGGTAAAGTTAACCTCGGCGTTATTTGAACTCAGAATGGCAAGGGCCGTAACTCAATGCGTCAAAGCATGGCGTCCGACCTTCTACCGATAATGCCAATCCGGAAATATAATGAAAGCTGTTACAATAGGACATGGAGGTGTGAAATAATGATATACAATAGAGCCTCAATTCACGAATGCCTCCCATCACAAACAAATAGGTCCATGAAAACATTTCCGAACATAAAACGTCTTGGCTGACAAACGGTGTCTCTCGTAACAAACACACAAGCCAGCAACAACAGTTGGCAACAAGCTGGAAGTATCGGTGGGAAACTGTCACTTGCTGTGTAGTTAATTACTATGGTGATATCTATCTGTCTTTCACTATCTCTCTCTCTCTCTCAACATTTCGTATGGAAAAAATAGTTCCAGTTTACGAACATTTCAGTCGATGAATGTCCTTCAGGTACGAATTAAGTTCGTGAGCTGAAGTTCCACTGTAATTGTAATGAAAAGGTTACAATAGGACGTGGAGGTGTGAAATTTACCTTTACAAAAGTCAATGCGTATTTTTGTCCATCAAACACACTAGAGATGACTGAGGAAGGAAGGGGTGATTACATCGACTGAGGAAGGAAAGGAAAGGGGGTGTCTAAGCAGCATCTAACATTCGCTACACCTGTGTGTGTATATGTATAGCGAATTGGCTACACACATTGGCTGTTATGATTATATGAATGTTTGTGTATGTGTATATGTGTGTTAATATTTATATATATTTGTAAGAGTGTATGTGTGTTTATTTAGAAAGATACATCATCATTTCATTTTACGTCCGCTTTTTCCCTGCTTGCAAGGGTGGGACGTGAACTGATTCTGGCCTGATTTCTACAGCTGGATGCCCTTCCTAACACCAACCTCATTTACAGTGAGTGCTGGGTGCTTTTCTGCCGTGGCACCTCCACGACCACTTTGCAGTGGAATGATATAGACCCCAGTCCCTATCATCTCATTTCTATAGCTGAGTAAACTGGAGCAATGTGAAATAAAGTGTCTTGCTCAAGGAAACAACACATCACCCGGTCTGAGAATAGAACTCACAACCTTTCGATTGCAAAGCCAATGCTCTAACCACTAAGCCATGTGCCTCCATGGACAATAGAATTCCAAACACACATGAATCTACACATACATATATATAAACCTAGAAAAAATAATTATTACATACACACACATCTATGTGATGACTGAGGAAGGAGTGGGGTGAGAAACTATAGATGTCCAGTGTTTTAAGATTCGTCACAGCTGTGTGTTTGTATGTTTGTATCACTTGTGTGATACACAAAGGAACCAACCAACATTTCTTTTTTTATATTATGTATAGATATTGCAATTAGCCATCACTTTTCATGGCAAAGGGCCAGCTAGTAATGAAATAACAGTGGTAACAACAAAGGATACTGGCTATTTGAGACTTCTTCTATAACATTTTTAATACTTTGTTGGACCCAGCTTTTATGTTTGTCCAGTTGTTTTTCTCGTTCATCCAAAGACTCAATCTCTTTCTTCAAATTCACAAGACGATCCGAGATTTCCCTTGAATTACAGCCTGGTCCAGCACCCCTTCAAAGAGACAAAATATATATATATATATAAAAGAGGTTACGACAATAGTCTTTCAGTTATTACAGTAATTTTAATATGAAAAAAAAAACAAAGTTCCAAATCTGTTTCAAGCCCTGAGGCTGATTAGGGTAAAGACTTCCTTCTGTCACGAATGACTATGGGATTTGCACCTAGAATATTCCCTCTCCAAAGCACAAGTCCAGGCAAAGTCTGTTTGTGGAAGATCAGCAATACATTCCAGTCCTCCTTTCCACGCCACTGATGTTGCCCAAGGAAAAGGCAAAGGCCAATGCAGCTTGGCACCAGTGACATCACAACTCATTTCTTCTGCTGAATGAACTGGAGCAATGTGAAATAAAGTGTCTTGCTCAAGAACACAACGCAAAGCCAGGTCTGAGAATCGAACTCACAACCTTACCTTTGTAAGCCCAACACTCCAACCACTAACCCATGTGCCTTCAGAGGAGGCTGATTAGGCCAGTGCTTATCCTGGTTTTCTTGGCATTAAGCGGTAGAGTACAAGATTCTACCAGGACAAGATGTCAGTCCATTGCAGCTGCCAGTACTCATTATCAGGTTCAGTATACTGGAACAATGTGAAATGAAGTGTTTTGCTCAAGAACACACCACACAACTCAGTCCAGGAATCGAACCTACATTACGATCGTAAGTCCAACACCTTAACCACCAGGCCACACATATTCACTATTTTAATATAGATTACTATCATTAATAATGGAGATATTACTTTAATAATGATCATAATGGAACCAAGTGTATTTAATACAGAACACATTTAACCCTTTAGCATTTATATTACTCTATATTTACTTTTGTATTTCGTTGTAAAGGCTTTATCTCACATAATATTAAATCTACAAGATTTTGATATTATTTATTTTGAGAACAATACCTTAATGTTGGTATGAGTGGCCGGTTATAACAAGTTTAAACAGAAAGAGGTGAATTGGCAGTATAGGTAGAGGGCCGGACATGCTTTCCAGCGTAGTTACGTCCATTTACGATCTGATTTCAAATCCCGCCGAGGTTAACTTTGCCTTGCATCCTTACGGGGTCGATAAAATAAAGTACCAGTAATGTACTGGGTAATTGCTGGCCTTGTGCCTAAAGTAGAAACAATTATTGTACTTACTTCCATTGGATACTGTTTTTAGATTTCTTCTCTATCAAACCAATTCCTTCTAGAACATTTGTGATGTCATATATCCGTCGTTTCTGTCTTACAGCCAATGTATCTGCAGCCTGTCATGGAAATTATAGAGAGTAGAGGGAGGACTTAACCAAGACCACACCACACTACAACACACAACACAACACCATACTACACCACCACAATGCACCATGTGTCATGGAAATTATAGAGTAGAGGAAGGACTTAACCAACACACCACACTATAACACAGTACAACACACCACAGAACACCACACAACATCATGCACCACAGTATAACACACTACACTATACCCTGTGTGTCATGGAAATTATAGAGTAGAGAGTGGACTTAACCAACACTACACTACTATATACTACACCACAACACAACACCATACATTACAGCATAACACACTACACTACGCCATCCAGTGTGTCCTATGAAAATTATAGAGATAGGGGACTAACTTAAACAAACATCAGCAACACTAACATACTTGCCACACCACACCAGAACACAGCACCATACAGCACAACAAACTACCATACACCACAACACAATACACATTACACCACCATACACCACAACACATCACATTAAGACCATATACTGTAACAAAACAAACCATCACCAAATGGCGAGGACTGTGATGAAAAAAAATAAACGGCCAATCTCGGTTTTCTCCGAAGTTCCCCCTACGACCACACCCCCGATAATAGATCGTTAATCCGAAAGATTTGGGGAATAAGGAAACTTTCAATCAATCACCCTTCTATTTTTCTTTCTCTCTCAATTCCCTTCTGATTATTACCTTGACAATCTAACCCACTTGCATTGCACAGCTTTCTATATAAACGGACTTTTCATATGGCGTTAGGCAGTAATACAAAAGACGCCTTCCCATGCACACGTACTTTAACATACATCTAGTATATACCTCCACCCTCCCACTTCTGTCCACACCACCCTTACACAGTAAAGTGGACGTGTAGGCGCCACGTCAAAAAGCACCCAGCACACACTGCAAATGTGGTTGACGTTAAGAAGGGCATCCAGCCGTAGAAACCTAGCCAGAAACAGTTCAATATGAGCAATACACAGTCACCTGACCCGACTTGCCCCTAATGGGACAACCCGTCTAACCCATACTAATGTGGAAAATGGACGCTAAACAATGATGATGATATGTCAGCCTTTCTAGTGTTGGTGATTTACACGATAAACGTCTCCAATACACACTGTAAAGTGGTTGGTGTTAGAAAGCCGTAAAAAGCTTGCCAAACGAATGGTTGAGAGGATCCTTTAGTCGTGTCAAAGACATGACAGCCTCTCTTAAGACCATACATAAGCGAGATGCAGATCCCTGGTCTGTTTAAGTGGTCTGTAGCCCCGCTTCAATACTGCCATAGTCTATGTAGACCAGTCGAACCATTACTAACAGGAAAAGCGATAAAACGTTGATGATGCTTATGATACACACACATATATATATATAAAATAGAAATGGCTTCTACAGAACTAGAAGTGTTTCCTTCGAAGGAAATCATCAGGAAAGCCCTTCGAATGAAACAGTTCTAGTCCTGGAGAAGCCATTTCTATATTAAATATTGTATATACTCTACGATGTATTGAGTACCTTACTGTGGTTACCCCCCGATTGAACCCGGGAAATACATATACACTGTAAATGAGGTTGGTGTTAGGAAGGGCATCCAGCTGTAGAAATCAAGCCAGAATCAGTTACCGTCCCACCCTTGCAAGCAGGGAAAAGCGGACGTAAAATGAAGATGATGATGATGATGATGATGTATATGAGAGAGGAAATCAGAACGTGAGCTTATGTAAGAATTATGTACATTATATTACAACTGTTGTTGTTACTATACAAAAGAGAGACAGTGCTTATATTTGTGTGAATGACGTCACACGACTGTGCGTGTTCTGTATATACACCCCACACTCTCTCTCTCTATCTCATTCTAACCGACAAAACAGTATTCTATGTTTAAAACCACGTGTAGTCAATATAAATATAAAGCTGAGAATAAATATTACGGGAGAGGCCGAACCAGCTAGCGAACTGACTAACCAACCTAAACCCACACGTGCTTTAATGGAACGGTCTCAGAGCATTCTTATTCTCCTCCTTCACAAACACTAATATTCTTGTACTCTTTTACAGGTTTTAGACATTGACTGCGGTCATGCTGGGGCACAACCATAAAGAGGTTTAGTCGATCATATCGATCCCCCTTTTTTTTTTCCAAGTCACGTATTTATTTTATTGATCTTTTATTTTGCCGAATCTCTAAGTTACGAGACAAACAGAAAATCCACACACATGTGTATGTGTGTTTATATATACATTCACACGTGAGTGTATATGTATGTGCAACGGATTTCAGTCTACTGAATTTCACAAGCCATTGGGTCAAGTAATGGTGGTGATAGTAGTAGTAGTAGTAGTGGTGGTAGTGGTGGTGATGGTAGTAGTAGTAGTGGTGATAGTAGTAGTAGTGGTGATGGTAGTAATAGTAGTAGTGGTGATAGTAGTAGTCGTGATGGTAATGACAGAAGGCAACTAAGTATAAGTTAACCACTATGACAAAAGTAGTGGTGGCAGTGATAGTAAGAGTGGTTGTGGGAAGAGCAAGGGGCGGTGTTTTTGTTATTGAAGTTGATCCCACGTGGTGTTTGATTTTCAAAAAAAAAATGTGTTGAACAGAGTCGCCGTTAGTGTCAGTAATGGTGTCTGGACTAAAGGAGATACAAGAGTGTGTGTTGGGCCTCCGTCGCTCCCGACGATCAATGTTCCAGCCTGTTCGTGAAATTACAGTGTGGCCGAGCCTTCCAGATACGTGTATCATTAACATAGTTTTCAGGGAGATTCAGCATGACACTGACAGGGCTGTCTTTTAGTCACGGTCGTGTACAATTAATGTAAGTTCTCAGGGAGATTCAGTACCTGACAGGGCTGTCCCTTTCAATTTACAGACGAGGTCCATCTTGTATTATAATACAAGTGACTGAGCATTCCATGGCCATGTACCCTTAATGTAAGTTGTCAGGGAGATTCAGTGTGACATACACACATTTAATTACAGGCACAACTCATTTATTTCCAGCTGAATGGACTGGTTGGCCCAGTGGCTTTCTGTTAATCAAACAGAAAACGCGTTACTGTCTACCTACCGATATATTTATAAAGAAAGATATCTATCTATCAATAAAGAAATATATATATATATCTATTTATTTTGTATTTAACAATCATCATATAACCATCTGCCCTTCCCCCTCCCTTCAACGGAGCCAGAAACATCTGCAGATCTTTGAATGTATCAACATCTGTTAAACTCTATGAATGTCTAAATGACAACATCCATCCATCCATCTACTTAGTCTATCTGAGTCAATAAACATCTATATTTACCTCTCCATCCACCAACTTGTATATCTTTCTACCCATATATCCATCTATCTCCGTCCACCTGTCTGACTCTCTATATTTATCTCTCCATCCACCAACTTATATATCTTTCTACCCACCTGTATATCTATATCTTTCTAGCCATCTACCCACCTATCTATGAATCTGCCCATCCATCCAGCTATCTATCCCCGTCCGTCCGTCTGTCTATTTACCTGAGCCAATATCTATACCCATCTTTCTTTCTATCCATCTATATATTCATCTACCTACATGTACATCTGTAATGGCACGAGTGAATGGGCCTTCTCTGTATATAAACCTGTAGGTTGAAGAGGACAAAAGAGGGAAGACGGGAACACCTACAAAACGTGCTCCTGGTGTTAAGGGCTGTTCTATCTACAGAGTGTAAAACAATCCTGCAGAAACGTTCCTCCTTATTGGGGATTTCGATTGTTTAATTTTTATTGTTATAACCTTTTTACACGATTTTATGTAAATAAACCCCAAAAAACCCTCGCTGCCACGTCTTGTAATGTCCCGTTTCTTGAAAGCCCTTATGGCAAATAAAGAAACATCTATATAGCATCAAAAACACATGTGAAACAAGTCAGTAAGCGTGTCTCTGACGTGGTCGTTTAGCATGCTAGAAATAGCTGCTTGAAATGGAAAGTGCACGTTTGATAATAATAATCCTGGATACACGGTCTGAAAAATTTGATAGAATGGTCATAGTTGGAACGCTTTGATAGTACATCTGTATAACCAGAGCTGATCTGAGTGTAAAACATCAATCAACATCAGCAAAGATACTTCTATACGGTCGCTAGACCTGTTAGAAAAAGCAGCTAAACCCCCCATAACATCTTACTTAAACATTTTAGGAAGAAAACTTTGAATAATCTAATCCTAGATATATTACGTTCTAAGTTCAAACTCCACCGAGGTTAGCTTTGCCTTTCAGCCTTACAGGATCGGTAAATTAAAGTACCAGTAATGCACCGGGATCGATTTTCCCCTCCCCCTTCAAATTGCTGACCTTGTGCATCAAGTAGAAACAATTATTTGTGAAAACAAGACGGTCTGGTAAACCTGTGACATGAGGTTAAACTCAAACATAGAAAAACGTTTAGATGTATCTCATCAGAGAGTTTATATCTAAAACTTTCAAGAACATCTAAGGATATTCCTTTGAGGTGTTCCATTGTTAGTTGTACGTTGGAAATTTAACCATGATTATAACAGGACCTATTTCACTATGTATCCACAAAGTATGAAATGCACTTTCATTTCGAATTAGAAATAATTTTAATAATATAAATTACGAAATTCACTATACTAAACATTTTAATCAGCTAATTAATACATAATTTTAATTACATAAATTAAGAAAATACACATTTTAATCTTTAAATTATATTAGAGTAATGTCTTATGAAGGAAATAAGATGGAAGAAAGGTCTTTTCCTATTCTCAGCCTAATAAAACTCCTGTAGATATTTAGTGAATCGTGGAAAAAACTGAAATCGAGTGGGATGTTCTACAATAAGACCGTAAAATTAAGATGGAACTAAATTTAAATACAGAATACAAAACTAAAGAATTGATGTTAAACCGCCAACTCTATCGTGGTGGTCATAATCTGTTCACTTTCACTTTCAACGTACCTATACATTCGGTTAACAAACTAATGTAATTATTAGCAGAGTCAAATAAATGGACATTGAAAAAATGCGGATAGAGAATTGTTTCTATTAAAATTAAGTCCACAAGCAATTAAAAAAAGAGATACGTTTTAAGTAAACATTACGCATCATTGAATTTCGGTCATCTCCGGGAATCGCCAAATGAAGACAATAAAATAAAAATGAATGGTACCTGACTGATCGATATCTGAGTAAATTCTGAATGATTTATTAGTAAAAGAAAAGGTGCGATATTGCAATGTGCACAGAGCAACATTTTATCTCTTTTCCACGAACTGCAGAGGCTGACTATGAAGGAGTGATGCTAGGGCTGTGAAATCTGGCATACATTAATTTCAACTCATATTAATAATAACTGTTGAAAAATAAACCACATTCAGTCATTAGATGAGAGTATCTTGGTCAGCCTATGAACTTTTCAGCCGACCCTTGTATGTGAATTCGGAAAGATATAGTAAAAGAAAATGTTTGAAATTAAGTTATGAGAAAATATGACAGAAAATGTTTGCAACTGATTTAAACAAATTGCTTTGATTTGGAAATTGCCAATATTATGATTATTTTGGTGAAATACAAACATATTTTGTTTTACAGTTGTAGAAATGACATTAGGTTCCATGACATCCTATGATAACCTCATTGATATTAATAACAATATGAAAGTGGAAGAAGGTATGATACAAATTTCTCGAGTCTACATTTAAGCCGCTACAAATACACATCGAAAGTATTCAGTAAATGAAAGCATTAACAAATGGAACTATGCATTAATGAAAGTGTAAACATTTTAATGAATTATTTGTAATTTTATCATAATATTAAAAAATATACATTAGGAAAGTTAGGAGGAAAAAAATCGGTAGTTATGCCAAAATCTGAAGAAAAAAAAAAAAAAAAATACAGATATTTTCCGGAAAATAAAGTTACAAGAAGGTATTTATTCGGAAACTTCGGTGGGGGTTTTTTTTTTATGAACTTAAAAATTTCCATTCTCAATTTTACGGTTCACAACGAACACCAGAGAATTCTATAAACCTATAATTGATAATTATTTCAAAACAAAAACACTATTGACATAAATGGAAGAAAATTTAACCTATATATATATATACACACACACACACACACACACACACACACGAGTGTGTGTAAAAAGTAAACGGGGAAAAAACACGACGAAGTTCAATGAAGATATATATTAGTTTCACGCGTAATATAGTAGGAAAAGGCTTAACGTATCGGACACTAGATCTTCGTCAGAAAATAAAAAGAGAAATTAAAGAAGAAATAGAAAGATAGAGGAGAATGAGCAGGGGTAGAAACGAAAATATATATTTGACTTATGTTACTCTGAAAATTTTTGAACGGGAAACTATCGTTATGAGCCGGAAATAATTAAAAGTGGTAACAATTTGAAATGGATCACCGTTATTTGTCAGAATCGAAAACAACTTTTTTGTTTGTTTTTGTAGCTTTTTTCGATTATTTTTTTTATTTAAATTTATAATTTTTCTTTTATATATATTCTTATTTTTATTATCTGTTTACGTCAATAGATAAGTGTCAGAGACAAACAAGAAATGACTTGTTTATATATATATATATATATATATTTATATAAACATACACATTACACACACGCATATATATATATACATACAAACCACAATACATTAACACATGTAGTAGTCTGTACATATACATGTGTGTATATATATATATATATGTGTGTGTGTAAAAGACACGACGGTTGTTAACTCACCACTTTTAGATCGAGTACTCCATCTTTGGCTTCCTGTAACAAAGATACAAATTTAGTGGTGAGAAGTCCAAGACTTTTCTCGTGGCGACTGGGTGTGGTGTGATCCGTGGCAGCCATCATTTAGCAAAATAAGTCACCAACCGTTTGGTTGGACGAACTAACAGCGTACTGGGGTACGAGGATTGAAAAACTCAACACACCACCACTACCACCTTAAAAGTGCTGTATCCTCCTCTTTCTACTACTCTTATTCTCCCCCCTCTCTCTCTCTCTCTTTCTTCTTTTCCTCCTACTCCTCTCGTTCATGCTTACCATAGCTGCTGCTGTTACTACGATTGCTGATACTGCTAGAGACACACACATACATCTACTGGTGCTTGAAACACCTTGCAGAGATGACCGAGTATGTCTGTCTGTCTGTCTGTCTATATGTATGTATGTATATATGTGTGTGTGTTGGATCTCTGTCGGTTAAAATGATGAGTGTTCCAGTTATTCGAACAACGAGGAATTAGCGTGCAAGTGGATCAGCATTCCACAAACACGTCGTTCTCCTGAAGGTACAGCGTGTGACGAGCCATGCTGTTTTTTCCAGTCGAGTGGACAGGGACATTGTGCAATAGTGTGTTTGTTGCTTAAGGACACAATGAATCGAACTCACGACTTTATGATCACGAGTCCTTGACCTTAACCACTAAGCTGACTATGACAATCACACTGAAAGGTGATGATGCACCTTTCGTCGGTTTTAACGATGATCACTCAGATCGATCAACTGAACGTCCAACTCTAGAATTAATGTGTAAGGTGGTTGAGTATTCCGGACGTGTACGCGGATGTATAATATACTGACACACACATTCATAAATATATCTAATATTTAATATAGAAAAGGCTTCTACAGGACTAGAACTGTTTCATTCGGGAGAAATAAGGATTACACACGCACACACACATCTATAGTGAGATGCGCGAACATGCAACACAGAAATATTTAGATACGTATAGTGATGATAATCATGTTTAGTCCTAGTTCAACCATAATCCATGAAACCTATCAAAATCCTTCTAGCTATCACCATCCCGTCCTCTTGCTTATCACTGTTCAGTGAGTCCTTTAAGACAAGTGTGTACGATTTTATGGAAATTTGGTTGCTATTTCTAACAGGTATATATATATATATATATATATATATATATATAGACCGAGCTGAAGATCCGCTTAAGGTGAACTAACTTTTGTGGAACTACTATCAAAAGATGGTTAAAAGAGTTCCATGTATTTTATTATGCGTATTTCAAAAACAAATATCATTATGCGATGACATTTGCGTTTTCGTCCGATAAAATAGCGAGATTATATGTTGATTTAAAACTGCACTATTCACAAGTGTTTTTTAACCTTCATATTATGTCTCCCTATTTTATCTGACGAAAACGCAAACGTCATCGCATATTTGTTTTTGAAATGCGCATAATAAAATACATGGAACTCTTTTAACCATCTTTTGATCTTATATATTATATGTATATATATATAATACACACAAAATATATATCATCATCATCATTTAGCGTCTGTTATGAGACAAGTCTGGCCAGCTCGTTACGCGGTACCTTGTTCAGACGGAAATATATTTTCCAGTTTAAGGAAACGACAAAGCAGATACTAAGTCTTAGTTTCACACACACACACACATATACAAAGTTGACGGGACTAGCATAGTTGTGTTGGGGGAAGGGGTAACCACAATTTAAAAAAAAAAAAAAAAAAAAAAAAAAAAAAAAAGGTACCCATGTATTGGGTAAAGTATAGGCATCTTTATTATTATTATAAAAACGACTTCTACAGGACTAGAACAGTTTCATTCGTATGAAATCATCAGAACATTTTAAACAGTTCTAGTGCTGTAGAAGTCATTTCTATATATAATAAAGACATATAAGTTCAAGAAATAACAAGACAAACTCTCATTAGTTTCATGCTTATTAGTGTGTTTGTGTAAAACAATGGGTCAAGAGGACTTTTAAGTTGAGCCAAGAACATGATAACCTGTTTAGTGTTGGCATCCGGATGTAGGAAATTTGTGAAACAGAGACGAAAACGTTCCAGTTAATGATATGACAAGCTCCCTAGTGTTGGTGGCACAGCAGAAAAAAAAGGGGGGGGGGGATGTGACATCTGTAACAGAGGCTGTCACAACAGTAATAAAAGACCTGTTGTGACATAGATACAACCTCTGTAACAAATACTGTCACTCCCACATTGATCTGGCCACAATTGCAATAAACAGACAGATGTAACCTCTGCAAGAGACCATTACTCCAGCATTTAAAATTATGGCCAGTGTCTTTTGTCAGAAATATGGTAATGGAAGAATTAAAGACAGGGTCTTTCATTAGAAATATAGTAATGAAAGGATTAAAAGAGAACTGACTATAAGTTGTGTTACATATATATATTCATTCTCTTCACATGTCCAAGACTGACCATAAATCTGCACCTGAAAATTTCCTGTCCAGGTCTCTTTCTAGAAGATCAGCAAGTCATCCATACAAGCCAGACTCCTCTCTCCACACCACCAATATTGTCCAAGAACTGATACAGCTTAGCATCAATGTCATCACAGAAAAACTTGGAACACACTAGGCTGAAAGCTATGCTGCCTGCCATCTCGTCCAATGCTCTAACAATTCAGCATAACCACTGCCCTAAACTTTAATAACGAATGTGAGAATGAAAAGCAGAGTTAACCGCAGTGGGATTTGAACTCAAGAATGCAGAGAGCCAGAACAAATACTGAAGGACTTATCTGATGCTCTAATGATCCTCCTTTCATTTCCATATTTCTAATGATTATAATGTGGAAAATAATATAACTAACTTTCTCACTGTCCATTACCATATTTCTAATGAAAGATAGCTGATGATTTTAAAATAATTTTCAAAAACAAAGAATTTGGTGGGATTTAGTTAAGTAACTAACTTTCTCATTAAGCTAGTGTTTGAAACAAAGATTCTTACATAGAATTGTGATGGAGGGTTTTTAGATAAATATAAACACTTTAAAACAAATATAGGCAACAGGGTGTTGTAGTTTGCTTGAAGCATTGTGGAATAGGAAATACAAATTTAAATAAGTTTAAATATTTGAAAGCCCTACAATGCTTACAAGATTAAAGGTGCCAAGGAGTTATAGAAGAAAGAATGAGGACTATAGAATTTTACCTAAGAAAATTTAATCATCTCAAATATTTTCGGGATTAAAAACCCATTATCAAGAGAGGATCCTAAATTATTTAAATTTGTAAATATAGGCAATTTAAGAATTAAAGAGATCATTTTCATCAGCTAAATAAAACCAAGGATAAATAACAGGTCAGAAAGCACAAAGCAGAATGGTTACTATAGCAACCATGTGTACGTTTTTTACAAACATAGACCAGTTAAAGATAACTTTGATTGCTCATTTTGTTTTGTTTTGAACCGTTTCAGTTTTGCATCTGAAAAGCCCCGAAATATAATGCTAAAATATACTGGTTAAAACATTACTTTGTTTTATTTGTCATCATTTGCCCTTTATATATATTCTATGGCTTTGTAGTGGCTTTTTGAAAATTATTGGTCTTTTAAAACATTTTTATATTGTAGAATCAGAATGAGTATCAAAAGGGTT
This sequence comes from Eledone cirrhosa, assembly GCA_964016885.1. Classification (NCBI taxonomy): domain Eukaryota; kingdom Metazoa; phylum Mollusca; class Cephalopoda; order Octopoda; family Eledonidae; genus Eledone; species Eledone cirrhosa. Next base: position 16,644,699 of record OZ024756.1, read on the forward strand.
AAACTGTATTGTATGGTCCCGTAAACTCCCGATAGAGTTGTAGGGGCACCGTATTGACATACAGCATTTTGGGGGGCATTTTAAGATTGGTGCAACCCATCCCTCTCCAGGCCTGAGTAGAGCAGATTTCTTCCAGAGAAAAATAGAAAGTCAGAGAGAGGAAATGAGAAGAAGATATAGAGGAAGAATCAACCCCAGTACTAGACTGGTACTTTTTTTATCAACCTCAAAAGGATGAAAGGCAAAGTTGACCTCGGTGGGATTTAAACAGAGAGCAGTGAGCCAGAACAAATAGCATGAATCTATCTGTGTGTATAGACATGTAAATGTAGTAAAAGTCAGACAAACCCCATTGGACAAATTAAATTTTTTTCTTTTAATATCAATTCAAATAAAAATACATTGTTTTTTTTCTGTTTTGGTTTTCATGGTTATAAATATTAAAAATTTACACCAGAAATTTAATTTATTTTTGTTTTATTTTATTTTACAAAAACATAAATGATCACTACACCCCTGTGTTACACAAGTGTGTAGAGTAGTGTAGGTAATAAACAGGATTATATGGACAAAGGTTTCGTGCAACCAAGCTTGTTCTTTGGCAGGTTGTACTTCTCAATGGGTTGAAAGGAAGGTTCATGGTTACATACATAATAATACACACACACATATATATATATATGTTATGGAATACTGTTAGCTTCTCGCTACAACAATTTCTATACTTTTCATTTATATATATATATATATATATAGGGTAAACATCCCCTTTGGTCACAAATGACCAAGGGATTTGCACCTAGAAAGTTCTCTGAGACACAAATCTGGGCAAGGTGTTTGTGGAAGACCAGTGTCCCCTCTCCACATCACCAATGTTGTCCAAGGAAAAGGCGGTGGCTGATACAGCTTGGCACCAGTGACGTAACTCATTTCTACAGCTGAGTGAACTGGAGCAAGATGAAATAAAGTGTCTTGCTCAAGAGCATAACACAAAGCCTGGTCAGAGAATCAAACTCACTAAGCTATGCGCCTTCATATATATATATATATATAAATAAAATCACCAACTAGTACAAAAATATATGTAACTAAATGAAATACCATATCCAATCCAATCCACTTGAAAATATTTTCAGAAATTGATGGAAAGTAAATTTAGAAAATACATTGATCTTAATGCCAATAATAATTTATTGATTTTTTTTTTTTTTTTATAGATACTTTTTTGTTTGTTTGTCTGAATGACATGAACTCAGGGAAAAAAAAATAAATGTATTCATTCATTTTAATATTTTCCTTAAAATAATAAAAAAACAAAAACAAAAAACAAAAACAGAATTATGAAACAACAGGAAGGCACCAAGATTTTTTTGTGGGATGGGGGAGCAAATGAGTTGAAAATGTAAGGATTTGGAGAGTTGTAGGGATTGTAAATTCCTTTGAGTAAGGGGTGTATTTTTCTACATGGGTTCATTTTTTAGAGTTTTTTTTATTTTTATTTACCACAAATTTTTTTTGTGAGTTTTTGGTTTTTAATACAGCTTTAGGCGTGTGTATATATAATTTGTGTGTATATATATAAAAGTGTTAGATGAATTAACTCTTAATATTCTGCAATCATTTAGCAGAAAATATCTAAGAGGGTTTGTTAATTCAAATGTTTATAGTATCTAAATTAGAGGACTGATTGTTGTGAAAATTTGCAGTATTAGTGTAAAAAATTGGATGTTTTAAACTTTAGCATGCTGAATTTTTTAATGAATTACTTCCCTTGACACTGTATTATATATTAAGGGGAGATTACTCTATTGTCGCTGATAGCGTGCTAAAGATTAATATGTTACGTCATCCTTTTCTATTTTTCAATATCTTGCAAACGCAACTTCATGTGAAACAGGGTGTTAGGTGTTAATTGCACTCTTTGTTAATTAATTTGCCCTTATGACTCAGTAAAAGCAAAACTGTAAAAATTATTAGAACATTACTGTAATTGTTTAATGAAGTTTTATCAGGTTTGACTTGTAATAATAACAATGGTGTCAAAACTAGGTACAAGGCCAGCAATATGAAGAAGGGGAATGTCGATTATAGTGACACCAGTTATTTTTTACTGGTACTTAATTTTATTGACTCCAGGAAGGATGGAAGGCAAATTTGACCTTGGCTGGATTTGAACACAGAATGTAAAGAGACAAAACACCACAAGGCATTCCGCCAAATAATAAGAATGTAAATAAGATATATGATGGTGGTAGTAATGATGATGTTGGTGGTAGTAATGATAATGATGGCACTGCTGGTGGTGATGGCAGTAATGATGGTGGTGGTGGTGGTGGTAACAGTAATGATGGTGCTGATTATGATTATGATGATGTCATTTTGGCAATGTCTGAAATAATTACAGGCTTTATATTAAAGTATTTTGAAAATTTTCTCTTTTTCTTTTTGCATTGAAAAACTGATTTTCGGGCACCAGAGACCATCTCCTTCCCGTCCTCATCATCTACTTAGCTACCATGGACGTAGGTATATCTGAGCAGTCAAGAAGCTTGATTCACAACCTCGAGGTCAGTTTCAATCCGGTGGGTCATTTTGAACCCTTTAACATTTACATTATTTTATTTTCATGGTAAAGGCTTTATCCCACATAATATGGAATCTATGAGATTTTGATGATATTATTTATTTTCAGAACAATACCTTAACATAAGTTTGAGTGGCCGGTTAAAGCAGGTTTGAACAGAATGAGGTGAGAGAATTCTGCCTGGATACGGCCGGTTTAAATGCTAAAGAGTTAATGTCAATATGAGTGGCCAATTACGGCTGGTTTGAACAGAAAGAGGTGAGAGAATTCTGGCCGGATACGACTGGTTTAAATGCTAAAGGGTTCAGCAAGTGTCTTAACCATAGCTTCAGGTTGACTCAAGCGTTGTGAGTGAAATTGTGTACATGTAGACTATATGGAAGCCCGTCAGATGGACTGTCAGTTTAATTCAAAAGTTCAGCAGCCTTACCACATGTTGTGTCATGCTGATTTGGCTTGGGAATTACTTACATTAGGGTACACGTGTTTGTGGAATACTCAGCCACATACACTGTAATATAAGATGGACTGTAGCTGTAAATCAAAAGTCCAACGCACATTGTGTCATGCTGAATCTCTGAGAATTGCAATTTAGGTACGTGTCTGTGGAATACTCAGCCATTTACACTGTAATACAAGATAGACTGCAGCTGTAATTCAAAGGTCCAGTCTCGTCACAGATGCTGAATCTCCCTGAGAATCCTTCACTTAGCTACACTTTGAAGAACAATAATGGTGGAGAAGGGAGGATGCTACAAGAACATATAGCAGATATAAGATGAGAATGGACAGTTAATATGGAATGGTAAGGGTGGTAGTGATGGTGATGGTGCAGCTGTTTAGTCGTGATGGTATTGGTAGTAGTGGTGGTGGTGGTTGTTGTAGTAGTAGTAGTGGTGGTGGTTGTAGTAGTGGTGGTGGTGGTGGTGGTTGTAGTAGTGGTGGTGGTGGTGGTGGTATTAATAGCAGACATACTGCTAACAGAGGTGGTGGTGGTGTTGGTGTTGTAGTAGTAGTGGTGGTGGTGGTGGTGGTGGTGGTTGTAGTAGTGGTGGTGGTGGTGGTGTTGGTGTTGTAGTAGTAGTGGTGGTGGTGGTGGTGGTGGTGGTGGTGGTGGTTGTAGTAGTGGTGGTGGTGGTATTAATAGCAGACATACTGCTAACAGAGGTGGTGGTGGTGACGATATGGTTTAAGAGGTCAGATGAAAGAAAAAGAGACAAAATAATGCATGAGGTATCAATAGAAGGGTGTGGTCGATGACGTGGCAGTGGCATGTGGGGGGAGCAGAGGCACATCAAAGAAATCACAGACGCCTTCACTGTCATCCAAATGGAACTGATAGTCTCTTTCACTGGGCGGAGGACTGAGGCGCAACAGAGGTTCCAAACCTGAAAAATAATTAGAAAAATGTGACAAAAAATTTATTTCAAACATGGCTTGCTTTAACCCTTTAACATTTAAACTGGGCGTATCAGGCCTGAATTCTCTCACCTCTTTCTGTTCAAACCGGCTGCTCATACTGATGTTAAGGTTTTGTTCTCAAAATAAATAATATAAAAATCTCATAGATTCGATATTATCTGAGATAATTTTATAAGGTAAAGACTTTACCATGAAAATATAATAGTAAATATAGAGTAATGTAAATGATAAAGGGTTAACCCTTTCATTACCCTATTTCTGATAATAGACATTGCTAAATGAGGACGGTATGTTGAACCCCAGCAACACAAAAAACAAGAGCTGTTAAAAGGACAAATGAACTCCTCAGAGTCAACAGCCAAAATTGAAAAGATATAAAATTGAAGCCTTTAGCATTTAAACTGGCCATATCCGACCAGAATTCTCTCACCTCTTTCTGTTCAAACTGGCTGTAACTGGCCACTCATACTGATGTTAAAGTATTGTTCTCAAAATAAATAATATCAAATCTCATAGATTCAATATTATGTGAGATAAAGCCTTTACTGCGAAAATACAATAGTATATATAGAGTAATGTAAATGCTAAAGAGTTAACACTTTCATGAGTATATTTTTAATGAAATACACTATTTCAATTAGTTAATGAAGAATTTTGAGGGATTTACTAAAATTATCAATTATTTCATTACTAACATAGTAACGTAATGTAATGTTCTTATGTAAGATTATGTTGGGAGGTTTTAATTTATATTGGAAACCTTTAAAATGGGTGGTTATATTTCATAAAATCAGAGCAATTTTTGGCCAGAGTGGCAACAAAAGGGTTAATCTGATGCAAAATTAGTATTGTTTGTACTTATCAAGAATGTCTTATTAATGCAGTTTCATGTAGTAAAAGACTTACGATACCAAATCACCCAAAGACACCTTAGGTTCTACAATACCATGCTGCTGGTTTTAAACTTTTGTTATGTTCCAAACACCAGATTAATACTGAAAAGTTAGTCATATAACTACATCCTTCCAAATTTTTGGTTATTTTTAAATGAGTTAAAAACCATAGGCATTGTCTTCAGTGCCATTCATTGGAAATATGGTAATGGAAGGGTTGAAGTTTTATAATTATCTAAAAACCTTTCATCCTTATTTTATGTAAGAACCTTTGTAAAGTTATGTTCCATTAGAAATATGGCAATGGAGGCGTTTTAGTGTTTATATTTATCTAAAAAGACTTTTATTATTAATTTATGTAAGAACCTTTGTTAAGTTATGTTCCAAATACCAGATTAATAATGGTTTCTGATTTAGACACATGGGCAACAATTTGGGGAGAGGGAAAGTCAATTAAATCAACCCCAGTGCATTACTGCTACTTTATTTTATAACCCCGTAAGGATGAAAGGCAAAGTTTAACCTTTGTGGGATTTGAATTTAGAGAGCAGGGAGCTGAAAGAATTACTACAAAGCATTCTACCTAATGTTCTAACAATTCTGCCAATGTGTTGGCAACAAGGAATATACAAGAAGATAATTAATTAAAAGATAATTAATTAAAACGAACCTTCGGCTGAAATGAATCCAAAATCATCAATCAATTCTTTACCAGCTGGAAATAATAGAAATTGATATAAATTTAGATGGTGATGGTGGTGATGTGTAGTGGTGGTGGTGTGGTGTAGTGATGGTGAGTCGAACACTTAACCGCTAGGCCACTGTGATATGTAGTAGAAGTCAGAATGAGACTAATTCTTTCTAAAAGAAGTTTTCTGGACTGGAGCAGTGTGAAGTATCTTGCCTAAGACAACGTGCTGCCTGGTCAGGAAACAACTTACAATATAGAAATTATGACTCACCCTGTAAAGTGGTCATGCTGGTGACACAACAAAAAGCGTCCAGTCCAACCTGAAAAGTGGTCATGTTGGTGACATGACAAAAAGCCCCTAGTCCACCTTGTAAGGTGGTTAGAAGGGTATCAAGCTGTAGAAACCAAGTCAAAATACAGATCCCTATGAGCAAGATGTGGGTCATCTGACCTGAATTGTCTCATAATACGACCTGCCTAACCAATGCAAGTGTGGTAAATGTACATTAACCCTTTAGCATTTAAACCAGCTGCATCCAGCCAGAATTCTCTCACCTCTTTCTGTTCAAACCAACTATAGCTGGCCACTCATACTTATGTTAAGGTATTGTTCTAAAATAAATAACATCATCAAAATGTCATAGATTTGACATTATGTGAGGTAAAGCCTTTACCCCAAAAATACAATAATAAATATAGAGTAATGTAAATGCTAAAGGGTTAAAATATGATCCTAAGAACCCCCCCCCCCCCTCCACACACACACACACACATGCCAACCACAAAACTACTCTGATATATAGAATAAAATGTAGTACAGGTTCACAATCTTTTATCTGAAAACTGAACATTTTTTCCAGGATGTCGTCTGCATGCCAACGCTTGCATTTGGCACCAAACTTGACCTGAAATGACCCACAGTCAACCCAGGTCATGCAGTTGTGTCTCAATGCTGCTACCAGCCAGACAAAAATCGCCTCTGCTGCTCACGGAAATTTTGTTTATTTAAAAAAAATTTTTTTTTGCTTTAAAATCTACACTAAAAATCTTCCTTTCTGAAATCCAAAAAGTGTCTGGTCCCATGGTTTTCAGATAAGAGATTGAGAAGCTGCACTTACTAAAAGAAGTTTTTTTGTATGATAATGCTGATGATGATAATTATCATGATCCTATCAACCTTTAGACCAGGCATGTCAAACTCGCGGCCTTTTACAAGCACATTTGCGGCGCGCACAAAGGTTTTTAAAGCGCGAGCATGTTTTATCTTTGTAATATAAAATAATTGTGTCTACTTTTGGCACAAGGCCAGCAATTACCCAGTACATTACTGGTACTTTATTTTATCGACCCCCGTAAGGATGAAAGGCAAAGTTAACCTCGGCGGGATTTGAACTCGGACTATAAAGGGCCGTAACTCTTTGCTGCAAAGCATGGCATCCGACCCTCTACCGATACTGCCAATCCACCACTCTTTGTAATATAAAATAATAAAAATTAGTTGTAATGTGTGCAATTAATTGTAATGTATGTAATTAGTTGTCGTGTGTGGCCCTCAGACAACACATATGTGACCCATGTGGCCCTAGGGGACCCTCAGTTTGACATGCCTGCTCTAGACAACTCTGATATATAAAAAGTAACTGTAGTACTTACTATAAGAAGGTTTTGTGCTGTTAAAAAGAAGATCATTTGTGAGGTTATCGGTAAGATTGGTATTGGTCAGTTGACTGTTAGTATGAGCTGTAACAGAAATTAAACCATAGTTTTGTAATGAGTTAATTATTTAACAGATCATCATAAAACTTACAGACTCGTTCTCTCTGTTTATCTAGCAATCCTGCGACTGGTAGATAATGGTTTCTACTTTAGGCACAAAACCAACCATTTGGGGAGGAAGGGAAAGTCGATTAAATCGACCCCCCAGTGCATTACTGGTACTTTATCCAGTGCATTACTGGTACTTTATTTTATCGACCCTGTAAGGATGAAAGGCAAAGCTAACCCCAGCGGGATTTGAGTTCAGAATGTAAAGGGCCATATCTCTGTGCTGTAAAGCATGTTGTCCGACACTGTACCAATTTCTATTCGAAAGAATAATGGAAACATTGTTTCCATGGTCCAAATTGACAAGATCCACACCACTCAGTAAGTGAATGAGGTCTGGGATCTTGTCGGTTGACTTCCTCTCCTCCTCCTCTTTTTGTCTACCTCTTCTCTCTGTCAAGAGAGAAGAGGTAGGGGAGAAAGGAGAGGCAGAGGAGGAGGAAGAGAGGGAGGAGAAACAAGAGAGAGCGAGAGTGAGAGAGAGAGACAAGAGAGAGCGAGAGAGAGACAAGAGAGAGCGAGAGAGAGACAAGAGAAGGAAAGAGAGAAAGAAAATGGAACAAAAAAGAAGAGTTGAAAAGAAAACATACGTAATATATTCGTATATGGCTGAGATAGTTTGCGTGGTGATGACCGTGTTGTCATTCGATTTAAAGGTGAAAGTGGAGTTTTCAGTGGAGATTTCTGGAAAATACATAAGGAGAAAGGTGAGAACAACACCAACAGGTGTTTTCACCCTTTTTTTACTGCATTTCTAATAAAATACACTACTTTAACCTTTTAGTGTTCAAACCGGCCAGAATTCTCTACCTCTCTGTTGAAACTGGCTGTAACTGGTCGCTCAAACTGATGTTAAGGTATTGTTCTCAAAATAAATACTTTCAAAATCTCATAGATTCGATATTATGTGAGATAATTATGCGAGGTAAAGCCTTTACCATGAAAATACAATAGTATATATAGAGTAATGTGAATGTTATGTGAGATATTATGTGAGGTTAAGCCTTTACCATGAAAATACAATAGTATATATAGAGTAATGTGAATGTTATGTGAGATATTATGTGAGGTTAAGCCTTTACCATGAAAATACAATAGTATATATAGAGTAATGTAAATGTTATGTGAGGTAAAGCCTTTACCGTGAAAATACAATAGTATATATAGAGTAATGTAAATGTTATGCGAGGTAAAGCCTTTACCATGAAAATACAATAGTATATATAGAGTAATGTAAATGTTATGCGAGGTAAAGCCTTTACCATGAAAATACAATAGTATATATAGAGTAATGTAAATGTTATGCGAGGTAAAGCCTTTACCATGAAAATACAATAGTATATATAGAGTAATGTAAATGTTATGCGAGGTAAAGCCTTTACCATGAAAATACAATAGTATATATAGAGTAATGTAAATGTTATGCGAGGTAAAGCCTTTACCATGAAAATACAATAGTATATATAGAGTAATGTAAATGTTATGCGAGGTAAAGCCTTTACCATGAAAATACAATAGTATATATAGAGTAATGTAAATGTTATGCGAGGTAAAGCCTTTACCATGAAAATACAATAGTATATATAGAGTAATGTGAATGTTATGTGAGGTAAAGCCTTTACCATGAAAATACAATAGTATATATAGAGTAATGTGAATGTTATGTGAGATATTATGTGAGGTTAAGCCTTTACCATGAAAATACAATAGTATATATAGAGTAATGTGAATGTTATGTGAGATATTATGTGAGGTTAAGCCTTTACCATGAAAATACAATAGTATATATAGAGTAATGTGAATGTTATGCGAGATATTATGTGAGGCAAAGCCTTTACCATGAAAATACAATAGTATATATAGAGTAATGTAAATGTTATGTGAGGTAAAGCCTTTACCATGAAAATACAGTAGTATATATAGAGTAATGTAAATGTTATGCGAGGTAAAGCCTTTACCATGAAAATACAATAGTATATATAGAGTAATGTAAATGTTATGCGAGGTAAAGCCTTTACCATGAAAATACAATAGTATATATAGAGTAATGTAAATGTTATGCGAGGTAAAGCCTTTACCATGAAAATACAATAGTATATATAGAGTAATGTAAATGTTATGCAAGGTAAAGCCTTTACCATGAAAATACAATAGTATATATAGAGTAATGTAAATGTTATGTGAGGTAAAGCCTTTACCATGAAAATACAATAGTATATATAGAGTAATGTAAATGTTATGCGAGGTAAAGCCTTTACCATGAAAATACAGTAGTATATATAGAGTAATGTAAATGTTATGCGAGGTAAAGCCTTTACCATGAAAATACAATAGTATATATAGAGTAATGTAAATGTTATGCGAGGTAAAGCCTTTACCATGAAAATACAATAGTATATATAGAGTAATGTAAATGTTATGCGAGGTAAAGCCTTTACCATGAAAATACAATAGTATATATAGAGTAATGTAAATGTTATGCGAGGTAAAGCCTTTACCATGAAAATACAATAGTATATATAGAGTAATGTAAATGTTATGTGAGGTAAAGCCTTTACCATGAAAATACAATAGTATATATAGAGTAATGTAAATGTTATGCGAGGTAAAGCCTTTACCATGAAAATACAATAGTATATATAGAGTAATGTAAATGTTATGCGAGGTAAAGCCTTTACCATGAAAATACAATAGTATATATAGAGTAATGTAAATGTTATGCGAGGTAAAGCCTTTACCATGAAAATACAATAGTATATATAGAGTAATGTAAATGTTATGCGAGGTAAAGCCTTTACCATGAAAATACAATAGTATATATAGAGTAATGTAAATGTTATGCGAGGTAAAGCCTTTACCATGAAAATACAATAGTATATATAGAGTAATGTAAATGTTATGCGAGGTAAAGCCTTTACCATGAAAATACAATAGTATATATAGAGTAATGTAAATGTTATGTGAGGTAAAGCCTTTACCATGAAAATACAATAGTATATATAGAGTAATGTGAAAGCTAAAGGGTTAAAAAAAAAACTATACATAAATTTCAGGGACTTCCGTCTGTCACGTAATTTGTGTGTGTGAACGTAGTGTGTGTAAAAGGAAGGAAGGAAGGGATGGTGAAAACCCATAGCAAAACAGTGGCTGGCGTTCTATTTGCTACACTGTGTATGAGTACGTGTGTGTAAATGTATGTCTGTGAGTGTGTATTTTTGTAAGAGTGTCTGTGTTTGCGCGTTTATATTTATATACTCATACATATAAATGTATAAGTATGCACATACACACATATGCGTCAGAGTGTTGAAAAATTCCTAGTCATTAAAAATTTGGAGGAATTTAATAAGATAATACCTAGAGATGAAAAGGGCATCCATCCATAGAAAGCTTGGCAAACAAAGAGTTTGAAGGAGCCTTCAGTTGTGTCGAAGACATGACAACCTCTCCAGTGCACTGGGTGAAATGAGACTGTATGTAAGTGAGATGCAGATCCCTGGCCTGTCTGGGTGGTCAGTAGCCACGCTTCAGTACTGACTTGGTCTATATAGACATGTCCAACCCTTACTAGCAGGGAAAGCAGACATTAAACCGATGATGATGATAATGAATTCATCTTTTCATTAAGTTGATGTTTGAACATTACTCAACAAAATTTCTTTAAATATTTTGAGAGAAGGTTTTAATTTTAACCCTTTAGCATTTAAAATGGCCATATCCAGCCAGAATTCTTTTACCTCTTTCTGTTCAAACCGACTAACTGGCCACTCATACTTATTTTAACCCTTTAGTATTTAAACCAGCCATATCCAGTCCTAAATCTCTCACCTCTTTCTATTCAAACAGTGCTGGGTGCTTTTTTGCCGTGGCACATCCACGATCACTTTACAATGGAATGATAGGTACCCCAGTCCCTATCATCTCATTTCTACAGCTGAGTAAACTGGAGCAATGTGAAATAAAGTGTCTTGCTCAAGGAAACAACACATCACCCGGTCTGAGAATTGAACTCACAACCTTTCGATTGCAAGGCCAATGCTCTAACCACTAAGCCATGTGCCTCCATATATATATAATATACACATAAAAAATGTGGGTAATATTAAATATTATCCAATTACAAGTATGTAATTGTGGTTGGATGAAATGATTGTTATTAAATGTTCTTAAACATTCTTTGATTGTTATTTATAAAGTATATATATATATATATATATATATATATATATATATATATATATATATATATCTAGGGAGTGTAACTTGGAGTTACTGCTTTCCCTGATAGCAAGGGTTGGACATGTCTATATATATATATTGACAGTCGATCGACTTTTGTCAAATTAGACTGAGGAAACAATGTTTCCATTGGTCTTTTCAATTGCTAAATCTATCAGTCGCAAATCCAGGTAGAAGGAGCAACATGAAATAAAGTGTCTTGCTCAAGGGCATAACGCATCACCCACCCAGTCCAGGAATCAAACTCACAACCTCACGATTGCAAATCCAATTCTCTAACCACTTAACCGTGTGCCTTCTCTTTCTCTCTCTCTATACACACACACACATGGTGCTTTAAAGGAATCCAGCTATAGAAACCATGCCAAAACCTGAATGCTTATGAGATGCCACTACCCTAATCTAGGACACTACTTCCAATTAAGTACTGAGATACACAGCATCCCTGTGCATCGTAAACAGCAAATAAAAGGGAGTCAGGAAGGGCATTCAACTGTAAAATATTGCCTCAAAATGTCTCCGTCAACCCATGCTAATATGGGAAAGTCGACAAAAAACAGTGGTGATGGTGGTGGTGGTGGTGGTGGTGGTGTTGGTGATGGTGGTGGTGGTGTTGGTGGTGGTGATGGTGTTGGTGATGGTGTTGGTGATGGTGTTGGTGTTGGTGATGGTGATGGTGTTGGTGTTGGTGTCGGTGATGGTGTCGGTGATGGTGTCGGTGATGGTGTTGGTGTCGGTGGTGTTGATGATGGTGGTGGTGTCGGTGGTGTTGATGATGGTGGTGGTGTTGGTGTTGGTGGTGGTGGTGGTGTTGGTGTTGGTGGTGGTGTTGGTGTTGGTGTTGGTGGTGGTGGTGGTGATGGTGTTGGTGGTGGTGTTGGTGGTGGTGGTGGTGTTGGTGGTGGTGGTGGTGTTGGTGGTGGTGGTGGTGTTGGTGGTGGTGGTGGTGTTGGTGGTGGTGGTGTTGATGATGGTGATTATAATGATGGTGACAGAGCGAGACAGTCACCCAACCAATCGTGCCTCAAGTGGGACAATCCCCGTCTAACCCATGCTAGCGTGGAAGATAGATCTTAAACGATGATGATGATATACTTTTCTCTGCTGTTTGTGTGGAGTCTTTAAAGGAGACTTGGCTTCGTTGACTGCAGCAATTGGGGTCTGATTCTGTGACATCTCCATTTTTTTTACATCCTCGTGGAACGGTGGAACCTGGACAACTTCTGCAAACGGCGAGTCGGTGTCTTTGTTCACTAACATTACATTGATGGGACCAGAATTACTCTTCAAGTGGATCTGGTACTTCCTTAAGATTCCTGGACCCTGAAAAACAACAACAGCAACAACACCAATATAAAGAAACTTAAAGACAAAAAAACAACAGCAAGCATTTTAACCCTTTCCTTACCCTATTTTTAATGAAATATATATTTTGTATTTTATTTAGTTAATTAAGAATTTGGGAAGGATTTACTAAAATGGTAATTTCATTAAGAAGGCATGTATCTTTTTTTTTCTTCTTCACCCACATATCCCTTGTGAGCGGGGGGTTGGGGGGGGGGGGGGGGGGGGGTTGACAAAGGCTTCAAATAATCTTTTAATATTTCCATTTTCAAAGGATTTAGTAACTTTCATTATTTATCTGATATTCAGAGAATAGTGGAACAAATGTCCTTATATAAAAAAAAAAGTGATGTAATGTTTCTAGATAAATAAAATCATTTGAAAATAAAATCAGGGCAGGTATAGGGAGTTTGGTATCAAAAGGGTTAATGATACATTGTATCTGTAGAATACCCAGCCATTACATGTAGGTACCTCAGTTGGTTAACAACTTGATATTCATCGTTGAAACCAACAGTGAACCATTTGTTTTATATTCCCTTGTCTTTAGCCACTTATATCTGGCAGAGTCCTCAAACACTCCTTCCAGCAGGTCCTGTCAGCAGTAACCATCTCCAATTGATCAGGCTGGACCACCAAACAAGACCAGCCAAGCTCATGGTCTACCCCTGGGTCTCTTGTCAGTTGGTTGGTTTGTTTTGCCCATAAAATCTGTCCAGCGATTCTTTCCTGAGATATTCTAATTCTAACCACATGCCCATATCATAGCTGTGTTGTTAATTAAAAAAAGTAGCATCTCTACCTGGAGTGACTCCCTGATCTCCGAGCCAAGCACTATTGAGTAATGTTACTCCAAAGACCCTTTAGTGGAACCCCATTTCAACCACTTGTATTCTAACCACATATCGGAGCTGTAATCTCTCAGTTCAGAGAAATAGCAGCTCTACATGGAGTGACTATCTGATCTCCAAGCTACACACTAAGTAATGTTATTCCAAAAACCTTTTGGAGGAACCCCATGTGTAAACTAACAAAATATGTGTTCTCATTTATTCATTGATATTGAGACATTGACACAACTTAGAGATTTTGTGCTACTTACTATTTCAGGTAATGGAACACCAAGTTGTGTCCCTGATGGTGCCTGTACCGATAGTAAAATACTGCCAGGAAATACACTGCAAACATCTTCGTAACTCACATAGGCCATCTTCATACCTACAAAAGAACATTGAAGAATTTACTTTATCAAAGTAGCATTTAAACCGGCCATATCCAGCCAGAATTCTCTCACCTCTTTCTGTTCAAACCGGCTGCTACTTATGTTAAAGTATTGTTTTAAATAAATAATATCAAAATCTCATAGATTCGATATCATGAAAATGCAACAGTATAAATAGAGTAATGTAAATGCTAAAGGGTTAACCCTTTTGTGGCAGTATTTATAACGAAGTACTCTGTATTCTAATTAATTGATTGATGAAGAATTTTGAACAATTTACCTACACAAACAACAGCATCAACACACACCAATACCACCAACACCATCAACACCTACATGAACACCATCATCTATACAAACACCAATACCAACAACATCGCCACAAACACCTAAACCACCAACATTAACAACATTACGAGCTACACCAACACCAACAATATCGACATCATGACCAACAACACCACCACCACCACCAACAATATCAACACCTACATAAACACCAACACCAACATTACCAACACCACCACCAACAACATTACCACCAACACCACCATCAACACTGTCTATTATATTTACAAAACAAGAGACAGAAGATACGAACTATTGGTTGCTTCTTCGGTGATATTTTTGATGCTCTGCTGTATACAGTTTTTATGGGAGTCAAGGGCTTTTTCCTGTTGGTCCAACATTGATGTTTCACTCTTCAATGTTAACAATCGATTCGATATTTCTCTTGAAGTACAGCCTGGACCTGCTCCTCTGAGAGAGAGAGAGAAAGAATGAGTTAAAATAAAACCAACATCAGCCCTTTTGATAATAAAAATTGTCTGAAACCATCCCTTGCTTCTATGATACAAAACTTTATTTTATAAAATGTATATATTTATTGAAAAAACATTCCATCATAATTTTATGTTAGAACCTTTAACTCTTTAGCATTCACATTACTCTATATATATACTATTATATTTTCATAGTAAAGGCTTATCTCACAATATTGAATCTATAAGATTTCGATATTATATATTTTGAGAACAATACATTAACATCAATATGAGTGGCCAGTTACGGTCTGTTTGAACAGAAAAGAGTGAGAGAATTCTAGCCAGATATGGCCGGTTTAATGCTAAAGGTTAAGTTTTATTGCAAACCACCTGAAACCATACCTGGTTCTATGATACAAAATTGTTTATTTGGCAAGTTTTCTACAGCTGGATGCCTTTCTTATCACCAAACACTTTACAGAGTGTACTGGGTGATTATTATTATTATAATGAACATTAATCCCACCGAGCTTAGCTTTTCCTTTCATCCTTATGGGGTGGATAAAATAAAATATCAGTAACTCACTGGGGTCGATTTATTTGACTTTCCCCTCCTGCCCAAATTGCTGGCCTTGTGCCAATAGTAGAAACAATTATTATTATTATTATTGTACTTACTTCCATTGGATACTGTTTTTAGATTTCTTCTCTATCAAACCAATTCCTTCTAGAACATTTGTGATGTCATATATCCGTCGTTTCTGTCTTACAGCCAATGTATCTGCAGCCTGTCATGGAAATTAGAGAGAGTAGAGGGAGCACTTAACCAACACCACACCACATCACACTACAACATACAACACTATACCACAACACCATACTACACCACCACAATGCACCATGTGCCATGGAAATTATAGAGTAGAGGGAGGACTTAACCAACACCACACCACACTATACACCACAGTACACCATATAACACACCACACCCTGTGTCATGGAAATTATAGAGTAGAGGGAGGACTTAACCAACACCACACTATAACACAGTACAACACACCACACCCTGTGTCATGGAAATTATAGAGTAGAGGGAGGACTTAACTAACACCATACCACAGTACAACACCATATAACACACCACACCCTGTGTCATGGAAATTATAGAGTAGAGGGAGGACTTAACCAACACCATACCACAGTACAACACCATATAACACACCACACCCTGTGTCATGGAAATTATAGAGTAGAGGGAGGACTTAACTAACACCATACCACAGTACAACACCATATAACACACCACACCCTGTGTCATGGAAATTATAGAGTAGAGGGAGGACTTAACCAACACCATACCACAGTACAACACCATATAACACACCACACCCTGTGTCATGGAAATTATAGAGTAGAGGGAGGACTTAACTAACACCATACCACAGTACAACACCATATAACACACCACACCCTGTCTCATGGAAATTATAGAGTAGAGGGAGGACTTAACTAACACCATACCACAGTACAACACCATATAACACACCACACCCTGTCTCATGGAAATTATAGAGTAGAGGGAGGACTTAACCAACACCATACCACAGTACAACACCATATAACACACCACACCCTGTCTCATGGAAATTATAGAGTAGAGGGAGGACTTAACCAACACCATACCACAGTACAACACCATATAACACACCACACCCTGTCTCATGGAAATTATAGAGTAGAGGGAGGACTTAACACCACACCACAGTACAACATCATATAACACACCACAACACACCACACAACACCATACTGTGTGTCATGGAAATTATAGAGTAGAGAGTGGATTAATTTAATCAACACTACACCACCATACACCACAGCATAACACAACACACCACCATACACCACACAGTGTGTCCTATGAAAATTATAGAGATGGTGGACTAACTTAACCAACAACAACACTAACATACTTGTCATACCACACCACAACCACCCAAGTGGGTTGACCGACTTCAATATCAACACCACACCATCAACCACCCAGACTGGTCGACTAATTTCTCCAACATCACCTCATGAGTATTTCACAGATACGTGTACCTTTTAACATAATTCTCAGTCAGAATCAGTATGAAAGAATATAGGACAAGGCAGAAAAGTTTCCACCAACCCAATTTCAACTATAAGGCTTGAGTCAAGCCTATGTAAGGCTATGGTAAATGGCACTTGCCCAAGATGCCATGAAGTGGGATTCAACCTGGATCTTCATAATTGTGAAGCTAACTTTGTTGTAATGTGCATGGGAAAAACGAAAAATAACTTACATCCCACACCTGTGTAGGTTTAGCTAGCCTGCTATATAGGTTTCTTGAGTCCCAGTTCTATCATAATGTCATTACATCTCACACGTATGAAGGTTTAGCTGGCCTCCTACAAGGTTGTACATCAGGAGGTATATTGGGTGTTTTAATGATAGGGGTCCCCGTTCTATTATGTGATTATTACATCTCACACCTATGTAGGTTTAGCTGGCCTCTTACATGGTTGCACTTTCTAAGTTTCTGGGGTGTTTTAATGATAGGAGTCCCAGTCATAATATGTTGTTACAAATGATAGCTATGCAAGTTTATCTTGCCTCTTATGAGGTTGTACTTCATAGGAGGCATCTTGGGTGCTTTAATGATAAAGGCCCCAGTGATATATTGTGGTTGTTACAACTCACACCTATGTATGTTTAGTTTGCCTCATACAAGGTTGCACTGGGTGTTTTAATATGAGTCCCAGTCATACCATGTTAGAGCTCACACACCTATGCAGATTTAGTTGGCCTCTTACAAGGTTGCACTTTCTAAGTTTCTTGGGTGTTGAGCCTCAGTCCTATCATAAAAAGCAATGTGAAATGAAATACCTTGCTTAAGAACAGGTGCCACCTCAGTTCAAGAATCAAACCCATGACCCCAGGTAACAGAATAGAATAAATGATCAAGAGGGATTTACCAAAGGAGACATGCACACACATATACAAACTAACACAAACACACAATCATCGTTTTACGTCCATTTTCCACACTATATAGGTTAGACGAGTTGTCCTGTTGTGGGCAATGCTAGATCAGGTGACCATGTCTTGCTCATACAGAACTGATTTTGGCTTGGTTTCTACAGCTGGATGCCCTTCCTAACGCCAACCTCATTTACAGTGAGTACTGGGTGCTTATTGTTGTGACACCTACACGACCACTTTACAGTGTGGACTGGGTTCTTTTTGTGATGACAGCTACATGACCACTTTACAGTGTGGGTTGGGTCCTTTTTGTGATGACACCTACACGACCACTTTACAGAGAGGACAGGGTGCTTTTTGTAATGACAGCTACATGACCACTTTACAGTGTGGGTTGGGTCCTTTTTGTCATGACACCTACATGACCACTTTACAGTGTGGGTTGGGTCCTTTTTGTCATGACACCTACACGTGGGAGGGTGGGGTGGGGGCATACTGTATGTTCATATGTACAAGATATTTCTAATACACACAAAACGTACAGGTTCTAATACATATACATACAAGCGCTAACACATACAAGGTCTTTATATAATATCTATGTACATGCACTAACAAACACATATACAGGTTCTAATACACACATACATACAGACTGTAATACATATATACAAACCCTAACATATATTTACAAAGCCTTTATAACTACACAAGCTCTTCTATTCAATTATATCCCCAAGTCTGTGACAAAGTGTAACCCCATTAACACCCACCCCCCGCTCCACCCTCTCACTCACAAACACACCGCCCTTTCCTTCCCCACCCACATCAGGCTTGTATTAATCATATCCTTATCACTAAAGGAGCAAGAAGAGCGAAGATGAGGGGGATCAAATGCAATCTCTTTTATTGATATTTAATTCTGCATCATCTGCATCATCATCACTGATGCCAGGTAAAGGAGGGGGTAATAAATATGAGGGAGGGAGACAGAGAGAGATAATTTCCTGAAGTGAAATACTTCTTACTTCGCCATAGTTCATTAACCACCACCACCACCACCACAACCATCACTTAAATCCCCACTGCCATCGCCATCATTTAAATCCCCACCACCCTCACTCAACTGAATACCTTCACTAATTAAATCGATATCTTATAATTGATTATCGTTAGTATAATTTTTTTCTAATTACACACGTAATCGGCAAGATTACCAATTTATTAAATGCTCTGACATTAACCATGAAAATCTCCGATTAAAAGAAAAAAACACACAGAGGAAGATTACAAGGACAGAAACGATAAAGTATAGCGATGAAAACAACAAAAGAACGAGTGAAATAGTGTAGTATTTCGGTGACAGGTGATAGTTATGTCTGTTTATAACTTAGTCACCGGTGTAGATAATCCAAATGACCCTTCGTTTCATCTTACCTTATGGTAACTTGAAATCGTGTTCAGATTACCGACAGGTAAGATGAAATCGATTTCAAAATTACCACCTATTACATTTTCAGATTACGCCCACAAATCATTCTCCAATTTCACCACCATCATCACTACTACTACTACAACCACCAGTACAATACCACTAATACTACAAATACTACCACCACCAGTACTATAACTACTACCACCACCACCGTCAATACTACAACTATTACCACCAGTACTACTATTGGCAGAATCGTGAAGGCGTTGGGAAAAGGGCTTTACATTCCGTGTTCAAATCAACCAGAAGCTAACTTTATTTTTCATCCTTGCGGGGTGATTAAAATAAATACCAGTCAAGTACTAGGGGTTTCATATAATGAACTACGCCCGGCTAAAAAACATTGCTGACTTTGTGCTTAATTTAGTAAACATTATTATGAAGGGTGGTGGATTGGCAGTATCGGTAGAGGGTCGGACGCCATGCTTTCCAGCATAGTTACGTCCCTTTACGATCTGAGTTCAAATCCCGCCGAGGCTGACTTTGCCTTTCATCCTTACGGGGTCGATAAGATAAAGTACCAGTAATGCACTGGGTATTTGCTGGCCTTGTGCCTAAAATAGAAACAATTATTATGAAGGGTAGTGTGTTAGCAGAATTGGGAGAGCGCCGGATAAAATGGTTTGCAGTGTTTAGTTTCGACTTGAAACGCAAACGAACTGTAAACAAAATATTTTTACGTAGAAAATTAAAAAAATACTGCAATTGTAAATCCCTTAACCTCTTAACAGTTGTTAATCCCTAAAGTAACATTATTACTATATATATACTTATATAAACATATCTATATATACACACACATTTTCAGGATTGCTAACAATCTTGTTTCTCGTGTGTGTGTGTGTGTGCGTGGGGAGGGGGGTATAGAATGAATCTACCATGGGTTCTAAACATTATAATGGGGGGGGGGGGGGGGGGGAGAAACTAGGTTCAAGCTATTCACTGTGTAATATGAAAACAATTTCAAAATACACCCGGAAGATAACTTGATACGGGATAGTTTGACGTCATTACACCGCTTATCAATAATTTACTGTCCCCTTATCGACCGTTTCACCGTGACGCTCTTAATTATGTATATATTTTAGGAAGAGACTATATAGCCGGTAACAGTGCCAGACACCATGAGTTGTTGTCCGAGTTAAGGCAATTGTTAAGACAATTGGAAATCTTTTCCACCACCAATTGTTAAAATTATTTAGTTGTCCATTCGTAACGTACGTTACGCTTAAGTTACATCCACGTAAATAGATAAACAGAAGGGGCTGGTGAAACGCTATAGCGATGTGCGCTGCGTCCCTTTAGGGTTTACCGGCTACATAGCCTATTCGTATATTTTAATAATATTTTACAGCAATACGCTTTCCATTATGTATATATTATGTTGATGAAAGTTAAAAGAAAAAGATTTTTTTTTTCTTATTTATTTCACTAGCCATGTATAACATTTTAAATATGAAAAAAGGTGCATAAAAGGGAAAAAATGTATGATATACTATTTGCAAAGAAGCGAATAAAAAGTTCTTAGGAATGGAATGAGGTGGTTCATTATTGAGAATGTGCTAATCAAGCTAGTGAGGCAATCGAGAAGGATTAGAGAAGAAAAAAAATCATCCTAATGTTGGATAAATGACAGTTACGTTCCTGTATAAAATCTATGGCATTACCGAACATGAAATTAATTAAAGCCTATTATTAAATAAAAATCGAAGCTATTCGGTAAATGACGAACGAGACTATAGAATAATGAAAATATTTAAATATTTTTTTTTAATTTCGTCAATATTATCGTATTTTTCGTCATGGAAAATGTATCTCCACAAAATCCTATTTAAAAATGCAAGAATTACTGAGAAAGTTGTACGGAAACCAGGTGCGACACCACACACGCGCGCACTAAACTAGTTTTTGAAATTAGGTCGGAAATTCGTTCAGAGTTATCTCCCCTGCTAGTCATGAAAACAACCTTAAATTGTTATCAATTTTTTTTTTTTCAAATCATTTGAAGAAATTAGGTTATGCTTTTCCCTTTAATTTTATTTCATTTTTAAATTCTAAATAAAGAGGAAAATTATTTTGAGCTCATGGCTTTTTATTCAGTATTTTCTTATGCCGAATTTTCAGTTGTGTCTTAACCGAGCGTGTGAGAGAAGTTTCACTTAGAAACCTCGAAATTTGGAAAACGTCCAAGAAAACGAGAGTTAACAATGGTATTTACTATAACAGGATTACTTTTTATGTGGTATTTAATAATAATATTATTGTTGTTAATAACAATATTAAAGGATTAAATATTTATCCTTCATATTGGAACAAAATCTTAAATTACACAGGGTGACTGTTATACTTATTTCATCGACCCCAGAAGATTGGATGAAATGGCGTTATTCAGGTTTTATTTCTTTCTTCAACCCAGCACGAGTAAAAATGAACTGGATCCAAAAACGTATCGAAACCGTTCTCACGTAGCTGGCTCGGTGAGAACGTATCTTTTGCCTCAAACTTTTTTTTTTACCTGAAAAAATCCTAGAAATCTATATTTAAGCGAAAGTAAAATGAGCAGTAAATATACAGATGAAGATAATTGAAACACATGGACGTTAACTGCATATTTTCACTGACGCATGAAATAAGATTACCGAATGTCTGTGTCTCTTTCATACACACACATATATGTAAATTAAGTATAGAAATTTCTATTTCAGATTTTCACAAAAAACTTAACGTTTTCTCTGTATGTATGTATGTATGTATGTATATATATATAAACATTTCCTCTGTATGTATATGCATATGTGTGTACACATAGACGTTCGATTAATATTTCATTTTTAATTTAAAATTTAAATCCCAAACTATCAAACTCAAGATCACCGAGTTTATTTTACACTTCAACTACAGGAAACGAAAATTCTCAGCTAATAATATATATATATATATTATAAAGATTAACCATACTCTACAACCCAGAGTATCGTGTACTCTTGAGTAATGGTCTAACCAGTTTCAAACTGAATCCATCCCGATTTATATATATAACTATTTGTATTTAGAGAGCTATATACGAAAGTATATGATTGCCAAATAGTTTTATACAAAGCCCAATGCGTTTACTTAGTTTTAGGTGGGAGATACGAGAGATATTCTTAAGATAAAATATACAAAAAGATAGATGTACATACAGAGCATTTTCAACCAAAGATATATACACACATATATATATAATACCCTCGAATGAACAAATAATTATAATTGGTTAGCGGCATTTAAATATATATAATACAGAGCAAAAAACCCTTAATCGGGAATATTAACTGAAGTAGTGGTTCCCAACCTTTTCACTTCAAAGAACACTTATTAATTTTAAAGAAATGTTCTCAGACACCATGCAACAATTACTCCCCTTCTAGATTGTTATACGAGAAGAATGACATCTAAAAGAGAAATGTTTATATTTAGAGAAGAATAGATACTCAAGAGTGTATATATTATTATGTTTATATTTAGAGAAAAATGGATACCCCAATAGTGTGTGTGATGTGTTTTTTTAAATTTTTATTTTTTCTAAGCACTTGGAAATTTGATAAAAGTGAAATATTTATATATTTAAAGAAGAATGGTGTTTCAATGACGTGTGTATACTATTGTGTTTATAACAAAGTGCTTGAAATGGGTTAGAGAAGGAAAGAAATATTTATAATAGTGTTTTGTAGTTTGCTAACGAAATACTTGAAAATTTGAATTTATCTCACGACACCCTCGCTAGACTAGGAATTATATAGCTTGTACAGTCGCATGTCTATCTACCTATTTCACCGAAACATTTCATAAACATTACAGAAAAGGAAAATTTTTGTGCTCATTTTTTACTTTTATCTTTCGTTTTAAGTCTCTTGTAATTATCACAGAAATTCAACAGTATCTGTACAAAATGAAATACATTAGAGATTATTCATTACCCAACTTAAGGACAAATTTCTGGGAGGTTTAGGAGACTTAGAAACGAAAGAATGCCACCATGCAGTTCCTTGAAATATTTTGTTTTTAAATAAAATGATTAAAATTATCTATGATATATATATATGTGTGTGTGTGTGTATTAGTCTAAACTAAAATATCTTCCCAATACGACCTCCACACAGAAGAAATACCTTCAGTGTGGCCTGTCACACAACTCTTTATAGTTAATTATTAAATTATTATTATCATACTCGCAGACATTATGAAAATCAAATCCCGCCGAGGTTATCTTTGCCTTTCATCCTTACGGGGTCGATAAAATAAAGTACCAGTAATGCACTGGATATGTGCTGGCCTTGTGCCTAAAGTAGAAACAATTATGAAAATTGTCTTTGTAATGTCACCTCAGTCGTTGCCCTTCTGACCCCAAAAAAATCATCCCTACGGGATCGATAAAATAAAGTACCAGTCACGCACTGGGGTTGATTTAATCGACTTTCCCCTCCCCTAAAATTGCTGGCCTTGTGCCTATATAAGTAACTATTATTAGTAGTAGTAGTGTGAGAAATGGCCTACGTGCCGCTGTGGATATAATAACCATAGCTTGATGCTGACTATAAAGAAAGAAGTTATAGAGTGAGAAAAAAAGGGTTGAGAAACATAGTTAATGAAAGATAAGGTAAAAAAAGACAAGAAAATAGTAAATCAAAGAGAAAACAAGCTGTTCCCAGGATGTGTACACACAAACAAGAGACATATGGGGAAAGAAACAGAAAATGTTAAAGAGAAAACGAGTTAACCCTTTTGAAAATCACTTGGTGAAAATCACTTCTGCTTCTAATAAAGAAAAAAAACCCATTCGTTATTTAAATTAAAACCTTACAACATAATTTTATATAAGAACCATATGTTAAGATGTGTTACAAATACAATGTTAAGAATATAATAATTCATAATTTTTAGTAAATCTCTCCAAACTTTTCATTACTTAATTAAAATACGAGTGAGTGTATTTCTTTCTAGAAATATTATGAAAGGATAAAGTTTGAGAGAGAGAAAGGAAGAAAGAGTAACTAATAGAAAAAAAGAGAAGATTAATAGTGATAACAAGGGTGATCTATAGATAGAAGAGTTGTGAACTCAGTGGAACTAAGAGCAAAATAGAAAGCAAGATATTGATACTCGGGGAGAGAGAAGTAATAAAGAACGGAGTAAAATGTGAAAGAGAGGGGAAAGAGAAATAGGACGAGAAAGAAAGCAACTATTTGGTTTATTTTGATATTTTATGTGTAAAACGCGTGGCTTAGTGGTTTAGGTGTTTGGCTCAGGTGATGCGTTGAGTCCTTGAGCAAGACACTATTTCCCACTGCTCCAGTTAACTCAGCTGGAAAGAATTGAGTTGTACTTCTATTTCGAAGGGCCAGCCTCGTCATACACTGTGTCAAACTGAATCTCCCTGAGAACTACATTAAAGGTACGTGTCTGTGGAATGCTCAGTCACTTGCACTCTAATACAAGATAGACTGTACCTGTAATTCAAAGGGACTGCCTTGTCACATTGTCATGCTGAATCTCCCCGAGAACTACGTTAAGGGTACATGAGTTAGTGGAATGCTCAGTCCCCTGAACTACAAAAGTTGGACAAGATACTTATAATTCAAAGTGTCAGTAATGTCATGCTGAATCTTCCTGAGAACTACGTTAAGGTTTATACATATCTGTGCACGTTAATTTCACAAGCTGAGTGACAGTTCAATTAACTGGAACACTCGTCATCGTAACTGACGGAAATCCAATAGTAAATTCCCAGAACCAACACGAGAATGTTGGTGGTGGTGTTGAAATAAGGGTAGAAGTACGAGGGTCGACTGAAAAGTTCAAAGGCTGACCAAGATACTCTCATGGAACGACCAAATGAGGTTTATATTTCAACAGAGTCCCTAGAAAGAAACGATGCAGTTATTAATAAGAGTTGGAATTAATGCATGCAAGATTCCACAGCCCTAGCATTACTCTTTCATAATCAGCCTATGACCAAGATACTCTCATGGAATGACCAAATGAGGTTTATATTTCAACAGTCCCGAGAAAGAAACGAGGCTGTTATTAATAAGAAAAGTTGAAATTAATACATGCAAGATTCCACAGCCCTAGCATTACTCCTTCAAAGTCAGCCTATGAACTTTTCAACTAACCCTACTACCCACAACCACATGCTCACTCCAGATATCAAACCAACTTAGAACCAGTAAATTAATTGATTATTTTAATGTTTCTTGTTTTGTTTTGTTTTTCTTCCTTTTAAGTTTTCTTTTATTATAAACTACAAAAAAAAATCTTTCAGTTCAGGGAGGCTACGAAAAAATTCAACAAAAAATTTAAATTTTTTTTTAGTGGCCTTTGGGCATTTTTTTTTCACCTTTTTAAACTTATGCTTCTGTTGCCCCTTGTCTTCTTTTTGTTTTTCTTTCTCTCTTGCTTTTGTTTCTTAACTATAAGGGATACTAACTAGACATCTCTCTATAGCCTGTTATGGCTTACTGGCTTCCGTAATTAGACTGCAGACTTTCGACTATATCGACCCTAGTACATTTTTCTTTTCAAGTCTAGTAATTATTTTGCCGATCTTTTTTTTTTCTTAGCCGTTGTGACGGGGCATATAGGAAAATGAAAAAAAAATCTCGTCCGCTTCACCGGATTCATTGCGTCCATATGATAAGATTAAGAGTTCCTCGTCGGTTCGTGTGTATGTATGTGTACATGCATACATGACATACATATGCATACAAACACACGACATACATAATTATTTTCATTTACAGAAATTACCGGAAGTTGTATATATTAAAAAGGAGGTTTTCAATAGTTATTTTATATAAGGCCAAACCGATAATAAAATATCTCTCTATTTATTAAACATATTAAATACCGCATACGTGTTTGCGTTTTCCTGTTTCTTTCTCTCCCATAATTTAGCTGTCCGACAAAAAGAAACCGATAAAATAAGTACCAGACTGGGAGAAGAACAAAAATGGTACTTGTGCCGATATGATCTATTAAAACCCCTCGAAGGTGGTGCCCTAGCAAGGCCACAGTCGAATGACTGAATCCAGCAAATGAATGAAAAGTCTAAATTGGTTATTTGCTCTCAATTTATTTCATATATATATAAGTGAGAAAGCACACGGGTATATTTAAAGCTTTTTTTTTTCTTAAAAACGACAGAATGGATATTTTTATAACTGTTACATTAAATGGATTTAAGTTTTGTCAAATATTACCGGCTTCGATCGGTATGTCAATCTTATATATATATATATATATATATATATATATATAAAACGAAGGAAGTGTGGTAAGGAACCAGGTGGACCATAACGCACCAGAGTACTCAATACTTAGGGTAGTAGAGTGGGTAATAGGAAAATGTTCAAGACCCCGACGGCAGAGCTCAAGCCGTTTCGACGGCTAGAGCTGTGCCGTCGGGGTCTTGAACTTTTTCCTATATATATATATATATATATAATAAAGTGTCGGGACCCAACGGTTGAGTTCTTATACATACACATATATATACGAGTGTTTTAAATACCTATGTAGATAAAATATTCAGACATTAACTGAATGTGCATAACAATTATGTGAGCAGAGCACATACGGTAAATATTTTTATGATAAACTTAAAAGTAATTTCAAACACGCGACATGGCAGAAAAATGTAATTTACCGTCACATTTCGCCTGCATACAAAATGCATCATTTTAAGTTATATACGAGGTGTCCCCTAAAATGTCTACACAGCATTCTAACAAAAATGTGTATACATTTTTATGACACACCCTGTATATGCGTGTGGGGTGCCGAGGGGGTAACCACAATTAAAGAAGGTACTCAATGTTGGTAGAGTATAGGCATCTTTATTATATATTTAAAAAATAACTTTTATAGGGTTAGAATAGTTTCATTCGCGTGAAATCAAAACATTCCTGATGATTTCATTCGAATGAAACAGTTCTAGTCCTGTAGAAGTGTAATTTTTATATATAATTGTTTCTACTTTTGGCACAAGGCCAGAAATAACTCAGTGCATTACTGGTACTTTATTTTATCGACAACCGTAAGGATGAAACGCAAAGTTAACCTCGGCATATCATATATACAGGGTGTCCCTAAAAAATGTATACTCACTTCAACAGCATTCTAATAAATGTGTATGCATTTTTGGGGGACACCTTGTAAGTATGTGTGTGTGTGTATGTGTAACGTTTATCACGATCGTACAGCCCCATGCGATGAAGTGGCGGAAGCCCGAGAGAGGAATAGCATACATATACCTTTAAAGTGAATCAAATAGGATATATTAAGAAACAAAATAGGAGAATGAAGTGCCTGTCGGAGTTTGTGAAAAAATAAGGGGAGACACGTGCATGAATTAAAAAGATTAAATCGAGTGTAAGGAAAGGCTGAGGAGGGAGCACAAGGACTAAGGAGCAATAAACACTAAAATAGAACACGTTTGTATGTGTGTGTGTGTGTATGTATATATATATATATATAATGTGTGTGTATACTATTTTTGCCTTTGTGAGTATGTGCGTATATATATATGACTGGCACTCCGTCGGTTACGAAGAGTGTTCTATTTAATCCGATCAACGGAACAGCTTGCTCGAGAAATTAACGTGCAAGTGGCTGAGCATTCCACAGACACGCCTACCCTTAACGTAATTCTCAGGGAGATTCAGCGTGACACAGAATGTGACAAGGCTGGCCCTTCGAATTACAGGCACAACTCATTTTTGTCAGCTGATGTATGTATGTATATACACACACATATATATATATATATATATATATATATATATACAAATTATTCATTAAAGTAATTACCAATTACGGCTTTAAATTAAATATTGATTTACGATCGTGTGTGTGTATTTATATATACATACACACGAAGCTTTATCAAACGCTTACCATATAGATAGACCCATCACACACATAGTAGGCAGAACGTGGAGTATAATGTACCGTTTCCATTTTCTATGGACGGGAGAAGGACCTTCGATAATTTTCTATAATTTTATTATTACATTAGTTGCTCTGGCATTTTATTTGACCTTTTTCTTTCATTTCATCTAATTGCGTTTCAGAGTGGTTCATTCATTTCAGATTTACCGTTCTACTAATGCAAAAGTCATGTGGTTTACTGTAAATTACAGATATTGGACCCACCCAAAAAATCTTACAAGATGCAACGAACCTCATGGGAGGTTAGCTAAACCTACATAGGTGGGAGCCAAAACAATAGCAACGAAATACACAGCTAAGTCTGATGGTGGTTGAGCATATGCCGAACATTCTCCTTGTGATACGTGAGCAATAGTGCCTTCATTTCTCAAGTATAAAGTATTAATAAAGCATTATTATTCTTATTAATATCAATCATTTGCAAAACTCAATAGAAAAATTATTAAAGTTTGCGAAAGCGAAATGGGTGCGCTAAAGTCCAAGATCGCCATGGTCTGGTAGCTTAGCTTTAGATTGAATGAGAAAGACTGATGACCACCCAGTCCTTTTTTTTTAAAACTATCTTGAACTACATTACATAGCTAATGAGTGTACTTCCCTTCTTGATCTATGGAGTGTGATTTGGGGGAGATTTGGCAGTTTTTTTCTAGCGTATCGAACAACTAAGTAGAGATCTTTCATTGATTATAGAGGTTTTGTTTTTTGTGGGGGGTGTTTTTACACACTCGAATAAAAAAATATGTACAGTGCGCCACAGAACAATTGCTAAATATTATTATTATTTATCGAAACAACCTGTACTGTAATTCTAGTTTTTGGAGATGAAAGTTTACTCCGAGATACTGTTAAACGACCTATTATAGTTTTCAACGCAACCTGGCCGCTTTTAGTTTTTGTAGAAAGTTCAGGCCTACTCGTAGACCAGCTAAAAGTGAGCAACCAAATCGCCTTCAAATCACAATACACTGCCTTTAAAAATAAAGGGAGGTCAATCGTTCTAATTTAGCCCTAAGCCAGCCCCAACCTATGATGATCAATGGTACTTCCAGTCGTGACCACCCATCTTTATATTTATTATCAGACACAAGACGGCATAATCCAATGTTATTTGTGGTATTTACTGCAGTTTAATCTCCACCACTTCCCGACTTTGTTTCCTCAAAACTTTCTTAAGCACTAGGCCGGCAATTGGAGGTGAAATGTCGATTTTTAATCGACCCAGTACTCCACTTGTACTTTATTTTATTGAGCTCTTTGAGATTTGAACTCAATATCTATAGAGGCGGAACACATACCGCAAAGCAGTTTGTCAGCAACTCTAATGATTCGACCAGCATATATTTTTATGAAAATTTGCAGATATAAATTTAACGATAATGTTCATAAATTTTTTTTTTTTTCCTTTTCGTCATAATTCGTATTTTTAGAAATTACACTACGGTCTTTGTACAATATCAGCAAGGTATGTTGTTCGTAATCTGAGGAAAGATTTGACTGCTATGTTCAGCAGGTGGAATAATGCCGATATACATACTTCCATGGGTTTGACAGTCCCAAATTAAACTATAAACATAAAAGACAAAACTAACTATGGTAGTTGGTTTAATAAGAGTCAATGAGGGTTTATAAAGGAATTTTAAGGTACTTGTGGGTGAGGGGCACTTGTTACCTTTAGATGTCCCACACGATATATATATATATATATATATATATATATATACACACACACATATATATTTTGGGGATACCCTGTATACATACATATATCAGGTTGATCGGATTCCTGAAGGCGAAACTCAGGAGTGTCCCCTGTCAATCTACTAAATTTGATTCTACTACCAGTATTGGATCACCTCATCAATAGATCTTGTTTTTTTATTTATAATTATATTAAGTCCACAACCCTCAACAGATCTTCATTCTCCTTCATATATATATATTATTCAGATGTACGAATAAAACCATCTTTTATATATATATATATATATATATATATATATATATATATACACATATATATTTTGGGGACACTCCTGAGTTTCGCCTTCAGGAATCCGATCAACCTGATATATGTATGTAGATATATGTGTGCATATATATATATGTGTGTGTGTATGTGTGCGTATGTGTCTGTATATGTGCATATATATGTGCGTGTGTGCATGTGCATATATATATATATATATATAATTTATATCCCTTAGCTTGAAAAACTACGAGTTTATGTCTATATGTGTGTGGGTATATATATATATATATATATATATATATAACGAAGCGATTGAAATAAAGAGAAAATCCAGAGCAGAAAAAAAGTTGTCAAAAATTCCATGACAAACACATACCTTCTAAGGTACTCAGAGTTTCCCCGAAGCGAGTAGATATATATATATATATATATATATAAAATATAAAAATGGTAACAAAGTGATTCTTTTTTTTTTTAGGGGGGAGGGAGGTTATTGCTGTTGCCTTATATTTTTCTTGTTTTTTTTTTTTTAACTTACCACTCTCAGGTCAAGTACTCCATCTTCGGTGTCTTGCAAAAGAGACACAAACTTGGAAGTAAGAAGGCCGAGACTTTTCTCGTGCCGACTAGGTGGTGTTTGGTCTGCACTAGCCATCATGTGGAAATAATAGCAAGCGAGAGAAAGAGAGAGAAAGAAAAAAAACCACACACGCAGCCCCACAAACACCTCGATGAAATAGGTTGTTCTGTGGCGCACTGTACACTGGGTAGACAGTTCCTCCTCTTCCTTCTTTATCTCGTCTCTTTCTCCTCTTCTCTTACCCTAACCTTTCCTCTTTTTTTTCCTCTTTCATTTAAATGATTTGTTGCTATTTTTTTCCTTTCGTCTCTTTTACCTTTAACTTTTTCTTCCTTTCATTCTTATTTCTTTTTCTTTCTACTTATTCCTCCTCTTTCTTTCCCTCAGTCGTTCTTCTCCTTCTATCTATCTATGTCGTTTTACCCTTTCTCTCTGTCAATATTTCCCTTTCTCTCTCTCTTTCTCTCTCTCTCTCTCTTTGTCATTATTACCCTTTCTCTACCTCTCTGTCTATCATTATTAACCTTTTCTTTATTTCTCTCCTTCTCTCTCTTTCTTTCTCTCCCCTTCTCTCATTCATTGTTACCATTTCGCTCTCTCTCTCTCTGTCTATATTACCTTTTCTTCCTTTCTCTCATTATTACCTTCTCTGTCATTATTACTCTCTCTGTTATTACCTTCTCTCTCTTTCTGTTTTCGCTTTCCTTTTCTGCTCTCATTCCTTCTTACGTTCTTTTTTCATCCTTCTCTACTTATTGCTATTTCTTCCTCCTCCTCCTCCTCCTCTACTCTTCCTTCTTGCACCTCATTCCCCACTTCAGTGATATTTTAAAAGTTTCTCACCTTTTCCTTCCTTCTTTTCATTCCCTCACACACTCATTTATTCCTCCCAATATACACTAATTTCTTCACTTCATTATCATTCTCCTCTGCTCGCGTTCTCCTTCACTCTCTCTCTCTCTCTCTCTCTCTCTCTCTCTTCTTATCACTCTTTATCTCAATCCTTCTTTTCCATTCACAATTTACTCCAATTCCTACTTCGTCTCCCATACACACACACACACACACACACACATATATATATATCAATAAATCTGTTCAACTCTCATCCTTGCCTATATATGTTATTACACCCGGCGGCAGCACCTCCTCCTCCGCCTTGTTGCTTTCATTCATTAGAAGAAAGAGTAAGAGATGAAGAAAAAGTTGAAATAAGGAGAGAGAGAGAGAGGTGCTGAAGAAAACGAAAGGCTTATTACACCACAACAAACAGAAAAAGAGAGAGAGGGGGGGGTGAAGAAAAAGAAAGACTTATCACACCGCGACAGAATGAGAGAGAGAGAAACAAAGAGAGTGTGAGAGAGGTATTGATAAAAAGCGAAAGGTTTATCCACACCATGAGAAAAAACCACTCACTTCACGCTTTTCCCACACCTTGTTATTAACTTTCTTTCATTCAAACATTTTCTTACCATCTCTCTCTCTCTGTTAAATATATATATATATATATATATAAAGTTATATATTATCTTTACACACACACGCACATATATATATATATATATATATATATATATATATAACTGAGGAGTTGTGGTAAGGAACTAGATGGACCATAACGCACCAGAGTACTCAATACTTAGGGTAGTAGAGTGAGTAATAGGAGAAAGTATGACCCCCGACGGCAGAGCTCAAGCCGTTTCGACGGCTATTTCTGGACTAAAGTGATATACAATTAGTCCAGAAATAGCCGACGAAAGGGCTTGAGCTCTGCCGTCAGGGTCATACTTTCTCCTATATATATATATATATATATATATATATATAATATTTAATATAGAAATGGCTTCTACAGAACTAGAACTGTTTCTTTCGAAGGAAATCATCAGGAAAGCCCTAAGTCCTGATGATTTCCTTCGAATGAAACAGTTCTAATCCTGTAGAAGCCATTTCTATATTAAATATTGTATATCCTCTACTATGTTTTGCGTACCTTACTTACTGTGGTTACCCCCGATTGAACCCAGGATATATATATATATATATATATATATATATGTTGTGCGTGTGTGTGTACATATAAAAGATAATATATATGTATAATATATAACATTTCTAGGTTTCGCCAACCATTGGCCTAGGCTATATACATATATGAGAATTTCTATATACATGTGATATATATATACAGTATATATATATATATATATATATATAATATTCTCCTCCGCCACTTCTCTCTTCATTCATAATCCAACTCCTGGGGGCAACTTCTTTCTACGTAGTAGTCACAACGACCTGCCCCTTACGTTAAGCAGCCATAGACATTAAATGTGAGTGTGTGTGCTTATCTCCCGCAAAAAATCCCTTGCTTGGAGACCACATGGTTTTAAGTCATAAAACTTGAAGCGAACTACTAAAATATTTGATCGAGCGATTCTTCAATATGTTGCATAGCAAGATAATTTTTCTCTCTCTTTTTTTAAGGGCATTCACGGGAAGGGATCAGCTCGAAGCTGACACACTTTATACTGAATACTTTTTACAGTTATATTTCCAATTTGACTTTTACTGAAGTATATATATTATATATATATATGTGTGTGTGTATGTATATATATATATAGAGAGAGAGAGAAGTGGTAGCACAACAGTTAGTTCACCATACCGAGAACAATTGTTTCACCTTAGCGGATGCTCAGCTGAAGATCCGCTAAGGTGAAACAATTGTTCTCGGTATGGTGAACTAACTGTTGTGTTACCACTTCTACCTAACTCGTCCCATGGACTGAGTGCTCTACCACTACGGATATTACCTTCCAGTGTTCTACCTCTCTCTCTCTATTTTTTCTTTTTTTCTTTTTACGTCCGCTTTTTCCCTGCTTGCAAGGGTGGGACGGGAACTGATTTGGCTTGATTTCTACAGCTGGATGCCCTTCCTAACACCAACCTCATTTACAGTGAGTGCTGGGTGCTTTTTTGCCATGGCACCTCCACGACCACTTTGCAGTGGAATGATAGGGACCCCAGTCCCTATCATCTCATTTCTACAGCTGAGTAAACTCGAGCAATGTGAAATAAAGTGTCTTGCTCAAGGACACAACACATCACCCAGTCTATTATAGACTATCATTGTAAGCTCTCTCTACCTTGGAGTGAAATTAAAATCCTGACAATGACGTTCACATATAGCGTGGTAACAGAACAAATATATGACCACTCCCAAATATGACATACTCTCCAAGTATCAGTCACTCTCCGACAGGGTTGCAGTTGAGCCCCTAGCAGTGGAGACTTCTGGTGTCCTTGGCCCTCAGGCTACCTCCCTACTAACCACCATATGCATTGAACCGGCTAGCCGCAGGTGTGAGCCTCGCGAGATGGAATGGCTCTTCCAATGCATCTCCCTTACCATCCTCCATGGAAACGCTTTCTCCATTCTGTCCGCTAAGGCGGTGGGGCAGCCAGCATGTGGGACCCCATTTACTCATAATAGAGATGGGGAGAGCGAGAGAAGGAGGCAATGACAGTGGGAGTTCGGCTCTTCTGTGTTCGGACCAAGTGTGCAGCATTAGTTTCCTTGAGTAAGACACTTTATTTCACATTGCTCCAGTTTACTCAGCTGTAGAAATGAGATGATAGGGACTGGGGGTCCCTATCATTCCACTGCAAAGTGGTCGTGGAGGTACCACAGAAAAAAAGCACCCAGCACTCACTGTAAATGAGGTTGGTGTTAGGAAGGGCATCCAGCTGTAGAAATCAAGCCAAATCAGTTCCCGTCCCACCCTTGCAAGCAGGGAAAAGTGGACGTAAAATGATGATATATAATACATAAATATATAAACTTCAATCTGTTATTTTAATAAATATATATATATATATAATACATACACACACACATATATATATGTATATATAATAGTAATGAGTATAATCGAAATTGCAGCTGTAAGTAGCATATTAATACCCGATCTTCGAAGACAGTCACAAAGCACTCGATGATAAAGTAATTAATTCATTTCTCCTCAGAGTCAACACGAGAAGTAAAGTAATAGTGACACAATGGATAATTGTTTCTACTTTAGGCACAAGGCCAGCAATTACCCAGTGCATTACTGGTACTTTATTTTATCGACCCCGTAAGGATGAAAGGGAAAGTCAACCTCGGCGGGATTTGAACTCAGATCGTAAAGGGACGTAACTATGCTGTAAAGCATGGCGTCCGACCCTCTACCGATACTGCCAATCCACCGCCCTAGTGACACAATGGATAATGTGACCGGGGCCATGTTGCCAGGTTAATACTACAACGACAAAAATACAGGCAGGTTAAAGACAAACTTGGACCTGATTGATAGATATTAATCGATAAATATCTTCGATAGGTTTCTGGGAATCCGGAAGTTACATTCCAAGTTGCGTAATATATATGTAAGTTAGTTATGCATCCTAAGATGGAACGGGGATATCCCTTGATCAACAGATTTTTCATATATATATGTATGTATATTCAAAATATACTATACATACATTCATGTATACATCGCTATTTCAGAGCACCAATCCTAATACCTAATTTTTGCTGGACCGGCAATCGCTCTGTATAATCAGCTCCTGATTTTTACTGGAATTCTATAAGAATCCAGCTTCTATAATTTTCGGCAGAAGCAGGGGAGTACATGGCTCTGATGAATGCCAACCAGCGTGAAACTGACTGTCAGCTTCTCTACCTTCTTTTGCCAAAAAGAAGTAAATGACATAGTCACTACTTTAAAACTGATAGTGTATGGTCTTCTAAATGTTTTTAAAACATATGGTATATTGCCAAATATACTATATATACATTCATGTATACATCGTTATTTCAGAGCACCAATCCTAATATATATATATATATATATATATATATATATATATATATAAATGTATGTATAGTATATTTGATAATATACTGTATGTTCAATTAAAAACATTTTGAAGACCATTCGCTATGAATTTTAAAGTAGTGACTATGTCACTTACTTATTCTCAGCAAAAACAAAGGGGAGTAATCGACAGTCCTGTT
Source organism: Eledone cirrhosa (assembly GCA_964016885.1). Lineage (NCBI taxonomy): Eukaryota > Metazoa > Mollusca > Cephalopoda > Octopoda > Eledonidae > Eledone > Eledone cirrhosa. Next base: position 16,680,789 of record OZ024756.1, read on the forward strand.
TTTCGCTCGTTCGCGGTTATCAAGACTACTCACCCCTTCGCTTCTGCCAAGAATTATAGAAGCTGCATTCTTATAGAATTCCAGTAATGTTTAAGAGCTGATTAAACAGAGCAGTTGTTTTGCTGAGAATAAGTGACATAATCACTATTTTAAAACTCATAGCGAATGGGCTTCAAAATGTTTTAATTAAACATACAGTATATTATCAAATATATTATTCATACATTCATATATACATCGCTATTTCAGAGCACCAATACTAATATATGTATATAAATTCAAATAATTTTAAAAGTCATACAATGCGTTAGAAAATTAACGGTGCCAAAATAACAATAGAATTTTACCTTAGCAAATTTAATTATCCCAAATATTTTTGGATTTAAAAACCTATTATCAAGGGAGTATCTCTGTGAAGGTCTTAAAAGATCAGTCGGAGATGAGTTGTTGTTAGGATGGCAGATTTAATTTAAATGCATATATATGTGTGTGTATGTGTGTGTTGTGTGAGCTTGTATATGTGTGTGTGTGACCTTGTATATGTTTATATATATGTGTGTGTGTGCATTATTATCATCATCATTGGATTCACATCTGTTCTCCCATGTTTGCATGGATTAGACAAGTCTTTCCCAACAAACTATCTCTCCATTTGTTTCTTTTCTCAGTTATCTCATTTGTGCGGTTCAATATCCTGGGATCAGCTGTCACCATTTCTGCTCACATCTTCCTTGATCTTCCTCTAAAATAGCACCCTTGATTTATTTATTTCCTGTGTCACCTTATTTCATTTGAGAGGTTCAATATCCTGGGATCAGCTGTCACCACTTCTGCTCACATCTTCCTTGATCTTCCTCTAAAATAGCACCCTTGATTTATTTATTTCCTGTGTCACCTTATTTCATTTGTGAGGTTCAATATCCTGGGATCAGCTGTCACCACTTCTGCTCACATCTTCCTTGATCTTCCTCTAAAATAGCACCCTTTATTTATTTATTTCCTGTGTCACCTTATTTCATTTGAGAGGTTCAATATCCTGGGATCAGCTGTCACCACTTCTGCTCACATCTTCCTTGATCTTCCTCTAAAATAGCACCCTTGATTTATTTATTTCCTGTGTCACCTTATTTCATTTGTGAGGTTCAATATCCTGGGATCAACTGTCACCATTTCTGCTCACATCTTCCTTGATCTTCCTCTAAAATAGCACCCTTGATTTATTTATTTCCTGTGTCACCTTATTTCATTTGAGAGGTTCAATATCCTGGGATCAACTGTCACCATTTCTGCTCACATCTTCCTTGATCTTCCTCTAAAATAGCACCCTTGATTTATTTATTTCCTGTGTCACCTTATTTCATTTGAGAGGTTCAATATCCTGGGATCAGCTGTCACCATTTCTGCTCACATCTTCCTTGATCTTCCTCTAAAATAGCACCCTTGATTTATTTATTTCCTGTGTCACCTTATTTCATTTGAGAGGTTCAATATCCTGGGATCAGCTGTCACCATTTCTGCTCACATCTTCCTTGATCTTCCTCTAAAATAGCACCCTTGATTTATTTATTTCCTGTGTCACCTTATTTCATTTGTGAGGTTCAATATCCTGGGATCAACTGTCACCACTTCTGCCCACATCTTCCTTGATCTTCCTCTAAAATAGCTCACTCGATTTATTTATTTCCTGTATCACTTTATTTCATTTGTGAGGTTTCACATCCTGAGATCAGCTGTCACCATCCCTGTCCACAACTTCATTGGTTTCCATCTTCCATGATACTTTTCCAAATGAAATAGAACATACTCCTAATTCAAGTGGCACCCATGACATATGCCATGTTTGCCATACCCTAGTTATGACTCTGAATACAGGGCATATCTTAGTTATGACTCTGAATACAGGGCATATCTTAGTTATGACTCTGAATACAGGGCATATCTTAGTTATGACTCTGAATACAGGGCATATCTTAGTTATGACTCTGAATACAGGGCATATCTTCACCCAACAATCCACATTGAATCCATACACACTACATGTCTGTACCAGTGCAATCTTCTTTCCTGCAAACAATATCCAATACAAGATTCCTTTTATGCCCAGATTTTCATCTCATGCGACCTGCTATATTTTCAATTAAGTCCATCAATAATGATTTTTTTTTTCTTTAAAGAGAAATCAATGGTGAGTAATGCTTTCTATTGATTGAAGAACATCTATGTTTACCCCGCAGTATGTATGTATATATACATTCATACATATGTATGTATATATACACATCCATACACATGTATATATATACAGTTATATACGTATATATATATATATATATATATATATATATATATATATATATATATATATATATATAAATGAAAGGTATAGAAAACATTGTAGCAAAAAGCCAACAGTATTCCATAGTATATATATATATATATATATATATTTATAAATGAAAATAGAGAAATTAATGTGAGCAAGAAGCCAAGAGTAATTTATACATATTTATATATATATACACATTCATACATATGAATATATATATACATTCATACACATGTATGTATATATATATATATATATATATACATATACATACATATGAATGAAGGCACGGCTATGTGGTGATATATGTATAATCATACACCCATGACTGCATTTATGTGTGTGTGTGTATATATATATATACATGTATATATTATATATATATATATATATATATATATATATATATATATATATATATATATATATATATACACACACATACATACATATATGAATGAAGGCATGGCTGCATGGTGATATATGTAAATATATATATATGTATATATATATATATATTTACACACACACACACACACACACACACACACACACACCTCACACACACACATATATATACATATGCATATATAAGTGAGAAGTCAACAAGGAAAGTAAGAGAGATGAACAATAAAATACAGTGATGATATATTAGTTCAATGCTAGATATTGGAAAACTCTCAGTGTAAAACTATCAAAGGAAGAGGATGGACAGAAGTTAAAAAAGAAAACAAGGAAAAAAGGATTTTATATATATGTATATATATATATGGGATAACAAAGCTCAGGGACAACCAGAATGGCTTCAGAGAGGGAAGATCAACCACCAGTCACATCCTGATGCTGAGGAGGATATTAGAGGGAGCTAGAGCAAAGCGCCTTCCTGCGGTCATGGTTTTCATTGACTTTAGG
>OZ024756.1:16689026-16729026 GCA_964016885.1 Eledone cirrhosa
TATACCATTGACCATAGAAAGGTGTAAGTGTATTAGTAGCAATCAGCAGGCGTGGCTTATGGATGGGGTGTGGTGAAGCAGTTGGTTTTGGAACCACTTGGTGGTGTTGCTAGCTGTGTGGTGGAGCAGTTGGTTTTGGAACCACTTGGTGGTGTGGTTAGCTGTGTGGTGAAGCAGTTGGTTTTGGAAACACTTGGAGGTGTGGTTAGCTGTGTGGTGAAGCAGTTGGTTTTGGAACCACTTGGTGGTGTGGTTAGCTGTGTGGTGAAGCAGTTGGTTTTGGAACCACTTGGTGTGGTTAGCTGTGTGGTGAAGCAGTTGGTTTTGGAACTACTTGGTGGTGTGGCTAGCTGTGTGGTGAAGCAGTTGGTTTTGGAACTACTTGGTGGTGTGGTTAGCTGTGTGGTGAAGCAGTTGGTTTTGGAACCACTTGGAGGTGTGGCTAGCTGTGTGGTGAAGCAGTTGGTTTTGGAACCACTTGGTGGTGTGGTTAGCTGTGTGGTGAAGCAGTTGGTTTTGGAACCACTTGGTGGTGTGGTTAGCTGTGTGGTGAAGCAGTTGGTTTTGGAACCACTTGGTGGTGTGGTTAGCTGTGTGGTGAAGCAGTTGGTTTTGGAACCACTTGGAGGTGTGGCTAGCTGTGTGGTGAAGCAGTTGGTTTTGGAACCACTTGGAGGTGTGGCTAGCTGTGTGGTGAAGCAGTTGGTTTTGGAACCACTTGGTGGTGTGGTTAGCTGTGTGGTGAAGCAGTTGGTTTTGGAACCACTTGGTGGTGTGGTTAGCTGTGTGGTGAAGCAGTTGGTTTTGGAACCACTTGGTGGTGTGGTTAGCTGTGTGGTGAAGCAGTTGGTTTTGGAACCACTTGGAGGTGTGGCTAGCTGTGTGGTGAAGCAGTTGGTTTTGGAACCACTTGGTGGTGTGGTTAGCTGTGTGGTGAAGCAGTTGGTTTTGGAACCACTTGGTGTGGTTAGCTGTGTGGTGAAGCAGTTGGTTTTGGAACCACTTGGTGGTGTGGTTAGCTGTGTGGTGAAGTAGTTGGTTTTGGAACCACTTGGTGGTGTGGTTAGCTGTGTGGTGAAGCAGTTGGTTTTGGAACCACTTGGTGTGGTTAGCTGTGTGGTGAAGCAGTTGGTTTTGGAACCACTTGGTGGTGTGGTTAGCTGTGTGGTGAAGCAGTTGGTTTTGGAACCACTTGGAGGTGTGGCTAGCTGTGTGGTGAAGCAGTTGGTTTTGGAACCACTTGGAGGTGTGGCTAGCTGTGTGGTGAAGTAGTTGGTTTTGGAACCACTTGGTGGTGTGGTTAGCTGTGTGGTGAAGCAGTTGGTTTTGGAACCACTTGGAGGTGTGGCTAGCTGTGTGGTGAAGCAGTTGGTTTTGGAACCACTTGGTGGTGTGGCTAGCTGTGTGGTGAAGCAGTTGGTTTTGGAACCACTTGGTGGTGTGGCTAGCTGTGTGGTGAAGCAGTTGGTTTTAGAACCACTTGGTGGTGTGGTTAGCTGTGTGGTGAAGCAGTTGGTTTTGGAACCACTTGGTGGTGTGGCTAGCTGTGTGGTGAAGCAGTTGGTTTTGGAACCACTTGGTGGTGTGGCTAGCTGTGTGGTGAAGCAGTTGGTTTTGGAACCACTTGGTGGTGTGGCTAGCTGTGTGGTGAAGCAGTTGGTTTTGGAACCACTTGGTGGTGTGGCTAGCTGTGTGGTGAAGCAGTTGGTTTTGGAACCACTTGGTGGTGTGGCTAGCTGTGTGGTGAAGCAGTTGGTTTTGGAACCACTTGGTGGTGTGGCTAGCTGTGTGGTGAAGCAGTTGGTTTTGGAACCACTTGGTGGTGTGGCTAGCTGTGTGGTGAAGCAGTTGGTTTTGGAACCACTTGGTGGTGTGGCTAGCTGTGTGGTGAAGCAGTTGGTTTTGGAACCACTTGGTGGTGTGGTTAGCTGTGTGGTGAAGCAGTTGGTTTTGGAACCACTTGGTGTGGTTAGCTGTGTGGTGAAGCAGTTGGTTTTGGAACCACTTGGTGGTGTGGCTAGCTGTGTGGTGAAGCAGTTTGTTTTGGAACCACTTGGTGGTGTGGTTAGCTGTGTGGTGAAGCAGTTGGTTTTGGAACCACTTGGTGTGGTTAGCTGTGTGGTGAAGCAGTTGGTTTTGGAACCACTTGGTGTGGTTAGCTGTGTGGTGAAGCAGTTGGTTTTGGAACCACTTGGTGTGGTTAGCTGTGTGGTGAAGCAGTTGGTTTTGGAACCACTTGGTGGTGTGGTTAGCTGTGTGGTGTAGCAGTTGGTTTTGGAACCACTTGGTGGTGTGGTTAGCTGTGTGGTGAAGCAGTTGGTTTTGGAACCACTTGGTGGTGTGGTTAGCTGTGTGGTGAAGCAGTTGGTTTTGGAACCACTTGGTGTGGTTAGCTGTGTGGTGAAGTAGTTGGTTTTGGAACCACTTGGTGGTGTGGTTAGCTGTGTGGTAAAGCAGTTGGTTTTGGAACCACTTGGTGTGGTTAGCTGTGTGGTGAAGCAGTTGGTTTTGGAACCACTTGATGGTGTGGTTAGCTGTGTGGTAAAGCAGTTGGTTTTGGAACCACTTGGTGGTGTGGTTAGCTGTGTGGTGAAGCAGTTGGTTTTGGAACCACTTGGTGTGGTTAGCTGTGTGGTGAAGCAGTTGGTTTTGGAACCACTTGGTGGTGTGGTTAGCTGTGTGGTAAAGCAGTTGGTTTTGGAACCACTTGGTGGTGTGGCTAGCTGTGTGGTGAAGCAGTTGGTTTTGGAACCACTTGGTGGTGTGGTTAGCTGTGTGGTGAAGCAGTTGGTTTTGGAACCACTTGGTGGTGTGGTTAGCTGTGTGGTGAAGCAGTTGGTTTTGGAACCACTTGGTGTGGTTAGCTGTGTGGTGAAGTAGTTGGTTTTGGAACCACTTGGTGGTGTGGTTAGCTGTGTGGTAAAGCAGTTGGTTTTGGAACCACTTGGTGTGGTTAGCTGTGTGGTGAAGCAGTTGGTTTTGGAACCACTTGGTGGTGTGGTTAGCTGTGTGGTAAAGCAGTTGGTTTTGGAACCACTTGGTGGTGTGGTTAGCTGTGTGGTGAAGCAGTTGGTTTTGGAACCACTTGGTGTGGTTAGCTGTGTGGTGAAGCAGTTGGTTTTGGAACCACTTGGTGGTGTGGTTAGCTGTGTGGTAAAGCAGTTGGTTTTGGAACCACTTGGTGGTGTGGCTAGCTGTGTGGTGAAGCAGTTGGTTTTGGAACCACTTGGTGTGGTTAGCTGTGTGGTGAAGCAGTTGGTTTTGGAACCACTTGGTGTGGTTAGCTGTGTGGTGAAGTAGTTGGTTTTGGAACCACTTGGTGGTGTGGTTAGCTGTGTGGTGAAGTAGTTGGTTTTGGAACCACTTGGTGGTGTGGTTAGCTGTGTGGTGAAGCAGTTGGTTTTGGAACCACTTGGTGTGGTTAGCTGTGTGGTGAAGCAGTTGGTTTTGGATCCACTTGGTGGTGTGGTTAGCTGTGTGGTGAAGCAGTTGGTTTTGGAACCACTTGGTGGTGTGGTTAGCTGTGTGGTGAAGCAGTTGGTTTTGGAACCACTTGGTGGTGTGGTTAGCTGTGTGGTGAAGCAGTTGGTTTTGGAACCACTTGGTGGTGTGGTTAGCTGTGTGGTGAAGCAGTTGGTTTTGGAATCACTTGGCGGTGTGGTTAGCTGTGTGGTGAAGCAGTTGGTTTTGGAACCACTTGGTGTGGTTAGCTGTGTGGTGAAGCAGTTGGTTTTGGAACCACTTGGTGTGGTTAGCTGTGTGGTGAAGCAGTTGGTTTTGGAACCACTTGGTGTGGTTAGCTGTGTGGTGAAGCAGTTGGTTTTGGAACCACTTGGTGGTGTGGTTAGCTGTGTGGTAAAGCAGTTGGTTTTGGAACCACTTGGTGGTGTGGTTAGCTGTGTGGTGAAGCAGTTGGTTTTGGAACCACTTGGTGTGGTTAGCTGTGTGGTGAAGCAGTTGGTTTTGGAACCACTTGGTGTGGTTAGCTGTGTGGTGAAGTAGTTGGTTTTGGAACCACTTGGTGGTGTGGTTAGCTGTGTGGTAAAGCAGTTGGTTTTGGAACCACTTGGTGGTGTGGTTAGCTGTGTGGTGAAGCAGTTGGTTTTGGAACCACTTGGTGTGGTTAGCTGTGTGGTGAAGCAGTTGGTTTTGGAACCACTTGGTGGTGTGGTTAGCTGTGTGGTGAAGTAGTTGGTTTTGGAACCACTTGGTGGTGTGGTTAGCTGTGTGGTGAAGCAGTTGGTTTTGGAACCACTTGGTGTGGTTAGCTGTGTGGTGAAGCAGTTGGTTTTGGATCCACTTGGTGGTGTGGTTAGCTGTGTGGTGAAGCAGTTGGTTTTGGAACCACTTGGTGGTGTGGTTAGCTGTGTGGTGAAGCAGTTGGTTTTGGAACCACTTGGTGGTGTGGTTAGCTGTGTGGTGAAGCAGTTGGTTTTGGAACCACTTGGTGGTGTGGTTAGCTGTGTGGTGAAGCAGTTGGTTTTGGAATCACTTGGCGGTGTGGTTAGCTGTGTGGTGAAGCAGTTGGTTTTGGAACCACTTGGTGGTGTGGTTAGCTGTGTGGTGAAGTAGTTGGTTTTGGAACCACTTGGAGGTGTGGCTAGCTGTGTGGTGAAGCAGTTGGTTTTGGAACCACTTGGTGGTGTGGTTAGCTGTGTGGTGAAGCAGTTGGTTTTGGAACCACTTGGTGGTGTGGTTAGCTGTGTGGTGAAGCAGTTGGTTTTGGAACCACTTGGTGGTGTGGCTAGCTGTGTGGTGAAGCAGTTGGTTTTGGAACCACTTGGTGTGGTTAGCTGTGTGGTGAAGCAGTTGGTTTTGGAACCACTTGGTGTGGTTAGCTATGTGGTGAAGCAGTTGGTTTTGGAACCACTTGGTGGTCTGGCTAGCTGTGTGGTGAAGCAGTTGGTTTTGGAACCACTTGGTGGTGTGGTTAGCTGTGTGGTGAAGCAGTTGGTTTTGGAACCACTTGGTGGTGTGGTTAGCTGTGTGGTGAAGCAGTTGGTTTTGGAACCACTTGGTGGTGTGGCTAGCTGTGTGGTGAAGCAGTTGGTTTTGGAACCACTTGGTGTGGTTAGCTGTGTGGTGAAGCAGTTGGTTTTGGAACCACTTGGTGTGGTTAGCTGTGTGGTGAAGCAGTTGGTTTTGGAACCACTTGGTGGTGTGGCTAGCTGTGTGGTGAAGCAGTTGGTTTTGGAACCACTTGGTGTGGTTAGCTGTGTGGTGAAGTAGTTGGTTTTGGAACCACTTGGTGGTGTGGTTAGCTGTGTGGTAAAGCAGTTGGTTTTGGAACCACTTGGTGTGGTTAGCTGTGTGGTGAAGCAGTTGGTTTTGGAACCACTTGGTGGTGTGGTTAGCTGTGTGGTGAAGTAGTTGGTTTTGGAACCACTTGGTGGTGTGGTTAGCTGTGTGGTGAAGCAGTTGGTTTTGGAACCACTTGGTGTGGTTAGCTGTGTGGTGAAGCAGTTGGTTTTGGAACCACTTGGTGGTGTGGTTAGCTGTGTGGTGAAGCAGTTGGTTTTGGAACCACTTGGTGGTGTGGTTAGCTGTGTGGTGAAGCAGTTGGTTTTGGAACCACTTGGTGGTGTGGTTAGCTGTGTGGTGAAGCAGTTGGTTTTGGAAGCACTTGGCGGTGTGGTTAGCTGTGTGGTGAAGCAGTTGGTTTTGGAACCACTTGGCGGTGTGGTTAGCTGTGTGGTGAAGCAGTTGGTTTTGGAACCACTTGGTGGTGTGGTTAGCTGTGTGGTGAAGTAGTTGGTTTTGGAACCACTTGGAGGTGTGGCTAGCTGTGTGGTGAAGCAGTTGGTTTTGGAACCACTTGGTGTGGTTAGCTGTGTGGTGAAGCAGTTGGTTTTGGATCCACTTGGTGGTGTGGTTAGCTGTGTGGTGAAGCAGTTGGTTTTGGAACCACTTGGTGGTGTGGTTAGCTGTGTGGTGAAGCAGTTGGTTTTGGAACCACTTGGTGGTGTGGTTAGCTGTGTGGTGAAGCAGTTGGTTTTGGAACCACTTGGCGGTGTGGTTAGCTGTGTGGTGAAGCAGTTGGTTTTGGAACCACTTGGCGGTGTGGTTAGCTGTGTGGTGAAGCAGTTGGTTTTGGAACCACTTGGTGGTGTGGTTAGCTGTGTGGTGAAGTAGTTGGTTTTGGAACCACTTGGAGGTGTGGCTAGCTGTGTGGTGAAGCAGTTGGTTTTGGAACCACTTGGTGGTGTGGTTAGCTGTGTGGTGAAGCAGTTGGTTTTGGAACCACTTGGTGGTGTGGTTAGCTGTGTGGTGAAGCAGTTGGTTTTGGAACCACTTGGTGGTGTGGCTAGCTGTGTGGTGAAGCAGTTGGTTTTGGAACCACTTGGTGTGGTTAGCTGTGTGGTGAAGCAGTTGGTTTTGGAACCACTTGGTGTGGTTAGCTGTGTGGTGAAGCAGTTGGTTTTGGAACCACTTGGTGGTGTGGCTAGCTGTGTGGTGAAGCAGTTGGTTTTGGAACCACTTGGTGGTGTGGTTAGCTGTGTGGTGAAGCAGTTGGTTTTGGAACCACTTGGTGGTGTGGTTAGCTGTGTGGTGAAGCAGTTGGTTTTGGAACCACTTGGTGGTGTGGTTAGCTGTGTGGTGAAGCAGTTGGTTTTGGAACCACTTGGAGGTGTGGCTAGCTGTGTGGTGAAGCAGTTGGTTTTGGAACCACTTGGTGGTGTGGTTAGCTGTGTGGTGAAGCAGTTGGTTTTGGAACCACTTGGTGTGGTTAGCTGTGTGGTGAAGCAGTTGGTTTTGGAACCACTTGGTGGTGTGGTTAGCTGTGTGGTGAAGCAGTTTGTTTTGGAACCACTTGGTGGTGTGGTTAGCTGTGTGGTGAAGCAGTTGGTTTTGGAACCACTTGGTGGTGTGGTTAGCTGTGTGGTGAAGCAGTTGGTTTTGGAACCACTTGGTGGTGTGGTTAGCTGTGTGGTGAAGCAGTTGGTTTTGGAACCACTTGGTGGTGTGGTTAGCTGTGTGGTGAAGCAGTTGGTTTTGGAACCACTTGGTGGTGTGGTTAGCTGTGTGGTGAAGCAGTTGGTTTTGGAACCACTTGGTGGTGTGGTTAGCTGTGTGGTGAAGCAGTTGGTTTTGGAACCACTTGGTGGTGTGGTTAACTGTGTGGTGAAGCAGTTGGTTTTGGGACCACTTGGTGGTGTGGTTAGCTGTGTGGTGAAGCAGTTGGTTTTGGAACCACTTGGTGGTGTGGCTAGCTGTGTGGTGAAGCAGTTGGTTTTGGAACCACTTGGTGGTGTGGTTAGCTGTGTGGTGAAGCAGTTGGTTTTGGAACCACTTGGTGGTGTGGTTAGCTGTGTGGTGAAGCAGTTGGTTTGGGAACCACTTGGTGGTGTGGTTAGCTGTGTGATGAAGCAGTTGGTTTTGGAACCACTTGGTGGTGTGGTTAGCTGTGTGGTGAAGCAGTTGGTTTTGGAACCACTTGGTGGTGTGGTTAGCTGTGTGGTGAAGCAGTTTGTTTTGGAACCACTTGGTGGTGTGGTTAGCTGTGTGGTGAAGCAGTTGGTTTTGGGACCACTTGGTGGTGTGGTTAGCTGTGTGGTGAAGCAGTTGGTTTTGGAACCACTTGGTGGTGTGGCTAGCTGTGTGGTGAAGCAGTTGGTTTTGGAACCGCTTGGTGGTGTGGTTAGCTGTGTGGTGAAGCAGTTGGTTTTGGAACCACTTGGTGGTGTGGCTAGCTGTGTGGTGAAGCAGTTGGTTTTGGAACCACTTGGTGGTGTGGTTAGCTGTGTGGTGAAGCAGTTGGTTTTGGAACCACTTGGTGGTGTGGCTAGCTGTGTGGTGAAGCAGATGTTTTGGAACCACTTGGTGGTGTGGTTAGCTGTGTGGTGAAGCAGTTGGTTTTGGAACCACTTGGTGGTGTGGCTAGCTGTGTGGTGAAGCAGTTGGTTTTGGAACCACTTGGTGGTGTGGTTAGCTGTGTGGTGAAGCAGTTGGTTTTGGAACCACTTGGTGGTGTGGTTAGCTGTGTGGTGAAGCAGTTGGTTTTAGAACCACTTGGTGGTGTGGTTAGCTGTGTGGTGAAGCAGTTGGTTTTGGAACCACTTGGTGGTGTGGCTAGCTGTGTGTGTTTGTATATGTGTGCGTATATATATATATATATAAGCGAAAATATTAATGAAAAAGAGACTAGCCGTTAAATCAGATTTATAAAAAGCTCTTACATGTTTCGCCCAATGGGGCTCTTCTGAGGCAATAAAGGTTACGATACTGTAACTTTTAATTATATATATATATATATCATCATCATCAACATCATCGTTTAATGTCCGTCTTCCACGCTTGCATTGGTTTGGACGGGAGTTTTCCCACTTGAGGCAAGAGTGGTTGTCTTGCTCGCATAGGACTGTCTGGCGGGTTTTCTACGGCTGGATGCCCTTCCTAACACCAACCACGTTTACAGTGTGGACTGGGAGGTTTTTACTGTTACCTGCACGGCCACATTACAGCGTGGACTGTGTGTTTTTTTGTCGTGACACCTACACGACCTCATTTGTTTCGGACTGGATGTTGTGCTACCAACATAACTTTACATTGAAAGGGGTGGTGTGGATGGGGTGGGGGTAGTGGGACGGGGGGGTATTTTTGTTAGAGGTGCCTACTGACTGTAGTAGGTTTCACTTTGTACTTAGGTAAGGCGGGTCTTCTGTATTACTGTGTAGCGCCAAAGATCTTGGTCCAGTGACATTGTCTTGGAGAGGTGTAAGTGTGTGAGGTCGGAGTTTATCATATATATATATATATATATATATATATATATATATTAGTGTATAGTGGTAGCTATGTTGCTTCCGTAGGGGGTATGACAAAATTAGCACTCGATATTCATACAAGGACCATGACTCGAGCTACATGCCGGCGAAACATTTGTAACACCAAATAAACTAAGTCCAGATGCATCACTGATTTTTCTTTTTCTTGATAATATATATATACATATATATATATACAATATATATAATATATATACAAATATAATATATATATACAAATATAATATATATATATACATATATATATACAATATATATAATATATATATATATATATATACAAATATAATATATATATATATATACAAATATATATAAATATATATAATAGAATAAATATATTTTATAAATATAGTTTCCTTTTATTTAATATCATTGTGTATTATATTATACTCAAGAAAACTGTTGAGTGCTCTGAATCAGTTATAAACATTTATATTTGTTGAATTACCAACAAATTTAATATCCCTTCTGCTTATATATATATATATATATATATATATATATATATATGTGTGTGTGTGTGTGTGTAGGAGGTGAGTTTTATTGTAGTACAATAAAGCAATGCAGATATCGGATAAGAAGCACTCTACAGTTTGTAGGACTGGAGTATAAATAATATATAAGATAAACAGATGGTTAAAAGAGTTCCATGTATTTCATTATGCGCATTTCAAAAACAAATATCATCCTGCAATAACATTTGTGTTTTCGTCAGATAAAATAGGAAGACATGATATGAAGGTTAAAATACACTTGTAAATATGTTGATTTAAAACTGCACTATTCACAAGTGTATTTTAACCTTCATATCATGTCTTCCTATTTTATCTGACGAAAACACAAATGTTATTGCATGATGATATTTGTTTTTGAAATGCGCATAATAAAATACATGGAACTCTTTTAACCATCTTTTGATCTTATATATATATATATATATATATATATATATATATATATATATATAAAGTGAAATGACACGAGGCTAAATATGTGGAATTTCCTTAATTTTTTATTACCGTAAACACCAAACACATTTCAGTGGCCAGGTTGCGTAAGAACCCGCTGACCTCATCAGGTGTAAATTGTGTAATAGATGTATACCAACGGAATAATGGTAAGCTTTAGGGAAACAAGCAAAGAAAAACAAAGAAAAACGTGTGTGACTCAGAGACAAACGTAGTAGCATGCTGTCACATTGCGCGCCCGTGTATGTATATATACATATATGTGTGTGTGTGTATAGATATGTATATATATATACACATATATATATGTATATTGCTAGCGTGGAAGATGGACGTTAAACGAAGATGATGATGATATGTGAGTGTATATAGATATGTATACATATATATATACACATATATATATATGTATATTATATACATATATATATTTTACACAAATATATATATATATATGTATATATATATATATTATATTATATATATATATATATATATATTTACATGTGACAGTGAAAGGGGGAGAGTGATGGTTAGACGGTGTGTAATAACAATAATAAATAAATAAATAAATAAATAAATAGAACAGATGTAAAGAAATAAAGAGAGCGAAGGGAGAGAAGTGCGTAAACAATGCCCAGAGAAAGAGAGAGTGTGACAGAGTGTGATCGTATGAGCTGCTCAAGTGTCATAAATAAGTTTCCCTCCAAGTTCGACTATCAAATTCATTCTCATTTAGGGGTCAGTCAGCCTAGCGGTCCCAGTATTACGCAAATTGTAAAGTATGACCACTTATTTTGGGAGAATGTCTATCAGAAGCAACCGTCTCCAACTGATCCGGCTGGGTCCCTAAGTGAGACCAGCAAAGCTCATGGATGTTATCCAACCATCCTGGGTCTTCTGCAAGTTGGTTTTGCCCGTAAAATCTGTCCAGCGTTTCTTTCCTGAGACATTCTAGTCACATGTCCATAGTATTGGAGCTGTGATCTTTCAATTCGGAGAAGTAGCAGCTCTACCTGGGGTGACTCTCTGATCTCTGAGCTACAGATCTGTCCAGCGATTTTTTTCCCTGAGATATTCTAACCATATATCCATAGTATCGGAGCTGTGATCTTTCAATTCAGAGAAGTTGCGGCTCTACCTGGAGTGCCTCTCTGATTTTAAGTTATGGTTCTCCTTGAATTATGAAATGCCATAAGGAAATAAGAACTTTTTCCATTTGAAGTACGTATTCTTCATAGATATAGCTGCTTTTTGTACGTGTAGAAAATACTGAGTTTTTCTCATAAGATATAAGAGAGCTCTATATATATCTACATAATTCTAGTTTTTGTTTCTCAACTTGATACATGAAAAAGATTTTTTGATATATCCCACAAGAAGAACCAGTTTTTAATCAAATTAAGAACAACTTTCTCAAACTGTTTGGCCAGATCAGACGCTCAATTTGTGGTCTCTTTAAAATCTACCTGGTAGGTAACGATACCTGGAAAGAGGAAAAGGGGGGACACCTCAATGGTAGATACGTGGAGCAGATCTTAAAATGATCCCAGTGTTAATGATGGGAGGAACTCAAATGGATGAAAACGAGCAGTTGGCGTGGAAGCCGAGGAGGCCTTTCTCTAAAATTTGCCTGGGGGTTATGATACCGGAATGACCCTTGAATAGCGAATGATAAATACAGACCACACACACGTACACAGTAAACTCTAACAATTAGTGTTACCAGTAGGTTGGTTTCTAAGGAAAAGACACTGAACTGTGTGTGTGGTGGTAGTGGTGGGGAGGGGTAAAGTTAGCGGCGAATTGGCAAAGTCGTTGGAAGGTCAGATAGAATGGTAGAGTAGTTAGAAGGTCAGATAGAATGGTAGAGCCATTAGAAGGTCAGATAGAATGGTAGAGTCGTTAGAAGGTCAGATAGAATGGTAGAGTCGTGAGAAGGTCAGATAGAATGGCAAAGTCGTTAGAAGGTCAGATAGAATGGTAGAGTAGTTAGAAGGTCAGATAGAATGGTACAGTCATTAGAAGGTCAGATAGAATGGTAGAGTCGTTAGAAGGTCAGATAGAATGGTAGAGTCGTTAGAAGGTCAGATAGAATGGCAAAGTCGTTAGAAGGTCAGATAGAATGGTAGAGTTGTTAGAAGGTCAGATAGAATGGCAAAGTCGTTAGAAGGTCAGATAGAATGGTAGAGTTGTTAGAAGGTCAGATAGAATGGCAAAGTCGTTAGAAGATCAGATAGAATGGTAGAGTAGTTAGAAGGTCAGATAGAATGGTACAGTCATTAGAAGGTCAGATAGAATGGTAGAGTCGTTAGAAGGTCAGATAGAATGGTAGAGTCGTTAGAAGGTCAGATAGAATGGCAAAGTCGTTAGAAGGTCAGATAGAATGGTAGAGTTGTTAGAAGGTCAGATAGAATGGCAAAGTCGTTAGAAGGTCAGATAGAATGGTAGAGTTGTTAGAAGGTCAGATAGAATGGCAAAGTCGTTAGAAGGTCAGATAGAATGGCAGAGTCGTTAGAAGGTCAGATAGAATGGTAGAGTCGTTAGAAGGTCAGATAGAATGGCAAAGTCGTTAGAAGGTCAGATAGAATGGTAGAGTCGTTAGAAGGTCAGATAGAATGGTAGAGTTGTTAGAAGGTCAGATAGAATGGTAGAGTCGTTAGAAGGTCAGATAGAATGGCAAAGTCGTTAGAAGGTCAGATAGAATGGCAAAGTCGTTAGAAGGTCAGATAGAATGGCAGAGTCGTTAGAAGGTCAGATAGAATGGCAAAGTCGTTAGAAGGTCAGATAGAATGGCAGAGTCGTTAGAAGGTCAGATAGAATGGTAGAGTTGTTAAAAGGTCAGATAGAATGGCAAAGTCGTTAGAAGGTCAGATAGAATGGTAGAGTCGTTAGAAGGTCAGATAGAATGGTAGAGTTGTTAGAAGGTCAGATAGAATGGCAAAGTCGTTAGAAGGTCAGGTAGAATGGCAAAGTCGTTAGAAGGTCAGATAGAATGGCAGAGTCGTTAGAAGGTCAGATAGAATGGTAGAGTCGTTAGAAGGTCAGATAGAATGGTAGAGTCGTTAGAAGGTCAGATAGAATGCTTTGCTGTATTCGTTTCGACTTTCTATTCTCTGAGTTCAAATCCCGCAGAGGTCAATTTTGCCGTTCATCAATTCGAGGTAGATAAAAAAAAGTTCCAGTCAAGTACTGATATCAATACTTCCTCTGTATCTCTTTCTCACTTCTTCTCATTCCCACTCTCTCTCTCTCTCTCTCTCCTTGTCTGAAAGAAATCTGCCTGAAAGACGATGGGTTCCAGCAGGTTTTAAAAATGTCGCAGAAACCTCGTATGACAATGCTGCGCCCCTACGACACCCTCAGGAGTTACGGGTCTGTACTGTTAACCTGACCGATTCTTTGGAAAGAGAAAACCAAGGACAACCCAGAGAGATTAAATCCTAAAATGGTCTGAATACCAATCATAGTCAGAACTCAGTGCAATGACGAAGAACTGGAGGGGCAGGGTCTCTCTATAATATGTCGGGGAGGGGGTTATCATACCTGGAAATTACAAACTTAGGACACCCTAGTGGTGAAGGGAAGTTTTATTTGTGGAAGAAATGACGGACACGGCAAGTACCAACAGTTTAATATATATCTTTACTTCACTTCAGCAAAAAGGAAAAAATTACTTCGAATCGTAAATATAATAATTTCTACTAGAGGCACAAGGCCAGCAATTTGGGGGAGGAGAAAGTCGATTATATCGAGATCCCCAGTGCATTACTGATGCTTTATTTTATCGACCTCATAACGGTGAAAGGCAATACTAACCTCGGCGGGATATGACCGTAAAGGGCTGTAACTGTATGCTGCAAAGCGTAGTATCCAACGTTCTGCCAAGTGTTCAGTAAAGTTTCAGTGTTGTGCACGAATCTTTTATTTACCATGGGATGTTCGCTTAAAAGAAAAGAGACAAGTTGCAATGTACAGTGCATGGCTGGCTGGTGTAGTAGTAAACCGTTACATATCCAGGCTGTGTTATGTAGGCGAAGAAGCAGAGAACTGAGTGATGTTAGGACCACACGACAGCCTATATAATGGCCGCTAGTTATTTTACTGATAGATGACACCAGAATATGTTATCCTTCCTATAACTGGTGCTCTAAATCCTACCATCAGGGAAATTTAACCATTGTCTTCCCAGCGAGGTCGCAGGTCACTCCGTTGAGGGCCGTGGGAAAACACGTTTTTCGCTACAGTGGTAGACCAGATCTTAAAATGGTCTGAATAATGGTTTCTGGTTTAGGCACAAGGCCAACAGCGATTTTCTGGAAGGGGAAAGTCAATTAAATAGACCCTAGTGCGTTACTGGTACTTTATTTTATCGACCCTGTAAGGATGAAAAGCAAAGTTAACCTCGACGGGATTTGAACTCAGAATGCAAAGGGACGTAACTATATGCTGCAAAGCATGTTGTTCGATGCTTTACCGTTTACTGCCAATCCACGACCCTTCCCTAATCATAGACAGAACGCAATATAATGGCAATGAGGGAAGGTCTCCCTAAAATCTATTTTGGGGGCTATGATATCTAGAAAAGAGGAACGATCAAGGAAATGGAAAGGTATGAAAATATAAAGGAAGAGGCTTTGTAGCCGGTAAGACACCATGAGTTGCGACCCAAGCTAAGACAATTTGAAATCTTTTCCATCATCAATTGTTAAAATACAAGTTAAAATCATTTAGTCGTCCATTCGTAACATACGTTACGCTTTAGTTACATACATATCTACACGTAAATATATAAACAGATATAGACAACAAAGGAAGAGGCTGGTGAAACGCTATAGCGATGTGTGTCGCGTCCCTTTAGGGTTTACCGGCTACATAGCCTATTCGAAATATAAATATATGTTCACGACGTTTCTTATTCTACGGTAAGCGGAAATAACGATTAAGAACTCATATATACAGAGAGGGAGAGAGAGATAATAGAACACACATAGAGAGAGAGAGGGAATAGAACAGATACATATATATATATATAATATATATATATATATATATATATATATATATATATATACATACATATAGATATACAGATAGAGAGAGAAGGAAAAAAATAAGGAGCGCAGTTGGAAAGGAGAAGTAGTAAACAAGGAAAGAGGAGAATAAGAGAAGAGAGAAAAGGAGGGGGAGGAGTAGAAACGAAAAAAAAAAAGGAAGAGGAAAAGGAGGAGTAGGAGTAAGAGAAGAAAAGAAGGAGGAGAAGGAAGAGATAGAGTGTTTGTAGTATCTGATCACCATCGTCATCGTCACCTCCATCTAACTACATTGCAGCTATTATGCAGTGCTTACACATACAAGGTAGTTTCAAGCCTTTAATATATACATGCATGCGTGTGTCTGTATATATATATATATATATATATTTATATATATATATATATACAAATTTTTTCGATCTATTTATACATTTCTCTCTCTGTGTGTATATGCACGTCTTTCTTCCTACTATATACGAGTATATATACGAGTATATATATATATATATATATATATATGTATACACTTCTACTATATATATATATATATATTTCTATACTTTCATTTATATATATATATATATACATACACACACATACCGATCTGTATGTGTATGTATATTTCTTCTTACATATGTGTGTGTGTGAAACATACCTTACCTAATTGCAGAGTTTTGGTTGATCACACTGCGAGAGCAACGACCCCAACACTTGCTGATTGAAATCCTATTATATTATATTATTTATATATTTACTATTGCGATTGCTGTCATCTTTGTTAATGTTACACTTTCATTCTTACAAACGTGTGTAATAAGGGTGGTGGTGTTTTGACTCGTAAAATATATATATATATATATATATATATATATATATCTTCCTTCGTCTCTTCCTAACTTCACCCTATTTATTCGTCTAATGTTATAAACCACACACATATAACTATATTAGTGAGATTGGAGCCCCGATGGCTGAGCTTTTGCCGTTTCGACAGCTAATTCTAGACGCTGGAATTAGCTGTCGAAATGACAAGAGCTCAGCCGTCGGGCTTCGAATCTCTCTAATATAGTTGCACTCTATTATCCCACGTATTGAGTACTCTGCTGAATAATGGTCTTACTAGTTTAAAAGTGGTAAAATCCTGATATATCTATCTCTATATATTAAACGCTTAAAAAATATCATAGCGAGTCTCGTATGTTTATTATACATATTATAGTTTAGATACATATCGTATATGCTTTCATATACACCCTTATGATATATATATATACTCATTAACATTCTACTATTAAAACTAAATGCAGTGTCGATATGAATATCACATTGAAGCAAAGCAAAATTTGTTTTTGAGGAAAAGTGGCATCTTATATGACATTGAGTATATTTATAAATTGTTTAATTATATATATATATATATATATAAACGATTTGTAAGTATAATTATGTTTTTCCTTAAATATTATTTTTGCTTGCTATGTTCTTAATATGGATATACGATATAATTTTATACCTAAATATAGTTTGTATAAATGAAGCTCCGTAAAAATATAGCATTGAGCTGTTTAACGTATGACTGAAATAATTTTATTTTGATTTATCTTTATATATATTTATGTAATGTTGAATAATGAAACAAATAAGGCAAGCTACAGCCGTTCCAACTTGTGTTGTATGTGTGTATATATATATATATATATATACACTGTGTGGTGTAGTCCCCTGTATGTAATATGAGTTGAAAAACTTCGACTGAAGAACATCGTACTTGTAATACAACGGCAAAAGCTCTCCATAGGGATTAAATACAAAAATTAAGGGAGATAACTCTGATAATCTAATCATCCCAAAATAATATGCTTATGTATATACACAGGGTACCCTAAAATGTATACACACTTTGATTAGAATGCTGTTGAAGTGTGTATACATGCTTTTAGGACATCCTGTATATATATTTATATAATCATCATCATCACCGTTTAACGTCCATTTTCCACGCTAGCATTGGATATATATACATATATGTAGAAGTTCTATTTAAATTGTTGGGATACAACAAGCAAATATTTTTATAACTGATATAAAGCACTCAAATTATTGGAGTAAAAATACGATATATTAACAAATGGAAACTATATTTATTTCATTATACATATTTCAAGGACACCAAGTTAAATTATGGTGTGCTTTCATCAGATAAAATATAATATAGAGCAGTTTTATAAATAAATATTGACATACCCTTAAAGAATGCGACCATTTCTGTTGGAAGCTCCCGGATAGAAATGGTCGCATTCTTTAAGGGTATGTCAATATTTATTTATAAAACTGCTCTATATTATATTTTATCTGATGAAAGCACACCATAATTTAACTTGGTGTCCTTGAAATATGTATAATGAAATAAATATGGTTTTATAAATATAGTTTCCATTTGTTAATATATCGTATATATACATATATATATATATATAATGAAGGAAGTGTGGTAAGGAACCAGGTGGACAATAACGCACCAGAGTACTCAATACTTTGGGTAGTAGAGTGGGTAATAGGAAGTCCAGAAATAGCCGTCGAAACGGCTTGAGCTCTGCCGTCGGGGTCTTGACCATTTTCCTATATATATATATGTGTGTGCATGTATACATATATCATTATTTAATATAAAATAGCGGTGGATTGGCAGTATCGGTAGAGGGTCGGACGCCATGCTTTCCAGCATAGTTACGTCCCTTTACGATCTGAGTTCAAATCCTGCCGAGGTTGACTTTGCCTTTCATCCTTACGGGGTCGATAAAATAAAGTACCAGTAATACACTGGGTAATTGCTGGCCTTGTGCCTAAAGTAGAAACAATTATTTAATATAAAATAAAGTACCAGTAATACACTGGGTAATTGCTGGCCTTGTGTCAAAAGTAGAACATTATTTAATATAGAAATGGCTTCTACATGACTAGAACTGTTTAATTCCTATTAAATCACCAGGAATGCCTATATTAAATGATGTTTACACTCTATTAATGTATTGGATACCTTTTATAACTGTGGTTACCCCCAGATTTTACTTGGGATCTACATACATACATACACACATATATATAATAATTGTTTCTACTTTTGGCACAAGGCCAGCAATTATCCCAGTGTATTACTGGTACTTTATTTTATCGACCCCGTAAGGATATATAATAATTTTTTCTACTTTTGGCACAAGGCCAGCAATTAGGCAGTACATTACTGGTTCTTTATTGTATCGACCCCGTAAGGATGAAAGGCAAAGTCAACCTCGGCGGGATTTGAACTCGGATCGTAAAGGGACGTAATTATGACAGAAAGCATGGCGTCCGACCCTCCACCGATACTGCCAATTCACCGATATAATAATTGTTTCTACTTTTGGCACAAGGCCAGCAATTAGGCAGTACATTACTGGTTCTTTATTGTATCGACCCCGTAAGGATGAAAGGCAAAGTTAACCTTGGCGGGATTTGAACTCAGACCGTAAAGGGACGTAACTATGCTGGAAAGCATGGCGTCCGACTCTCTACTGATACTGCCAATTCACCGATATAATAATAATACTGAGATGTCATCGGATAGGACAAAAAAATTCTTCGATCGTTTTCCCATTCACTCGATGTCCTAATTAAACTAGTATCCTTAAGATATCAACCCAAATGAAAACAGAGTTCACACTACTATGTTAAATAGTGAGAAAAGAGATTTTGTGTGGGTAGAGTGAATCTAAGGTTGCTAATATTGAGTTTTTCAATATAGATGCTGCAAATGTGTCTGTCTTTCAAGGGCTTCAGTCATTATATGTTCCAGGAATACATTGAAGAGTGTTGGTGACAGAAAACATTGCTGGAACCACTCCATTTTACTCCAAACGAGCTGGTTATATAATTTCATCCCCTTGTCTATGTTGTATTTCTTTACAGAGGTCCATAGTGCCTCATGGCACTCCTTGTTAAACCCTTTTTTTGAAATCTCTATGAAGGCATGGTTTATCACCTGTTGAGGTTCACAACATTTTACACACACAACCTGGTGATTTTAATATCAGTTCTGTGGTGTTTCTTCCTTTACAAAATCCAGCTTGTTCGTTCATGACGATGTCTTCTGTTTTCACTTGATTCAGAGACATTTTAAGCATGATTTCGCTGGCATGACGATGCAAAAGTTGGTTCAAATGTGTTGGAAGACTGGAACAACCACTGTGGGATATTTTTCAACTATACGTTGAATGAAAGAGGAATGTGTTTGCTGCAATTCACTAGCTACAATAACCTGTTGCTGGCTAACACACTGGAAGAGTACAAAGCACCTCAAAGTTGGACATGGCACACATCAAATTGACTATATATTGGTGCAAAATTGCTTACAACCAGGTATCAACTGGGTGAAAACCAGAACCTTCCCATCACACCGTTTAACATCTATTTTCCTCATTTGCATGGATCAGACAGGTCGTCACATACTGAGGCTATACTCGTCAGCTGAGTACGTCTTGCTTGTATGCTTCGTTTTTGGCTTGGTTTCTATGGCTGAATGTCCTTCCTAACACCAACCACTTTTCAACATTTTATCCTTTCTCGGATACTATCACCTTACTGGATGATACTATCACCGTATTGGATGCATTTTTTGTGGACCAGCCCTAAAAAGGGAGGAGTGACCTGTGGTTTGACAACCGACTCGTGTATCGGGATTTTAGGGCATGGGGTTAATGGTGGTAAGGAGAGCTACCATGGAGTATTAGTGGAGGGAACATGGATGGAGTGTACAGTGATGCTGAGGGTAGCTACTAAGGTGTGAGAGTAAGGATAGTTACTAAGGAATCTAGAGGTGGGTGTAGTGATGGTGAGAATAGTTAAGGAATGATTGGGATTGGGGTGTACAGTGATGACAAGGATAGCTACTAAGAAGTGGTTGTGTGTGTGGGAGAGGGGATCATGAGGCTGGGTCAAGTAACATTTTATACTAACAGGTGGGTCTTCTCCAGTACAGCATATTACCAATTCTCAGTCTTTTGTCATCTTCATTGTGAAGTTCAGCTTCTTAAGGTTGGTTTTCATTACCGCATTCCTATCTTCCTGGGTTTGTCTCTCTTCCTTGAGTCCCAACCATTGAGATTTCTCTGCACTTCTTTATATGTCTGTCATTTTCTATATATGTTATATATCCATTCCAACACAGTCTTCAGTCTTGCACATTTAATCCAATTTTTCTTATGCCAAGTTTTTCTCTCAGCTTACTTATGCACACTAACATTACACAGGTCTTCTGCAGTCAAGGCCAGTGTTTCAATACCATATAGTACTCTCCTTCAGTCGATAAAATAAAGTACCAGTAATGCACTGGGATAATTGCTGGCCTTATGCCAAAAGTAGAAACATTATTATTATTGTTATATACATATATATATTAAGACGGGGTTAAATCACCATAATTGTTTATTGCATTATATATATTTCTATTACTTTATTTCACATTGCTCCAGTTTACTCAGCTGTAGAAATGAGATGATAGGGACTATCATTCCACTGTAAAGTGGTTGTGTAGGTGCCTCGTTAAAAAGCACCCAGCACTCACTGTAAATGAGGTTGGTGTTAGGAAGGGCATCCAGCTGTAGAAATCAAGCCAGAATCAGTTCCCGTCCCACCCTTGCAAACGGAAAAGGGGACGTAAAATGATGATGATGCTGATGATTCCTATTACATGGTTATACATGTGACTTCGTCAGATGCTTATGCAATCATTGGTGCACTTGTGTCATCATTGTGATATGCCAGTGGCCATGCACGTCCATCTAGTAGTGAAGTCCGAACTACTTTACCACTGGATGGACGTGCATATCACAGTGATGGCATAACTGCACCAATGATAACCATGTAACAGAAATATATATAATGCCATAAACAATTATGGTCATTTAACCCCGTCTTAACTACCATTATTTGATAAATGAATACTCCGTCACTCAATATCACCTACCTGAGATAAACTAGTGACATGTAGTGCTTTGGGTTGCTAGGACTTGCTTATCATCAGGAAGTTACTATGTAACAGCTAAGATAAACCACACTCTTGTACAATATATATATACATGGTGGCTGCCAACTCGTTTTCGAGTACGGCCACTACATTATATCCATGTAGGAGAACCCCTACTGATGCGCTGAACAAGTGTGACTTTTTAGTCCAGCCAGCGACTTGAAAACTCTGGTACAAACATTACACTTGTGACAATTATTGACACATAGTGCTGGGCCCATGGTACCATGTGACAACAAGTGCAGAGAGATCTCCAGATATAAAGCAATGCCTGTGCCGTGAAGCTTTTATAGTGAGCAAAAGCACTGCACAAAGCCAGTCCCACTCTCTTAACCAAGATGATATTTATCAAAAAGAAGAACAAGTCAACATCATTGGATACCATCAGGGTTGCAGGTGTTATATCAGAGTTTTCCTTCTCCTAGAATTCTGCCTTGACAAAGGCTAAGGGGTCATCTCTCCCGGTGATTTTGGATGGCCATTGACTCTTAAGAGCTCCTTTGCTCTTTGACAGGTTTTGTTTTTAGTCCTGCAGGATGTCCAAAGTCACCCTCCTCACCAAGAAACCTTGGTGGGGTTGCCAGTTTAGTCGCCAACGACCCGACCATGAGACAGGTTGTACTGGGATACATGTTACCAGTAGCACCAACTGGTGACCTGACATACATATATCATCATCATCATCACCGTTTTACGTCCATTCTTCCACGCTAGCATGGGTTAGACGGGTTGTCCTGTTGTGTGCAGTGTCTGGTCGGCTGACCATGCCTTGCTCATATAGGAACTGATCTGGCTTGATTTCTACAGCTGGATGCCCTTCCTAACACCAACCTCATTTACAGTGAGTGCTGGGTGCTTTTTCGTGGCGCCTACGCGTCCACTTTACAGTGTGGGCTGGGTGCTTTTTTGCCGTGGCACCTCCACGACCACCTTGCGGTGGGGTGTGTGGGGGCATATTGTCTATATGCTTCAGCATGTACCCATGGGAGGTCGGGTACTCTGTATTACTGCGTGACGCCAGAAGTCACAGCCGTGTGTCATTGTCTTTGAGACATACATACAGGGTGTCCCCCAAAAATGTATACACACTTCAACAGCATTCTAATAAATATTGCCTGTACAGGTAATCAAAGTGTGTATACATTTTTGGGACACCCTGTATATATATATGTATATATAGGAAAATGTTCAAGACCTCGACGGCAGAGCTCAAGCCGTTTCGATCCGCTAGGTCTTGAACATTTTCCTATTACCCATTCTACTACCCTAAGTATTGGGTACTCTTGTGCGTTATGGTCCATCTGGTTCCTTACCACACTCCCTTTCGTTATATATATATATATATAAGTAGAAGAGGTATTTAATTTGTTGGAAGTCCAACAAATATAAATGTTTATAACTGATTTAGAGCACTCAACAGTTTATTGGAGTAAATATTCAATGATATTAAATAAATGGAAACTATATTTATAAAACCATATTTATTTTATTATATATATTTCAAGGGTACCAAGACACATTGATACGCTTTCATCAGATAAAATACAAAGTTTGTTTTATAAATAGAGATGTACCCATGAAAATCATACCTTATCGGTTGGAAATTCACTGGATAGTGGAAATATATTAGGGATTTTTCAAACTGATGTGTGAATATGCAAATGAATATGTAAATAATTGAAAAACAACCGTTTATTTAAACGACTATGGAAAGAGAGAAGAAATAGGAGGAGAGGATAAAATAGTGCACTATTTTATCCTCTGCGCCTATCTCTTCTCTCTTTCCATTGTCTTTCTTATTTACATCTTCATTTGCATATTCACACATAAGTTTGAAAAATCCCTAATATATTTCCACTATCCAGTGAATTTCCAATCGATAAGGTATGATTTTCATGGGTATGTCTCTATTTATAAAACAAACTTTGTATTTTATCTTATGAAAGCGTATCAATGTGTTTTGGTACCCTTGAAATATATATAATAAAATAAATATGGTTTTATAAATATAGTTTCCATTTTTTTAATATTGTGCGCATATATATATATATAACCATGTCGTTAGTGGGTGCGTATTTGCTGAGAAGGTAAATACTACTCAACTCATTCCTCCGTAAGAGACACGTGAACAGTCTTCCCCCCCCCCCCCCTTCAACGCGTGCATTCCTATTCCTCTTTCATACCTTCTTTTGCTTCTCTGTTAAATGCAGTCTAATTATAGCTGCAACGTTGCTGACAACAGTAACACACACACACAGAGTAACTTCGATATGTATTGATTGGTCTTTTTACTCTGTATTAGCACCTGTGTGTACTTATATACATATATCTGTGTGTGTATGGGAGAGACACACCTCTGTTTCTGTTAATCTTCCCTTCTCATTGTATGTCTTTTCTGTCTTCTTTGACTAATTTCGTCAGCTGCTTCCTGCTTAAGGGGAGATAACTCTCAAAGCTTTGTGTCACATTTTAGTGTGCATGCGCCTGCGGGCATTAGTTCGTGACGGCGTGTGGCTTAGTGGCTAGCTCACTATCATGAGAGATTTGTTGTAACTTTACTTCGTTACAGTCGACTCAACCTTTGTCACTTACTGTGTCACGCTGAATCTCCCTGAGTGCAAGTGCATGTGGAATGCTCAGCCACATGCACGTTGATTTCATTTAACTAAATGACCTCCAACACCACCACCTCCTCACCTTTAGTTCACTCTATAATATTACCACCACCATCACCCTTTACTATATTACACACACCACCACCACTCTTACTTTACTATAATATATTACCACCACCCTTACTTCTCTATAATATATTACCAGAGAATTAACATCCTTTTTCTTCAGATTATACAAATGTTATTTTCTCTTTGCAGCGTTGTCAGATTGGAAAAGATCCCATGTCCTTGGTCAATGTGTCAAAGAATGTTGTGCTTGTTGCAAGGACTATATCGAAGGGGTCCCCCCAACGAAGAAAACTTGGTTTGGATTGGACACAGGCCAACATGTGGACAACTTTCGCATCATGCTACACCGTTTGTTCTCTTTGTATTCTGACCCAGAGCTCAGTGATGTGCAACTTGTGGTTGGCAAAAAGGTCTTTCTTGTGCACAAACTCATTCTCAGCATGTGCAGTGATGTTTTCAAGACTATGTTGACAAATCCACAGTGGCCAGAATCGTACAAAGACCGCATTGTTCTCAAAGAAGAACCAGAATGTATTCAAGTGTTTCAAGACTTTATGAAATATATCTACACAGGTACCATCCATTTAACTCATGAATCGGTACTACCAGTTCTTACTTTGGCAGATAAATATGGCATCACAGACTTGACTGAAGTCTGTGTAGATTTCATGTGCAACCACTGTATGATGACTGGATCTTCAACGACTGCTGTATCTTGGCTTCAGTATTCAGTCATGTGCGGCCACAGAGAAGTAGAGAAATCCTGTTTGCAGTTTATTTCTATGAATTTTCAAAAAGTTATTTCAGCTCCAGATTTTTCTGCAATGTCAGTAGACTTTCTTGTGACATTTCTGAAGAGTTCTGATCTGATAATCCATGATGAACATACATTGTTTCTTGGACTTAAGAAATGGATACTGTTGCAGTCAGAGAAAACTGGTCATAATGAGGAATCTCTGAAACAACTGGTGCTTCAAACAATACCGTACATTCGTTTTCCACTTATTCGCCTTTCTCAGCTTCTCACAATGAAGCAGGACAAGTTTACCCAAAGGTTCAAAGCCGTCATCGATGAAAAAATCAACCATGCCATAAAATTTCATTCTGCAAAAGGAAAAGACCGATTTATCCTGGATAGTGTCAGTGGAGAGAGCATGCAATACGAAGCTCGTAACTACACTAGTGACATTTGGAGCACGGAGCTTATGATTGAGAATTACCATGATTTGGGAGAGTATGACGTCCGTGCTGCTTTTTTCTCCACACCAATCAGCAGCTCAGATGCTGATGAAAACTGCTGCCTAGACTGGCATGCTGACCTCTACCCAAAGGGTATTTTATTTGGCAGTTGTATGATGATAGGCCTGCAACAGAATTTTGAAATTGAATCGTGTGCTTACAAAACTGTGCGTCTTTCAGTGAAAGCAATGTCTGAAATGCAGCGTTACGTCCACATTACAGTCCTTACAGCAGGAATGAAAGATGGGGTTGAGTACATAAAGAGGGCAACTTCCAAAATCTGTTTCTTTGATGAATATTGCTTAGTACACAACATTGACTATATTCTGCCCTATATGGAACTTAATGGCTCAGATTCCAAGTACATGACTGGGCAGAATCGGGATACATTTCGTATCATGATTATCATTAAGCCTGTTCTCAGGAGATAGCATTTACAGAAAATATATTTTAAGGATTTTCATATTTGAATAGAAGTGTGGTGCTTAACTTCGGAATTTGAAAAAAAAAAAAAATCCAGTTATTTACAGCCTTTGCCTAAATAGCACTGTATGATTTCACCCCTATTCTCTCTCTCCATCAGGACTTCCAAGAGAAATTTTGCAAGGCGGTACAAGACTCCTTTGGGGCCCGAAACAGGCAAAGAATTTTTTTCAAAATGGATGTTGCATGCTTGCTGTGGGGCCTTCTTAGCTCTTGGGCCCAGAAAAAAGTACTAGCTGGACCCCCTTCTCATAATCCCTGCTCTCCATCCCTTTCTCTCTCTCAAGCAAGGTACACCATTACTACATCAGTCAATTTAGATTACATGATCAATTGCTAAGACAGGAGTATCTAATCAAAAAGGCAACAAAAATACAACCCTAGCAACAATAACACCTACAAAATAGAAGATTTGCAGAGCCATCCAACCCATGCAAGTTTAGATGAACACACATACACATAAAAAAGACAGTAATAGTTTTTGGGGGGGTTTTGTCTCTTATTTTTTCAGAATTCTTAGTCTGTTTAATTGTTATGAATGTTTAAAAGATGACATATATATGAGAAATTTGTTTATGAATATAATTTTTGTTTGATGACCTTGTTTATTAATTAATTTATTCAATAAAGAACACATAAGGTTCAGAAAGCCGGTATAATGCAATAGAAATATATAAAGGGCAAAGGATGACAAAACAAAACAAAGTAATGTTTTATCCAGTATATTTCAACATATTTCAGGGCTATTATCCTTTACTCAAACGGCCTATGTGCCTGAAATATATATTTCAGACACATAGGCCAGTTAAGGAAGAACATACCGATCGTTTGTTTTTGTTTCTAACCATTTCTGCTTGACATTTGAAAATAGGTTGTTAGCCCTGAAATGTTCTGGGTAAAACAATATTTTGTTTTGTTATATTTGTCATCATTTGCCTTTTATATATTTCTACTGCATTGTATCAGCTTTCTGAAACTTATTGGTCTTTTATTACATATCTCACAATGCTTCATATCAACTATACTAATTAAATTGTTTGATTTTATGTCTATACAAAAAACAGACAAGATAAAATGTTACCTTATTTACTTCATGGTCCTGACTGCAGTTTCGTTGTATAAGACCAGCTTTAATATTCCAATAAGTTAGGATATCGTCTGCTTACAGTCATCAGTCTCTCCAGACCTCCCCAATCCAAGAAAATTTCAAGCGATCGCTACTCGCGATATTTTCAAAGGGGAAAAATATGTAGTAGGCATATATTTATTTATATTATTGTGGTTCTCTTCAACCCATAAATGCTGCTGCCTCCGGTTTTAAACTTTGCATGTGGGTTAGATTGTGCATTACCCTATTCACATGCATCGTTATCTTTCAGACAACGATAAACAAAGTTGGCCGACGCTATTAACGTGAATTCTCGTTAAGTGCAAGGGGAATAACTCTTGCTTAAAATTATAACCTGCTATTAATTAGATTAAGGGCCGTGGATTGCCAGTATCGGTAGAGGGTCGGACGCCATGCTTTGACGCACAGAGTAACGGCCCTTGCCATTCTGAGTTCAAATCCTGCCGAGGTTAACTTTATTTTATCAACCCCGTAAGGATGAAAGGCAAAGTACCAGTAATACACTGAGTAATTGCTGGCCTTGTGCCAAAAGTTAGAAACAATATTTAAGGGCGGTGGATTGGCAGTATCGGTAGAGGGTCGGACGCCATGCTTTGACGCATAGAGTTACGGCTCTTTCCATTCTGAGTTCAAATCCCGCCGAGGTTAACTTTGCCTTTCATCCTTACGGGGTCGATGAAATAAAGTTCCAGTAATGCACTGGGTAATTGCTGGCCTTGTGCCAAAAGTAGAAACAATTAATTAGATTATTTTTCTTAACTCAGGGGGAATGACTCATGATAATATGGTGTATAAGAGTCAAACGCTAATTATGTGTGTATATGCCTTTATGCGTATCTTCGTTCTCTAAGGTGTTTGTGATATTACTGTTATCCAAACAACAAAAGCGCCTTGATGGTACTTACTTCAACGCATTCAGAATGTAAGCTGACGACATCTGACTTTGAAAGAAATATATGCCGCCTCCCACGCATATCTGTCGTACGTAAAAGGAGAGTAAGATTTGCTGGTCACTGCCATCTATGAGGCTGTGTCCCCATTTGTGCTTTGAAAACCACAAGCAGTCACTAATAACGAGGGGCGCAAGCTCGCCTATCCCGATGTCATCTCCATAGATTCATTCATCATTATTTCATTTTACGTCCGCTTTTTCCCTGCTTGCAAGGGTGAGACGGGAACTGATTCTGGCTTGATTTCTACAGCTGGATGCCCTTCCTAACACCAACCTCATTTACAGTGAGTGCTGGGTGCTTTTTTTGCTGTGGCACCTCCACGACCACTTTGTAGTGGAATGATATAGACCCCAGTCCCTGTCATCTCATTTCTACAGCTGAGTAAACTGGAACAATGTGAAATAAAGTGTCTTGCTCAAGGAAACAACACATCACCCGGTCTAGTATTGAAATCCAGGACTTGGCAATGAGCGACAGATCCACGTAGAGATCAATTGTTGAGTTGATTCCGGCTGAGGCTGCTGGATGATGATTACTGTGATAATGTCATGTGTCAAGGTTTGTATGGGATATGTATTAATATGTGTGCGTTTATATGTGACTCTACGTATCCTCGTATTGTGTTCAAGGTGGTTGTAGTTTTCTGATTGATATATATACATAAGTTAGTTCCACAACAGTTAGTTAACCATTATCGAGAACATGTTTCACATTGTAGACCATCACATTCGACTGAATATGGTTTATAGCCGAAATATCATCATCATCATTATATATAAGCATCTGGGATGGTAGGCCCCACCATAAGCATTCACATTGTAAACCAAGTAATACAAAATGGTGCTATATACCCAATGCCTAGCGTTGCAGCATCATTGTCAATTGCTAAATTGGCAAAGGTGATGCACATGACAGAGGAAACTACAGATACATCAAATTGATGGACTAGGTCGTGAAAGTTACAGAAATAGTCATTGTACAACTGATTAGGGATTGAATTAAGCTAAATGAGATATAGTTCTGATTTGTACCAGGTAAAATTACCACAGATGCTCTCTTCCTTGTGAGGCAACTGCAGCAGAAGTACCTAGCAAAAAGTGAACGACTAATTCGCATTTGGTGACCTGGTGAAAGATTTTGACAAGGTCCACCGTTCTGTAATTTGGTGGTTACTTAGGAAACTAGGAATGCAGTCAACATGGTTCGAATTGATAATGAATATAGTGTGGAGTTTAGTGTGCAAGTTGGGGTCCACCAAAGCTCCGTCCTTAGCCCTCAACTGTTTATTATTGTCCTCCAGGCTATAAAGGGTTTAAAACAGGATGCTCTTGGGAAGTCCTGTATGCTGATGATCTAATGCTCATAGCTGAATCTATGACAGAACTTGAGAAAAAAATTCCTGACCTGGAATCAAAAGGTCTTAAATCAACTTGGCAAAGACCAAAGTTCTAATAAATAGTAAGGAAAACAAGGTCCTGGTCCCTTTTGAGAAATGGCCCTGCTCTATCCCAAATGCAAACTATCACTGTACAAGAGATGTAGCAGAATCACAGGTAGGCTAGCAAATAATGTAGGTTTTACATGAGGCCATTGTACAGGAGTAGTAAGCAGCAAACGCTCACAGGAAACAAGCTCTATCAAATTCTTAGAGGGTACTGTAGAGGCAGTTGACAATTTCTGTTATCTAGGTGACCAAATTAGTAGTGGAGGTGGGTGTTCCGAAAGTAGAGTAGCCAGATTGAGGATGGGATGTAAAAAATTCAAGGAGCTACTACCAAACCTAGCTTGAAAAGACTGAATCTATGGCTGAACTAAAGAAGAAATTCCAAACATGGAAGCATGGCCTAGAATCAAAAAGTCTTAAAGTTAACTTGTCTAAGACTAAAGTTCTAGTATGTAGAAAAGAGAATAGGGCACAGGTGCCCTCTGGGAAATGGCCATGCTCAGTGTGTAAAAAGAGAGTAGGTAGATATTCCATTCTATGCCCCAAATGCAAACTATGGGTACATAAAAGATGTGGGATCATAGGTAAGCTATCTTAGAATGTAGATTTTATATGTGGCCAATACTCAGGTGCAGTAAGTAACAAGAACCTGGGTGATAAAATCAGCAGTGGAGGAGGGTGCTCTGAAAGTACAGTAGCCAGAGTCAGAACGGGATGGAGAAAGTTCAGAGAGCTAATACTGCTGTTGGACACAAAGGGCTTTTCTCTAAAAATGAAAGGCAATATTACATGGCAGTGAGACCTGGGCATTGTGTGCAGAGGACCTGCGCAAATTGGAAAGAAAAAAAGCTTGCATGCTCTGATGGATGTGTAATAGTAATGTACATGAATGGCAAAGCATAAACAAATTGAGAGAGAGACTAAGCATAAGAGGTATCAAATGTGTGCAGGAGAGGAGATTGCATTGGTATGGACATATGTGTATGAAGGACAACAGCTGTATAAAAAAGTGCAGAGCGATCAAAATCAATGGAAGCTATGGAGTAGGTAGACCAAGAAAAACCTGGGGTGAGGTGATAAAAACTGACCTTGCTCACTTACACCTCTCTAAAACAATGTCACTGGATCGAGATCTTTGGTAATATACAGTTATACAGCAGCTGAGTTTGTTCTCATTTCTTCTATGGCGGATATTACATCTTCCTCCGTTATGTCTATGTGATTGATGGTCACCACTTTTTTGTGAAGTGTTGTGGCATCAAAGAATTCCTCTGACTTTGTTATTTGCATGTGCCTCATTGGGTGTGTGAAAACACATTTGTACTGTTCATTCAGTATTTCACTTATCCCTTGAGGATGCTCAGTCAATGAGCCATTTTTATGGAAAAGTGGCCCAATCTTGCAGAGTACCGAGTCAGTTTGTTTTGCAAATTCAAAGAAGGCTTTAGGGTTTGTTTTAATATTTTCTATGGCTCTGGCTTCTCTTTCTGCCCTCTCCTCATGGGAAAGTTTGAGTGCAGTTTCAATTTCAAACAGTACCTGTTTCAGATAGGGTTCCTTCCTGTTTTTCTGTTGTGCATTTTTCGTCTCATAAGGATTTTTCTGTCTCTGTTGGCCTTTTTTTCTGGGACAAATTTAAGACACATGGTTTGTATTGTTGTCATGAAATGTTGAAATTGTGTAGTGTAGCTCCAGTTTTGCTTCAAGATCTTTTTCCAGTTAGCCTTGTGAAAGTTTAGGCTGGATAAATTCCCAGTGCTTCCTAATGGTTGCATCTCTACTGACTTCCTCAGACCATATATCATTAGTTCCGCTATGTTATGATCCGAGAAAATCGCTGGTGTCACCTTAACATTGTCGATGAGCACTGCGTTATTTGTAAAGCTGAGATCCAGGACATTCTCGCCTCTTGTTGGGTAGAGTACTACTTTTTCCATGAACAGCTTGTTTGTGAGGTCCAGCAGGGATTCTGTCTATCTCTGATCAAGGGTTGTCATTCCTAGGAGGAGGTGGCCCTCAGGCCATTTGACCTTCGATAGGTTAAAGTCTCCCGGCAGCAGAATGTTGAGACTCTGGTCCAGTTTGTCAATGACTTCTTCCATCCTTCTAAGGCTATCTTCAAACTTACTTTCATGAGTAGGGACTTCTACTGGCTTATATGTGACATATCATTTTCAGTTGCTTCATATGTACTATCAGTGTGTCACAGACTGAGTTTGAAGTCAACAGTACAATAGGTGTGACATCTTCATGGATATACAAGGCAACTCCACCATGTGTTCTGTCTCTCCTGTCTGAACGAAATATAGTACACTTTGGTATGTGTATTTCCGCATCTGCTCTACTGCTTGTCAGGTGCGTTCAGTTAGCCATAAGCAATCTAGCAATATGCATGGCACTAAGTCTTTCAGGTAGGGAATTTTACTCATGTTGGTGAGTTTCACCAGGCCTCTGACATTCAACAGCAACACTCGTGTGACATTTGGGGTGTCAGCAATGGCTGTCGGTGTGGCACCTGGGCTGGTGTCAGCAGCAGCCACCCTGGGTCCCTTGACTGTGGTGGTATTGAGTACTGGTGTGAGTGACCTCGGCTCTGAAAACGATGTAGCCAGGTCAGTGGTTCCACAATTCTGTCTGGCATTTCTAAAAAAGACTTTTGCTCTGCTGCCGCTGTCTGCATTGAATCTGTATATGCTTGCCTTCTCTTTGTTGGGGTGATGTGCGCAACATCAGCATACCTTTGGTGCAGTGGCCCTATGTGCTGTGTCATATGTTTATATTGGTTCTAGATTTGGCTGGGGTATTTTGGATGAGTAGGTTGGGTGTAGCTCACCTGGGGCCTGAATGAACGAACCTGCAGCATGTCCTTGTTTCTTCATGTCAGCAGGTCCTATTTCTGAAGAACTTGCAGGTTACCTGGATTTTCTTTCTCCCAGGGTCTCAGCGCTTTTTGTTCTTCCCTTGGACAGTTGTCCACTGGTCCCTTTCTGCTTGGATTCTTTTTTTTCAGTTGGTGGTTCCTCGTTTCACCATTACCACATTCTTGTTAGCTCAGCCTGCCTTCACTGACTGTGGCATCAGTCATCTCATTTGCAGTTGCTCTCAGCTCCTTCTGTGTCTCTGAAGACCCTTTGTTTATTTTTTTCTTCTTCCTACTTGAGGACGTAGCTTAGCAAAGCCATGTGTGGCGCTATGAAGGCATAGGCCATCTCAATTTCTTTCCTTTTCCTCTCTATTTGCACCAAAGTCCTCAGAAAGCCATGGCTCTTCAAGGTCTCTGCAATTATTTTGGTTGGCAGCAACCTATCAGCCAGGCTCCAGCCTTTGATCATTACTTCCAGTTCTCCAATTCCATTGGCTTCTATTTCCATTAATCGTATTTGCATTTCCTCCAGCGGATTTAGTAAGAGTGATGAGGAACGTGTAATCCTAAAGAATTAGAGAGATACATACAACACTTCATCCACTGGCTACAATCAGAGAGACAAGATCAGGGTATATAAAGGAGCCAGGATCAAATGGGCAAAGATTGTAGAACATGCTGCAAATGGAACTTGCCCCATTAGAGATAGGAACACATTTTGGAATAGAATAGAAAGGATTAAGAAAAAGACCAATATGGTATGATAAAGACCTATCATGGTATGATAGCAATAAATACCAGAATGTAATGTTCGTCAATGCAACTTCCAGAGGTGAACTAGCTTAAAGATGTAGAAGGGCTCTAGACAAACTAAAATTAAATATTAAGATAGTTGAAAGACCGGGTATTTCCATAAAAACCTTAATTCGTAAAACATATCCATTTCAAAGAGCCCCCTGCACTGATAGGAAATGCATAGTCTGCAAGTCAAGCCCACAAACTAACTGCAAAACTAGGAACGTAGTATATAGCATAAGATGTACTGCGGGACAGTGTAGGAATAAGAACATAACATACATGGGTGAAACAGCCCGTAGCATTTGAGAAAGAATAAATGAACACTAGCGTGAACTCCAAGATGGGAAAAACTCACCAGTACTCCACCAACATGCCAAAATAGAACATAGAGATAAAAATTATATCCACACACAGAAAAGACGCAATGCTTAACATAAACGAACTCCAACCAAAATTAAACAGAAAATATGAGTGGAATAGCAACATCATCACAACTAGTAATTAAGGACAAAATGAAGACATACAGAGACAAATCAAACTAACAAAACAAACCACCAACTAATGACAAATAAATAAACACATAGATAAATAAATAAACACACACACGGATGTACCACATGAGCAAACCAAGCACGCAGCATACAACACAAAAACAAGATGGTGTAGGACAGAACAAAGGAGAGACACAAAATAAAAAAAAAGTCACTGAGGAAGTTACAGAATGTATAATGAAAGGGCTTTGACAATATATAAACAACCATCGGGTTATCGAACAAACCAGCCAACCGGATATTTATAATAAATTGTAGTAAAAAAAACAGGTGTATGTGTTTTTATTGGCAGCATGACCCTCCCAAAGTATAACAATATCTGTTTCAACACACGCTTTCAGATAAGAAATCTTGCAAAACAAATTATGATTATACAGATAAACGTGCGTCAGCTCTTGTTTACAAAACGCTTATGTCTAAGAGTGGGATAAGACAAATGCTAATTGAATTTAATATATATAACATACATATCGTATATTTAATAATAATATCAATAAATAAAAACGAAAAACAATGCATATATTTAATATATATACTTAACATGTATAGCTAACTAAATTCATCTGAGAGACTGCACGTGTCTCCTCAAACAATCAAACATCAAAAGAAGTCGAAATAATTCGTTTTAACTCGATAAATAATAAAAATAACCACTCAGAAAAATAGTCACTTATCTTTTACAGAAAATCAAGGCTAAAATTGAAAACGATGTTCAAATAATTTTCAGTTGTTTTTAAGATTACAGAGAGCACAGCTAACGCGTCCAGCCTGTGTATATTATATGACCATATTATAAAGAGTCGGGATCAGACGGCTGAGCTCTTGCCTTTTGAACACCACACATATACATATATATATATAAACCAAAGATTAGTATGGTTCGTTGACTACTCAACGAATACAATTTTACAATAGATTAGAAGCACTCAACAATAAAGTTTTCCTGGAGTTTTTAATATTATTCAAAATGTTAACAAATGAAAAATATTCTCATAATCAAAATATATACTTTCGGTAGTGGGTCGGACGCCATGCTTTATAGCAAAGAGTTACGGCCCTTTATGTTCTGTGTTCAAATCCCGCCGATGTTAATTTTGCCTTTCATCCTTACGGGGGTCGATAAAATAAAGTACCAGTAATACACTGGAATAATTGCTGACCTTGTGCCAAAAGTAGAAACAATATTATATATATTTCAAAAAACAACACAGTACCTTTGAAATATATATAATAAAGTACATGTAGTAAAGTTATATTTAAAATTGTTGGGTTACAACTAGTAAATATTTATAACTGATATAAAAGCACTCGACAAATACTTGGAGTATATTTACAATATTAAATAAATGGAAAACTATATTTATAAAACCATATTTATTTCATTATATATATTTCGGGGATATCATATTAACAATATGCTATGCCTTCATCAGACAAAATACAATATAAACAGTTTTATAGATAAATATATTCGACATACCGTAATAAACATCAACTTCATTTGAAGAGGTTCACTCTAGCAGTGAAAATTTTCACTGCTAGAGTGAACCTCTTCAAATGAAGTTGATGTTTATTACGGTATGTCGAATATATTTATCTATAAAACTGTTTATATTGTATTTTGTCTGATGAAGGCATAGCATATTGTTAATATGATATCCCCGAAATATATATAATGAAATAAATATGGTTTTATAAATATAGTTTTCCATTTATTTAATATTGTATAATAAAGTATATATTTTGATTATGAGAATATTTTTCATTTGTTAACATTTAAAAAAAAAAATAATAAAAAAAAAAAATATATATATATACTAGTTGAGCTACCCGGTGATTCCTGGGTATTTTATTAAAGTTACAATATTTGATAATTGAAATATGAAATATGATTGCTGAATTTTAACTAAAGTAGGAATTTTACCAAAATATTTATTGTCATTTGTTTAAAGCAAATCATGTAGATAAAAATATTATTAGTTTTGTCCAGTTGTGATTTTTTAAATACTGCTCCCTATTACAGTAAGCATATATAATACTTCGCACTTGGAAGAATCATTAGGTATGTTGTCAGTGAAAAGGCCATGACCAAAAAAATAAATTTAGATTTTATTTATCCTTTTTTTTTTCACAATCAGAACCTCTGAAATTCAAACAAAATATGAAAGCTATTTCAAAAAGCATAAATAAAATAAAATAAAATAAAATAAAAAATTTACTATTTTTAAATGAATGACGAATTTACTTACTCATTTCTGTAATTCAGGAAAGTTTATTTAAATGTGTATAAGTGTGGTAAATATATACATATACACCAGGAACCAAACTCCCACTGTCACTGCCTCCATCTCTCCCGATCTCCCCATCACTCACTATTATGAGCAAATGGGGGCCCACATGCTGGCCGCCCAGCAGCCCAGGCGGTCGGAATAGAGGATGGTGAGGGAGACGTGTTGGAAAATCCATTCTGGCTTGCGAGGCTCACCCCTGTGGGTAGCCAACTCTGTGCCAATAGTGGTGAGTTGGGAGGTAGCCCTAGAGTCAAGGACACCAGAAGTCTCCATTGCTATGGGCTCAACAAGAAACCTGTCGGAGAGCGACCGATATTTGGAGAGTTTACGCTCCTTGGCCCAAAGTGTGGTAGAGCCTGGATTAATTAAAATTTTTGCACTGTAGCTTTCACCAACTTTTACCTCTATGGCAGTAGGATCTTGTTTGAGGGAGATTTGTTTTCTATTTCTTTTAGGTACACCAACAGTTATAGTGGCTTCCATGACATACATACACACACATGCATGTGTGTGTAAGACTGTTCGCTGTGATTTGAAATGGATTTTGCTAATATTTCTAGTAGATCGAGGTGTCACATACAACTTTTCCTTTTTGCTTCATATATATATATATATATATATACACACACGAGACAGTAGACTGGTATATATATATGTCTCTAACTTAAGTACGGTGATAAACACACACATACACTTGTCTCTCTAATTTAAGAACGCTGAGACACACACACACACACAGTCCCATTATGACTTTTGTGAAAGAGAGAGAAAGAGAAGTAATGTTACGAAAGGCGTTAGTTAAGCATTTAAAAAATAAATAAATAAAAGTTAGTTATCAAACTATGCTATCATTTTTCTGTTTTCTTTCTCATCTCCCCTCTCTCTACAGAATGAAGAACAAAAAACCAAATAAGTTGTTGCCTCATTTTGGAGGACTGAGTTGTGGGAGGAGGAAGGGTTTAATGTCCCCAGGGGTTCCATTATTGAATTATTGATTTTTATTGAAATCCAATTAGCCAGTCGTATTTCTGAATATTAGCTTAACATGTGTGTAAGGTTTCATCAGGATTGAATCACTGGTTTAGACGCCAACTGGTTACACACAGACAGACAGAAATTGCCATTTATATAGTATATATATATATATATATATATATATAATAATAATAATGATAGTGAGGAAAATCAAAGTTGCAGCTAACGCAGCATCTCTCGAAAGAACAATCCTCAGAGCTGGCACAAGCACTTGATGAGATGATATCGATAAATCGATAAATTAAATCTTAGAGTAATAAATATATGTTGGTTAATACGAATCTGGACCTAGTTGATAGATATAAAATATCTTCGATTGGTTTCTGTGAATCCTAAATCAACAATCCAAATTACACAATATGCAAGTATGTACTGTGTCAAGATCAAACACGGAAACACTTTATATATATATATTGTTATACTTTAGGAAGATCATGCTGCTAACAAAAACACACGCACCTGTTAGTTTTCCCTTCAATTTATTATAAATTTTCGGTTGGTTGGTTCAATAACCAGATGGTTGTTTATATATTGTCAAAACTGTTTTGTCACACACACACATATGTATATATATTTATCTATTTACGTCAATTTGTTTTTAGTAATTCTGCCTTTGAGAGAGTTAGAAAACATGTATAAATTTTTTAAAAACTATAACCTAGCTATAACGATGAACAAATAATACAAAGGTAATTAATTTCTTGGATGTTAATTTAAATACTGAACACTTTAGACCCTATCATAAACTTGATGAATTTTTATATTACGTGCATAAAAATTTGAATCACCCCAAATCTATTCTTAATAACGTATCAGGTAGAATTTCTAACCCTTCAGCCAAATTAGATATATTCACCCAAAATGCTAAATGCTTTAATAAAGCTCTTACGGGATCAGGGTATAATGAGGAAATACAATTCAACCCTACCTTTAAGTTAGCTAATAGGATTTTTACACATAAATGTATTTCTAAGTTTAGTTATAATAATGTTAATATAAACAGAAAACTTATTAATAAAAATAAAAATACCCTCAAAACTAGTAGAAATAATAAAATTAATAATAATAATTGTTTCTATTTTAGGCACAATGCCAGCAATGTGAAGGGGAAAGTCGATTAAATCGACCCCAGTACATTACTGGTGCTTTACTTTATTGACTCCGTAAGGATGAAAGGCAAAGCTAACCTCGGCTGTATTTGAACTCAGAATGCAAAGGGTCATAACTCTATGCTGCAAAGCATAGTGTCTGATGCTCTACTGATACTGTCAATCCACCACCCAATTAATAATAATAATATCAATCCACTGGTAAATGTCTCATCAGTTAAAGGTTTAGTAAATCAAGGAAGACTAGACGGAGAAAATGAATATGGTTTAATCCTCAATATGGAGTGCAAATAGCATCCCATATGCAAAAAATATTTTTTAGCATTTTAGAAAAAGATTTCCCCAAGACCATAAGTACTATAGTATAATAAAGAAAAATACTGTTAA
The DNA here is from genome assembly GCA_964016885.1 of Eledone cirrhosa. Classification (NCBI taxonomy): domain Eukaryota; kingdom Metazoa; phylum Mollusca; class Cephalopoda; order Octopoda; family Eledonidae; genus Eledone; species Eledone cirrhosa. The sequence continues at coordinate 16,726,847 of OZ024756.1, forward strand.
ATTATCATTCTCCACCACACCTAATTTAGCTCAATATTTGGCTTTGAATAACAATAAGAAATTAAACTTATATAAACTTTGGATTTGGTGGACATGTCTTTGTATTATGGTATATCATCAATCAGCTCTGTCCTGTGCCATCTCTTTTGTTGGGTTCAGTTTCTTGATGTCATTCTTCTTTACAGCTTCGTCCCATGTTTTCCTTGATCTTCCACTTCAAGTATTTGGCACATTTTTTTAAATACAACTCTCACACTCCTTTTGTATCACATGACCATATCAGCACAATCGTCACTCTTGTACAGTATATTCAACTAAAATATTCTCTCATCTCACTTATGCTCTGTCGTTCACATACACTAATATTGCACATCCAGTGAAGCCACTGCAAATATTCTGACCAGTTATTCATAAATCTAACATAGAAGTATACATAATTGTAAAAATAGAGGTGTATATAGAAGTGGATACAATATGTTTATGTATAACAAACATATATAAGTCTCACTTTGATCATGTCAAAGTGACTGCAGTAACTATGTAAGAAGGCCAAATATAACAGGGATGCTCAGTTGTTTGAGAACACATCTTTTAATAACTCTAATTTTTTTATAACTTGCTTGGATTATCATTTTTCAGATAACCAATGACAGACATTATGCTAACTCAGCATGTGAAGAGGCATGCTGTAATCGTTCTCTTAAAGGCAGAGCATAATGATTTAGAGATTGCTCACTTTTTGAAAGTTGCATGGTTGTTTGTTGTCAAAGTTTGCAAAGAGCTGGAAGCCACTGACAAGAATTCTACAGCAGTAACCAAATGTAAAACGCCTTCTAATGGTTCCAATACCACCAGAACACCCAAATTTGTATGAAAGGTGCAGCAAATTATTGATAAGAGCCCCAGGAAGTCAAAAAGCTAAGGAGCTTAAGGTTTTAAAGCACACTATTAGAAAAACTGTGTTTGAGGACCTTCTATACAAGGCATATGTGATGCAGAGAGGCCAATTCACGTCTGCTAAGACAAAAGATAATTGTCTGATCCATGCAAAGTACTTGTTGAGCAAGTTGAAACATCAAAAGCTTGGAATGCTTTGGTTTTTCTCTGATTAGAAAAACTTTGATCACGACCAAAAGGTCAATTGAAGGAATGACATGGTTATGCAGAGACCCTAAAGATGTTCCACTGGTCATGCACACAAAACTTTTGGCAACTGTGATGGCTTTGGGAGGCATGAGCAAAGAGAGAGATGTCGTGCCTCCTTATTTCTTTCCTTAAGCTCAAGGGTCACTGGTGCTGACTATAAGGAGGTGTTGTGGAGTGTTGTGATGCCTTGGATAGAGAGCGTGTACAAAAGAAGACCATACAGCTACCAACAAGACTACGCTGTCACATAAGATCAAAACAACTCAAGAATGGATGAGTTACAATTTCTAATACCATGCCACCCAAAATATATGGCAACCTAGCTCTCCAGACTACTGCATCAAGAAGGAAGCTAATTAATGCTCCCATAACACTATAAAATCGCTGAAGTCCACCTGTTCAAATTAACAACTGAAAACCATGATGGAGTGATGTTCAACTGTGGTTGCAATGATGATGAAATGATTTTAAAATAGATATTATATCAGTGGTGACAAAAAGAACATTTCAGTGTAGGTGAAAGAAAAAAAAGAAAAAGTCCTGAAGATATACATTCAACAACAGAGACACACCCGCTCTCTCTCTCTCTCTCTCTCTCTCTCGTAATAAGGAGTAAATAAAGAGAAAGAAGTCACAATTTAGTTTTAATCGAGGCAGTCAAGTTGTACAGAGCCAGTCGAGATGTTTTCAGATATCTATTTCAGTAACTTACAGTTGTGGAGTTAAACCCATTTAAGAGAGATTTACAGTTTTATCCAACTCTACCTCATAGAACATATACCAGTGGTGTACTGGGAAGGGTTCAGATGATGTCAGTTCATCAAACCTTTTTAAGAAATACCAGTGGTATACTGCGGAGGGTTCAGATGATGTCAATTCATCACACCTTTTTAAGAAATACCAGTGGTATACTGCAGAGGGTTCAGATGATGTCAGTTCATCAAACCCTTTTAAGAAATACCAGTGGTATACTGCGGAGGGTTCAGATGATGTCAATTCATCACACCTTTTTAAGAAATACCAGTGGTATACTG
>OZ024756.1:16739026-16754026 GCA_964016885.1 Eledone cirrhosa
TATAAAGCAATGCCTGTGCCGTGAAGCTTTTATAGTGAGCAAAGGCACTGCACAAAGCCAGTCCCACTCTCTTAACCAAGATGATATTTACCAAAAAGAAGAACAAGTCAACATCATTGGATACCATCAGGGTTGCAGGTGTTATATCAGAGTTTTCCTTCTCCTAGAATTCTGCCTTGACAAAGGCTAAGGGGTCATCTCTCCCGGTGATTTTGGATGGCCATTGATTCTTAAGAGCTCCTTTGCCCTTTGACAGGTTTTGTTTTTAGTCCTGCAGGATGTCCAAAGTCACCCTCCTCACCAAGAAACCTTGGTGGGGTTGCCAGTTTAGTCGCCAACGACCCGACCATGAGACAGGTTGTACTGGGATACATGTTACCAGTAGCACCAACTGGTGACCTGACATGTACATGTCTGTATATATACATATATGTATATATGTATATACACACACATATATACATACACACACAGACACACACACATATATATATATGAAATGATTCAGGACCCTACAGCTGAGCTCCGGCTGTTTTGACAGCTAGATTCAAATGCCACCATATTACTCTACTACCCCAAGTATTGAGTATTGTGGTGCATTGTGGTCCACCTAGTATCTTCGTTTTTATATATAACAACAAAGAGGGTGTGGTAAGATACTGGGCTGACCATAACGCACCAGAGTACTCGATAATATATATATATAGTTCGTTAATTTCAACTATATAGATATATATATTTGGTGTCAGGAAGGGCATCCAGCTGTAAATCCCTGGCCAAATTTACAGTCCTGTAGGAGCAAGGTACGGCATGGTCAATTCTGGTCAGACTTGTCACCCAATGTGGATGACCTGTGTAACCCATGCAAGCATGGAAAATGGATGCTAAATGGTGATTATGATGATGATATATGCGTTTGTGTGTTTTATAATTTTATGTTTGCTGGGTTGAATGGGTGGTCACAGTCCAAGTCAGTTCTTATTAAGACTTTTTGCCCTTCTAGATGGGTTGGAAGACTATGTTTTGCTTGTATATTGCATCTTTGTAATGGTTTCTACAGCTGATTACCTTTTCTAACAGCAATCACTTTATAGAATGAACTGGTCTGTTGGATTGTTGTTCAACAACTAAAAAGGTAATATCCTCAATGTGACTAAAAAGTCCTTTCTATGATATATTGTCTCTATTTGATCGGGACTCCAACATTTGAGAAAAGTTGGCTTGTTACTTGCATGTCTAAAGACTCTTCTTTACTCTACACCAGTGGTTCCCTAATCATGCGGCAGAATGATTGAAAGACAATCAAAGATTTAGAAACAGTTTAAAATATACCAAAAATAAATATGATTTCAGGGAAAGGCTTCTATGTGTTGATGAGGAGATGAGAGTTTATCTCAAATTAGGCCTAATATAAAGGAGATTACTCGTAAAAAACAAGCTTGTGCCTGTCATTAAATTTGTGTACTTTAATCATATTAAAAGTTATTTATGTCATATATTATATTTAACGTACTATTAGTCGTTGTTATTTATTTTTAAATGTACTTTTTATTACATAAATTTTGGTGAGACCGTGTAAATTTTCATTCCGAAAATGCGGCTCAGAAAAAGAAAGTTTAGGAACCACTGGTCTACACAGGTTTTGTTCTTCTAAGGTGAATGTGTCCAAGAATGTGAATAGAGGGAGAATAATAATCAAGAGTGTGAGAGGGGAGAGATAGTATAAAAGATAGGAGACGTAATGAAAGTGAGACAGTGATAGCTACACAGTGATTGTTGGTGGAAGATTGAGTAGAGAACAGCATGATGGGATAGCAATAAGATGTGTTATGGTAGAAGAGAGCATGAGAGATGGATCACAAGAGAGATGGATGATGATGATGATGAGAGTGGTAGATGTCAACTAAATTTCACATAAGAGTGAAAGAATGATAGTGGTACAACGTAAAATCATGGGGAAGATAGGCATCATGATGGAAGAGAGATAGAGTGATAAAGGGTTGATGTGGTGTATCTATTTTTGTAATTTAACAGTCAGTGACACCCATGGATATTTCCCTGAGATTCATAGACACGCAGACAGCTGTCTATTTTATGGAAAGGTCACAATCAAAGAAAAAGAAGGTTCTATATAGGTCACTCATAAGATGGACTCCCACTGAATATGCCAGATCACTAGATAGAATTTGAAATGGATGGCTTTAAGATGTTGGAATGTTGAAATGTACAGTGAGAGAGGATAACTGAGATGTGGTTGGGTCCTATTTTCAGAGAATGTACCTCAGCTTGATTTAGAAAATGCAGCTTCTCAGACAAAGCATAAAAGCATAGTTGGCATTTATGCAATCCACTGCTGTCTGGAGGAACATGCTGACAATGCTCCAGGTTATATATATATGGTTGTATGATGCCTGCTTGAGATGCGCAATGCTGTATCGTAGTGAGACATGGACAGCAACTGTGGAGGATATGTGAAGGCTGGAGAGAAATGAAGGAAGCATGTTCCGATGGATGTGCAATGTCAATGTACATGAACGGCCAAGCATAGATGAGTTGAGAGAAACTGTAGCGTGCAGAAGAGAAGATTGTGTTGGTATGGCCATGTGATGTGCATGGATGATGACCACTGGGTAAAGAAGTGCCAAGAAATCCCAGTGGAAGGAAGACACAGTAGAGGAAGACCACAAAAAACATGGGCAGAGGTGGTGAGAGCTGACCTCAGATCACTGAAGCTCACAGAGGAGATGATGAAGGACCATGAAAAATGGAGAGATACTGTTCTGAAGAGGACCCATCCCACCCTTGCAAGTACGGAAAAGCGGATGTAAAATGATGATGAAAATGATAATATATATGTGCATGTGTGTGTGTGCGTGTGTATCCCAACATATTAGTACAACATGCCATAGAACAAAATAAGAAGAAATTTAGTAAACACTGAGACAACAGAAACAGCACAAAAAAGAAATACACAAACCTCCCACATTTCATGTACTGCAAGAACTAAATGTTCTCTGATTCTAGACTGGATGAACACATTAAAAAACCCTCAAAACAACATGCAATCAATTCTAAAAACAAACGAGAAAATATATGACAAAAATACCAAAATAAAATATTCCTCATTACCATGCAACCAAAGACTGGTCAACTGCAGATGACCAGTGTAATATAATACAACCAGGGACTGGTCAACTGCAGATGACCAGTGTGATATAATACAACCAGGGACTGGTCAACTGCAGATGACCAGTGTGATATAATACAACCAGGGACTGGTCAACTGCAGATGACCAGTGTGATATAATACAACCAAAGACTGGTCAACTGCAGATGACCAGTGTGATATAATACAACCAAAGACTGGTCAACTGCAGATGACCAGTGTGATATAATACAACCAGGGACTGGTCAACTGCAGATGACCAGGCAAAGTTAACCTCGGCGGGATTGTGATATAATACAACCAGAGACTGGTCAACTGCAGATGACCAATGTGATATAATACAACCAAAGACTGGTCAACTGCAGATGACCAATGTGATATAATGCAACCAGAAATTGGTCAACTGTAGATGACCAATGTGATATAATGAAACCACAGGTTGGTCAGCTGCAGAATGGACAGCAGATGACCAATGTCATATGTATAATTCAATGCGAAAATGAAAGTTGTGAACATCATTACCAAAATTGTTAGATTGGTCACACAAGCACAACACTTTCCCATTAGTTAATTATGCACTTACAAAAAGAGCCATTGGAATACATTTCCATACAGTACATGCAACAACATTAGATAGGACTACTTTAGTCAACAACACTACAATACTATATAGAATTTTACACAAAATATGGAGGCTGTACTAATATCAGAATATAAATCAATCACACAAATACAACATTGGTGAAACTAATTATAATAACGGCCATGTTTCAAATGTTGAGAAATCTTTAATCAGGCATCTATGATCGCCTTCCAATCCCACAATCCTTTATGACAACTGCTAAGTAACTGACCAAAACACCACTAGTATGATCTTTCTGATTCTGATGATGGAGCTGTGAAGGTCCAGAAACATTAATTGACATGTTAGGAATGTTATTGTTCCAAACTAAGCAAATACAAAATCTGCTTAATAGATGATCAAACTGGAGCACAGTTGTATTTTCAATAGAGATAAAGATCCCCTTAGTCACGAATGACCATGAGCTTTGCACCTAGAAAGTTCCCCTCCAAGGCACAAAGTCTGGGCAAGGTCTTTTGTGGAAGACCAGCAGTCACCCATGAATACTAGTCTCCCTTCTCCATTCCACCAATGTTGCGAAAGAGAAAGGCAAAGGTTGATACAGCTTGGCACCAGTGACATCACAACTCATTTCTACAGCTGAGTAAACTGGAGTAGCGTGAAATAAAGTGTCTTGCTAAAAGACACAACACATCGCCCGGTCCAGGAATTAAACTCACAACCTGATGATTGTAAGCCCAACACTCTAACCACTAATCCATGTGCCTTCACAAATATATATGTATATGTCATTATCATCATCATCATCTAAAGTCTGTTTTTCCTGCATGCAAACATATATTATGAGGTTTTAAAGAAAGTGCCTTTCATTACATATTTAAAATATAATTTCAAGCAGAAAAAAAAAGAAAGAAAAAAAGAACCACTTCTATAGAAAAACATGCCACAGACTGATAAAAGAACTACAACTAACTATGAACAATTTTCATCCCATAGAAACCATCTTAAAATGATGTGTCAATGCATGCTTTTAATTAAGGTGAGAAAGGAGATAAAGAGAAAGATGTGAAGAAGAAGAAGCACCTGTTGACTTGGACATAGGCTTGAAACTGGTCTCATTTGGTGACAGGTAGGTAATGCTACCACCTTCTGACTTCAATGACTGGGCTCGATCAGCACTTTGTGACCGGACCTTGGAACGACCAAATCTCTTCTTAAGGGTCTTGGCCAAAGAGAAAGATTTCTTTTTGTCTAGGGACAGGAGTGAAGTGAGAAAGTTAAAGAGTACCATGAACAGCAGAGATAAAACAGGAAAGAATAAAGTTTAAGTTTGTCCCGAAAGCCCAAGATATTTATGCTGAGTTAATACAAGACATGTAAAAAAAAAAGTATCAGATTTTATTTTTTCCAGTTGGGAGTAAGGATGTTAGGAGACTAAAGTGTGCAGAGTACAGTTGCATACATTAAAGCATATGTGTGGCTTTAGACAAGCTCACTGAATGTGTCAGTTGCTGTCAGGCAGCCAGCCTGTGAGGTGTTGTATTAACTAATCACATTTTTATTTTGTTCAATACTGCCAACAAAGACCCTAACTCTAACCCTGAATACCAAGATAACTAGAGATGAGACATGGGTTGATGGGTACGACCCCCAAAAAACCAAATCTCACTCATCATAGTGGAAGCATCAGACATTACCAATGTCAGGACAAATAGTTACAAAAGAGCACTATTAGCTTGTCTTCTGATGTCTTTGTGATGCAGTTTAGAGCAAGAGACTGGCAGCTGCATCGTGACAACACCCCAGCTCATTTGTTGCAGCTGTTCCAAAGTTTCTTGTTAAAGAAACACATTTTATTCATTCATTCACCAGGCTCTTCTGGCTTCCTTTGAGAAATGAGAAGACATCATGTGGACTGTGACAGCAGTGCTAGGTCATTTTGGAAGAAATATTCCAGACATGCTTCAAATAGTGGATTGATTTCTGGTCTAAGTGTGGTGAGACATGAGAGGACTACTTTAAGCAGTGGAAAGATTTCTGGTCTAAGTGTGATGAGACATGAGAGGACTACTTTAAGCAGTGGAAAGATTTCTGGTCTAAGTGTGGTGAGACATGAGAGGACTACTTTAAGCAGTGGAAAGATTTCTGGTCTAAGTGTGGTGAGACATGAGAGGACTACTTTAAGCAGTGGAAAGATTTCTGGTCTAAGTGTGATGAGACACAAGAGAACTACTTCAAATAATGGTTTCTCATGTAAGCACAAGGCCAGCAATTTTGGAGGAGGGGAAAGTCAATTAAATCGACCCCAGTACATGACTGGTACTTTATTTTATCGACCCCGTAAGGATGAAAGGCAAAGTTAACCTCAGCCGGATTCGAACTCAGATCATAAAGGGCCGTAACTCTATGCTGCAAAGCTTAACGTCTGCCCCTCTACCGATACTGCCAATCCGCTGCCCTCTCACATTTGAACTACTTCAAATAATGGAAGGATTTCTGGCCTAAATGTAAGGAAGCACAAGAGGACTACTTCAAACAGTGGAAACATCTCTGGGCTAATTGTGGGGAGACACTAAGGGACTACTTTGAAGGGAATTAACAATTAAACCCCACCATGTATGTAATTTTTTGTCAGAGCTTGTATGACAGTAGTAAAGCTCAGAAAATACCTAAAGCGATGTTTGATACCACAATAACTCTCAGGGATCTAGTCAATGTATATAATGTTGTATGTGTATATATGTTAGTGTATATATTGTTGGGTCTGTGTATGTGTATATGTCAATTTATATAATGTTGTGTCTGTGTATATAATGCATCTTTATATATATGTCAGCATATATGAAGTTGTGTCTTTGTATATATGGCAGTGTATGTAATGTATCTATGTATATATGTCAGTGTATATATAGACATGCATGTAGATGTATATATGCTACTATATATGTGTATATATACATGTATGTAGATGTATATATGTCATTGTATATGTGTATATATACTTGAATGTAGATGTATATATGTTAGTGTATATATACATGTATATAGATGTAAATATGTCAGTGTATATGTGGGTATACGCATGTATGTAGATCTAAATATGTAAGTGTATATGTTAGTGTAATGTCAGGTTGCTCTTGAGCACTACTGGTAACATATAACCCAGTACAACCTGTGCATGGTCAGGTCATCAGTAACTAAACTGGCAACCCACCAAGCTTGCTTGGCGAAAAGGGTGATTTTGGACACCCTGCAGGATGAAAAACAAAACCTGGCAAAGGGCGGAAGAACTCTGGAGAGTCAACAGCCATCCATTAAAGCCTTTTTTTTTGTGGAGCGAGAGACCCTAGTCGTCATTAAGGCATCTCTCTAGAAGGTCACTCTGATATAACACCTGCAACTTCGTTTGCATACAATGATGTAGACTAGTTCTACTTTTTGCGTAAATGCATTCGATGTTCAAAGAGTAGGATTGGTCTCTTGCAAAGCTTTTCCTCACTTACAAAAAGCTTCAAGCACAGGCATCGCTTGTCCCTAGCAGGATTAAAAAACCACGTCTGCGATGCTAATTAAGAATCAGGCCATGGCATTACTTGAAATCAAGTTGCAGGCATCATATGTCAGTGTATATGTGTGTGTGTATATATCTATACATGAATATAGATGCATATATGTCAGTGCATAGCAGTGACTGTTAAATATCAGTATGTTATATATAGTTGATAGTGGTGATGAAGATAGAAAGACAGAGAGGACAGATAGAAGTACATTAGTAGAGAAACTCTGAATAAACACTCTTGAGTACTTATGTAAACTAGCATGAAGTGGATGGAGCGGATGGGTGGGGGGTAATCAAGAAAAATAGCTAAAGAAAATAAAGTGATAAGATAATAATAATAATAATGGTTTCTGATTTAGGCACAAGTCCAACAATTTTGGAGGCAGGGAAAGTCGATTAAATCGACCCCAGTGCATTACTGGTGCTTTATTTTATCGACCACGTAAGGAGGAAATGCAAAGCTAACCTTGGTGGGATTTGAACTCAGAATGTAAAGGGACATAACTATAATAATAATAATAATTAAAACAAGAAGAATACCACCACCACCACCAATAATAAGAGTAATTTAAAGAAGAAGAATACCACCACCAATAATAATATCATCAACAGCAACAACAACAAAAATATTGGAACAAAACCTAAAACTTTGGAAAAGAAATTAAATCATGCTAGTACCTGACTGCTCCTGGAAGGATAAAAGTGAAGTTGACCTCAGTGAGATTTGAACACCCAATGTAGAGAGCTGTAACTAAATACTGTAAGATGTATTGTTCCATACTCTAATAACTGTGCCAGTCTACTAGCCATATAAACACTTGTGTAAATAGAGAACAGCTTTTCTTTCAAACATATTGATATTAAAGACATCAATCTCTTCTAGTTTAACCCTTTAACATTTAAACTGGCCGTATCCAGCCAGAATTCTCTTACCTCTTTTTGTTCAAACCAGCTGCTCATACTTATGTTATGGTATTGTTCTCAAAATAAATAATATCAAAATCTTGTAGAGTCGATATTATTTGACATAAAGCCTTTAATGCAAAAATACAATAGTAAATACAAAGTTTTGTCATATTTCCTTACCAATCTTTCATGTTTGGTTTTGAACAATAATGTTATTAGAAGCAATGGTTCCTAAACCCATTGGTCAGTTAATGTTTCAAGACTTTCACAGACTCTTTATCAGTCTTTTATGTTTAGTTTTAAACAATAATTGTTTCTACTTTTGGCACAAGGCCAGCAATTACCCAGTGCATTACTGGTACTTTATTTTATCGACCCTGTAAGGATGAAAGGCAAAGTTAACCTCGGCGGGATTTGAACTCAGAATGGCAAGGGCCGTAACTATGCGTCAAAGCATGGCGTCCAACCCTCTACCGATACTGCCAATCCACCGCCTGTTTTAAACAATAATGTTATCAGAACAATGGTTCCTAGACCCATTGGTCAGTTAATGTTTCAAGACTTTCACAGACTCCTTATCAGAATAAAATAATATTGTCTGTAACAATAGTCCCACAAACTACATACCATTACAAGTTGATAAGGTTGAGAGTTAGCACAGGATTTACATATAGGCTAAGTGGCCTTGTCCTCTTCTAAGTGTATATCAAAATATAGCTATGAAGCACATCATTTTTGACAAAATTTACAGAAGGGAACAACAGTTAAATAAGCTACTCAATACCTACATATTTTATACATAAATGACTTCTATAAGAGATGATTTCAAATGAATAAAACAGTTTGAGTCCTGTAGAAGTCATTTCTATATGATATATATCATCATCATAATTTTTATGTCTGCTTTTCCATGCTTCTACATACATACAAATATACATATATATACTCTACTAATTTGTATTGAGTACTAATATAAATTTGGCCTCTTACTCTACTTATAAGAAATACCAAGATATATATGTATGTATACATATATATTTGTATACATACAAATATATATGTATACATACAAATATACATATATAGTTGTATACATACATATATATCTTGGTATTTCTTATAAGTAGAGTAAGAGGCCAAATTTATATTAGTACTCAATACAAATTAGTAGAGTATATATATAACTAATAGAGAAAAGAAAAAACATTTTTTCCTTAACCCTTTAGCATTTAAACCATATCTGGCCAGAATTCTCTCACCTCTTTCTGTTCAAACTGGCTATAACTGGTTGCTCATGTTAAGGTATTGTTTTCAAAATAATATAATACCAAAATCTCTTAGATTCAATATTATGTGAGATAATTATGTGAAATAAAGTGTTTACCATGAAAATATAATAGTATATATAGAATAATGTAAATGCTAAGGGGTTAATATGTGGGACATCTTAATGAATAAGACTGTTAAAATGGTCTAGATCTGATATGGAAATAAACATAAACTTTCCAAAAGTGGGGAAATGCAGACCAAATTAACTAATACGAGAGAATTTTGCTTACATCACATCTTTAACAGCAGTTTCTGGAATTAAGAAACAATATTAATTATCTTAATAAATTAACCCTTTAGCATTTACATTTTTCTATATTTACATTTATATTTTCACAGTAAAGGCTTTATTTCACATAATTATCTTACATAATATCGAATCTAATATATATTTATTTTGAGAACAATACCTTAATGTCAGTATAAGTGGCCAGTTCTAGCTGGTTTGAACAGAAAGAGGTGAGAGACTGGCCGGATATGGCCAGTTTAAATGCTAAAGGATTAAGACAACGAACATTTGAAGAAAATCCAGTCATCAGAGGGATTCTTTGAAAGTAGAAAATTATATTCATCTATTAGTATTAAAACAAGGTGATCCAGACCTTCTCTTTATTTGGAAATATATATATATATATATATGAAATCCGGGAATTTGTATATCTGGTGATATACAGTATGTTTATAAATAAACATTTTGAAAGCCTTCAGCTATGAATTTGAAAACTGATGGTGTAACGCCATCTAGTGTGTTCCAGCAGAAGCCAAGGACCGTCATTAGCTTCTGCTGCAACACACTAGATGGCACTATGCCATCAGTTTTCAAATTCATAACTGAAGGCTTTCAAAATACTTATTTATAAACATACCGTATATCGCCAGCTATACAAATTCACCTATTTCATATACAAAGCTATGTTAGAGTTAATGCCCTTATATATATATATATATATATATATATATATATATATATATAAGAGAGAGAGAGAGAGAGAGAGTTATAAGAATAAGTACCTTTATCAGACACCGTACTTCCTGTTTGAGATTTATCAGCAGAGGCTGAAGAAGGACTGTCTATATTCTCTTCCCCTGTGGAACTGTCTAAAGTCTGCAATGTGAGAGAGAATTACATGTAGAATGGAAAGGTATAGAATTTCTCAACAGCCACAAAAGCAATAAAATCAATTGACTCAATTAATCTATAATATCATTACAAGGAAATTGATCAGATGATTTTCCTTCTATAGATTTGTCTGTCTGTGTTTTTAAATCAACCCCATAGAACCTATTATAATAGGGATTTTTTTTTTGTTTTCAGCACCTAAAAAGCACTGGTTGTCCCTGTATCCCCAAATTTATATTTGAATAACTTCTCAGGATGTAAAAGATAGGTGCTCCCAAAGCTGGTTATAGGCCTTGAGAAGATGTAAAGTGTATATCCCACTTGCCTCACCAAGCTGGTAATAGGGTCTGAACAACTATAAAATGCCCCCACCCACACCCAGCTGGTAATAGGTCTAGACCAGATGTAGAATATAGCTCCAACCACCACCACTACTACTACTACTACTACCACCAAATCTGGTAATAGGCTTAAGTCAGATGTAAAATATAGCCCCAACCACCAACACCAAAGCTGGTAAAAGGTTCAAGCTAGATGTAAAATATAACCCCAACCACCACCAAAGCAGGTAAAAGGCTCAAGCTAGATATAAAATATAGCCCCAACCACCACCAAAGCAGGTAAAAGGCTCAAGCTAGATATAAAATATAGCCCCAACCACCACCAAAGCAGGTAAAAGGCTCAAGCTAGATATAAAATATAGCCCCAACCACCACCAAAGCAGGTAAAAGGCTCAAGCTAGATATAAAATATAGCCCCAACCACCACCAAAGCAGGTAAAAGGCTCAAGCTAGATATAAAATATAGCCCCAACCACCACCAAAGCAGGTAAAAGGCTCAAGCTAGATATAAAATATAGCCCCAACCACCACCAAAGCAGGTAAAAGGCTCAAGCTAGATATAAAATATAGCCCCAACCACCACCAAAGCAGGTAAAAGGTTCAAGCTAGATATAAAATATAGCCCCAACCACCACCACCAAAGCTGGTAAAAGGTTCAAGCTAGATGTAAAATATAGCCCCAACCACCACCAAAGCTGGTAAAAGGTTCAAGCAAGGTGTAAAATATAGCCCCAACCACCACCAAAGCAGGTAAAAGGCTCAAGCTAGATATAAAATATAGCCCCAACCACCACCACCAAAGCTGGTTACAGGCTTAAGTCAGATGTAAAATATAGCCCCAACCACCACCAAAGCTGGTAAAAGGCTCAAGCTAGATGTAAAATATAGCCCCAACCACCACCAAAGCTGGTAAAAGGCTCAAGCTAGATGTAAAATATAGCCCCAACCACCACCACCACCAAAGCTGGTAAAAGGCTCAAACTAGATGTAAAATGCAAACTCCATTTTAAACTTCTCATAAATTGCTTTAGTAAGCAGTACTAAGTTAGTTCATCAACAGTGAAGTTTTCGCCCTAGATGCAACACAGCCAACCAAATATATATATATATATATAAATATCAGTTACAACAGTTACATATACAGGTACTTAAGTTTTATTGGGTTGTTTACCCCAACTCATTCAGCCTGTCATAATAAGAAAAATGGCTTCCATCCGTGGAGATTTTAGAAACAATAGGAGAATTCGAAGGGCAGGTAATCCCAAAATTATCCTTTAATTAGACAAATACATTAAGATTATACTTAACTTGTCCAATGGACTGAGTACTCAAAACCCTTGGATATTTATACCAAATTTGTACTACAATATATATATATATAAATATATAAATATATATATATATATATATATATATATATATAGTGTACATGATATACTTACATGAAATAGCATAAAATAAAATAAATAAAATTTGAAGCATGTATCACTCCCCCATGCCAACTGGGTCCCCTCTAGTCTGCTTTGATTGCTGCCCAGAAATATAATTATTTAAACTGCAAAATTTACCCACAAATCACCACTCACTCTCAATGCCATGACAACACGAGAGAAAAGACAGAAAGAAAGGAAAATTAATATAATTAGGCAAAAAAACCAAAAAATATTCTAACATAATATAATATAGAAAATAACAAATTATGCTGATTAAAATACAGGATATATGCAAATAGCTGTTGTTATGGCAAAGTGTAAGACTTCGATAATAACAACAAGGTGTTATAAGGTGAAGAAGAAAGAAAGAATGAAAGAAAGGAAAGGAAGAGTTTTAAAATGTGTGCTGCAATTATATGTATAGTGGTGGAGGTCTTTAAACCTCTTGGCACTGCAGGCGACTGAATGCGCCGACAGAGTAATCTCCCTTTAATACATAATACAGTATCAAGCAAAGCAATTCATAAAAAAATTCGGCCCCCAGAAGATTAAAGAAAGAGGTAAGTAAAGTGAATTAAAAGGAAACTAAAAGTGAAAACAACATGCCAGGTGGAAGAAATAGAGGTGCAATTAATTAGTAAAGGAATTCTACTACCTTGATAACAGGTACAACAGGCTCCTGAGGGGGGCAGAGAAAAATGGAATTGTTGGATAAACAGTGAGCGAGAAAAAAAAAAACAATCTGAAGTTAATTAGAGGAACTCATTTGAGCGTTTTAAAATATAATTAATATGTGTGTATATAACTATATACTCTCTATATATACATCATCACCATTTAACGCCCATCTTACATGCTAGCTTATATATATACTATATATATACTATATATATATATATACTACACATATATATATATATACTATATATATATATATATATACTACACATATATATATACTATATATATACTACACATATATATACTACACATAAATATATATACTATATATATACTATATATATATACTATATATATATATACTATACACATATATATATATACTATATATATATATACAATATATATATATATACTACACACATATATATACATATATACTATATATATATATATATTACACATATATACTATATATATATATATACTACACATATATATACTACACATATATATAAACTACACATATATACTATATATATATATATACTACACATATATACTATATATATATATATACTACACATATATACTATATATATATACTACACATATATACTATATATATATACTACACATATATACTATATATATACTAAACATATATACTATATATACATACTACAGATATATATATATATACTACACACACATATATATATATATATATACTACACACATATATATATATATATACTACACATTTATATATATGTATATACTACACATATATATATATATACTACATATATATGTATATATACTATATATATAAGTATACTAAATATATAAATATACTATATATATAAATATACTATATATATACTACACACATATATATATACTACATATATATATATATTACATATATAAGTATACTATATATATAAATATACTATATATATACTACACACATATATATATATATACTACATATATATATATATTACATATATAAGTATACTATATATATAAATATACTATATATATACTACACACACATATATATATATATACTACGTATATATATCTACTACATATATATATATACTACATATATATATATACTACATATATATATACTACTATATATATATATACTACTATATATATATATACTACTATATATATACATACTACTATATATATACTATATATATATACTACATATATATTTATACTACATATATATATATACTACATATATATATATACTACATATATATATATACTACATATATATATATACTACATATATATATATATATATACTATATATATAAATACTACATATATATATATACTACATATATATATATACTACATATGTATATACTACATATATATATATGCTACATATGTATATACTACATATATATATACTACATATATGTATATATATATACTACATATATATATATACTATATATATATATGTATACACTACATATATATATACTATATATATATATATATACACTAAATATATATATACTAGATATATATATATATATATATTACATATATATACACTACATATATATATATATACATATATACTACACATATATATATGTAGTATATATATATATATATACTACATATATATATATACTATATACTACACATATATATATGTAGTATATATATATATATATACTACATATATATATATATACTATATACTACACATACTACATATATATATATATACTATATATATATATACTACACATACTACATATATATATACTATATATATACTACACATATATATATATACTATATATATATGTATACTACACATATATATATACTACTT
>OZ024756.1:16761526-16791526 GCA_964016885.1 Eledone cirrhosa
CTTAGTTGTTAACTTGATATGATATTCAATATTCTTATATTCAAAAATAAAAATTTTGAATTTAAAAAACCCTGCAGAAATTGACCCATCATGACCATATTTCTAATGAAGTACACTCTATTTCAATTAGTTAATGAAGAATTTTGAAGGATTTACTAAAATTATCAATCATTTCATTACTAAGATTGTAACTTAACCCATAAGCATTTAAACTGGCCATATCCGGGCAGAATTCTCTCACCTCTTTCTGTTCAAACCAGCTGTAATCTGCTGCTCATACTGATGTTAATGTATTGTTCTCAAAATAAATAATATCAGAATCTCATACATTCGATAGTATGTGAGATAATTATGTGAGGTAAATATTGAGTACTGTAAATGCTCATGGGTTAATGTAAGGTTCTTATATAAGATAATGTGAGAGGATTTTAATTTAAATAGGAAACCTTTAAGATGGGTGATTTTATTTTGTAAAATCAGAGCCGGTTTTGTCCAGGTTGGCAACAAAGGGGTTAAAATAGAAATAGTAGTGTCCAGTCTTAAAAAGTAGGGTATTCCAGTATTTATAGTCTGATCTATTAACTTTGTAGGAGACACCAGTTCCTTGTTACTAGTGTAGAGGACCTCATTTCCTTGCTACTGGTGTAGGGGTCCCATTTCCTTGTTACTGGTGTAGGGGTCCCATTTCCTTGCTACTGGTGTAGGGGACCTCATTTCTTTGCTACTGGTGTAGGGGACCTCATTTCCTTGCTGCTGGTGTAGGAGACCCTTGTTCCTTGTTACTGGAGTAGAGGACTTCAATTCCTTGCTACTTTTGTAAGGGGCCCAGTTCCTTATTTCTGGAATAGGGGTTCAATTTCTTGCTACATAACTAGGTGGGGGCAATTTCTCGCTACCTGACTAGGGACCAATTTCCTTATTACTGGAGTGGCAGGTGCAGCGGGTGGGGAAAAGACAACACCTGTTAAAATTCTGATGTATATTATATTTCCTTGTATATTATAGAAAGAAATATAAGAAAAAAAACAACAACACCACAAAAGCTCTACACCAGAATTGAAACATTTAATAACATGTCACCACCAGAAAAGTATCATTGATATATGGAAAAAAAAACAAAAAACAAAAACAACACCACCAAGACACTGGAACTATTGATATTGGGATTAGTTGCTAGAATCAATAACTGATAATCTATAGTGCACATTCCTATCAGTTCCATTGCAGAACCTGAGTACTTACAACAATTTGGCTGCCTGTAGGTGTAATCTCCCAGAAACCAGGTAATGCCCCTGAAGTAAATGAAGAGCCTGCAATAACCATTAAGTAGACAAACCAAATGGCAAATAGACAGCAGCATTTATACACCATTGCAATCAAACATCTCACATGAAAAACATTCGATAGCGAAACTCAGTAGCATTGGCAAATTACAAACACACACACATATATATACATATATATATATAAATATAAATATTAAACAAAAAAATAAACTGGCCTCAGCCGGATGGCTGGAACAGGTAAAAGAGTAAAAGAGTATATATATATATATATATATATATATATATATATATATATATATACATATATATATATATATATATATATATATATATATATATATATATACATATATATATATATATATATATATATATACATATATATATATATATATATATATATATATATATATATATATATATATACACAGTAAGAAGTGCACTAGCAGCTGAAGTGTAAGATAAAGTTATATCTGTATAGATATAGTGAAACTGATACTGCACAAACATGTATAAATTTATACACACTGGTGCCGTTTCACTTACACACTGTATTTATACAGATATAACTTTATCATATATATATATATATATATATATATGAGGGGACTTCAAAAAGTTAATGAAAAAAGTACATAGCTAAAAATCATATGCAGGGATCATATGCACCTCTACGTTTTCGTACTAAAATGTCATAACATGTTCTAACATGAACCCTTAAATGCATGTTGCAATGTAGCGCTGCCAGTCGTAAGTCAGCACCCGCTCAACCAATGTGGCCTCCATCAAAACATTAAATTCATGGTGAAGCTAGGGTGGCAGAGCAGCCAAATCATTGACGCTCCGGAGCAAGCTTATGGGGACAATGCCCCAAAGAAATCAACAATCTATAAATGGATAAGTTGTTTTAGAAGTGGAAGAGATGAGGTTGAAGATGATCTCTAGTTGAAGATGTAAAAAAAAACTGTTGACATGGTTTGAATAGCATGGCCCTCAGTTTTACACAGATGGACATAAAGGCTGGTATAAATGCTTGCAGAAGTGTTTTGATATTGACCTGGATGGAGCATATGTTGAAAAATAAACATCATAACTTAAACTGCTTTTTCCACGAACATTTTGAAGCCAACTCCTATATATATAATGGAATTTCCTACATAGACAGAAGTAAAAATACAAGTTGAAAATGCACTTTGAGTATTTAAGAGGATTTACTTACATTATCTTAAATGGTTTCACAATTTCGTGATTTTCAAAAGTTGTATAAGATGGATGGAAATGGAATAGCTCCACATCCCTCCATCTCACACAAGAAAATCATTAAATTGTGAAACTGGTCATGTTGATGTAAATAAATCCTCTTAAAGACTCGAAGAGTATTTTCAACTTCGTGTTTTTACACACACACACACACATATATATAATTATATGGGACGCATATATACACATATTCAATATAACAATATGTTATGTCTATTTGTATACCTTATTACTTGCCTACAATTTTGTGATGACTTGTTTTATTTGTGATGCTACTGTGTCTTAACCTTTATACATACATACATAAATAAATACATACACACATACTCACTTCCATACATAAATATATATACATATATAAATACATATACACAGAAGATTTTAAAAGTTGAGTAGAAAATGTTTTGATAAAATGAAATTGACACTATATCTACAAGTTACACTTTAAAAAGATAGATATCATCATCATCACCATTTAACGACCAGCATAGGTTAGATGAGTTGTCCAATTATGAGACAAATCAAATCAGGTGACTGTTTTGCTCACACACAACTGTTTCTGGCTTGGCTTCTACAACTGGATGCCCTTCCTAATGCCAACCACATTTACAGCATGGCTGGGTGCTTTTTATCATGGCACCAAAATGACCAACAGGCAGTTTGGACTGGGTGCTTTAACCTCTTCAGTGCCATAGACAAGATAACTTGGCCTAACATGTATGCATTCCAGTGCCACAGACGAGATAACCCGTTTCCAACAGTTCATAACTTCATTTTACTGAAAACAACAAACAAACCTGGTACAGAAACTGTTGCTGTGTAAAATATATGCAGCAGTCAACAGGTTAAGAAAGAATAAAATAATTGAAAATGTACTGACTTCACAAACTTTTCTGCATATTCCTTCTGTTCTTTTCTCCCCTAATATTATGTCAATTTCATTTCATCAAATGATTTTGTATAGGAACAACAACAACAAAGATGATTACTAAAGGGATTTAGGAAAGATAAATGAAAAATAAAGACACTGTTACCTGAAGAATCTTGTCTGTCTGTATAAGCCCCAAGTGATGGGGACGACTGGTTGGTACTTGGAGAGTTTTTACTACTTTCCAAATGAGGACTAAGTTTTTCTATAACACACGGCACACCTGGAATAATGGAAACATGCCAAACTAGCTAGCCAGGTGCAAGCTGAACAACAACAACAATAACTAATAATACTACAACTATTAATACTACTATTGAAAAAGAAAGGAAAAAAGGCAACTGGTAGATTGAACGAAGAAAACAATGTGTTTCCATTGCTAATACTTTCTGCCTGTTGCAACACCTGGCAGAAGGAGGTGGGATTTGAACTCAGAATATAGAGAGTTGAATCAGATACTGCAAAGCATCTCATCCAACTCTTTAATAATTCTGCCACCTTAATGATTTAGATGTTAATTGTAAGTTATGCAACAATTGGTGAATTGTTAATTGTAGACCAACACAATTGGTAAATTGTTAATAGTAGTTAAAAAAACAATTGCAAAATTGTAATTTTAGACTATGAACAATAGGTAAATTGTTAATTGTAGATTATGAATAAGTGAATTGTTAATTGTAGGCTGACAACAATAGCTGAATTGTTAATTGTAGAGTAACACTACTGGTAAATTGTTAATTGTAGTTTTAAAAAACTGTTGGAAAATTGTTAATTATAGACTGACAACAATTGGTGAATTGTTAATTGCTGATTTGTGAACAATAAGTGAATAGTTAATTGTAGACTAGGAATGATAGGTGAATTGTTAATTGTAGACTATAAATAGTAGGTGAATTGTTAATTATCAATTAACAATAATACATAAATTATTAATTGTAGATTAACAATAATTGGTGAATTGTTAATAGTAGACTAACAATAATTGGTGAATTGTTAATTGTAGACTAACAATAATTGGTGAATTGTTAATTGTAGGCTAAAATTTTGTTCAATTCAAAATCTACAACAAGAACAAATAGAAGGTAAAAAAAGGGAAGAAAACTAAAAATATTCCACTGTTTTCTCAAAACTATTAAGAAAATATTAGTAAAAATAAGTGAACAAATTTCCCATCCCAGTAATAGAGATGGGAAGGGGGATATCCCTCCTCCCCTCTCTCTCTCTCTACACACACATACAGAACAGGAAATGGATATATCATTGGAGCAATGTTAATTGTTATGATATGTTCAGATATATGTACAATTCTCTGACACAATAACAGCAAAACTGGTGCCAAATAAATTCATTTTTCTTTTTTTAGTTTTAGATCCTATTGGATGTTCTGGATTTCAGACAGCAAGGTTCCAGCATCCCAATAAATCAGTTGATGATGTTTCCACAGTATCTTCCCAGTTGATGTCCATCTCCCATAGATCTTCCTGGAGTTTCCTCTCAGATCTTCCTGACATGTTCTACACAAGGTCTCCTAGTGTTTCCTGCCAGGTTCTCCTGGAATGTTCCTCACAAGGTCTTCCTAGGGTTTCCTGCCAGGTTCTTCTGACATGTTCCACACAAAGTTTTCCTAGGGTTTCTTCTCAGATCTTTCTGACACATTGTACATAAGATCTTCCTAAGGCTTCCCGCCAGGTTCTCCTCACATGTTCTACATAAGATCTAAGATCTTCTTGGGGCTTCTGCTTCTTCCTAGATCTTCCTGACATGTTCTACAGAAGGTTTTCCTGGGGCCTCTTCCCAGATCTTCCTGACATGTTCTATGTAAGGTGTTCCTAGAGTTTCTTCTTAGATTTTCCTGATAGGTTCAACTCAATGTCTTCCTGAAGATTCTTCTCTTCTGTTTACCTTCTGGTAGGGGCTTCAACAAATTAATGTCCATCTCCCACATGTCTTCCTGGAGCAGATTCCACACAACATAGTCTATTTACCACACAACACAGTCTATATACCACACACCACACCCACTATCTACCACACAACACTGTCTGTCTACCACACAACACACCCTCAATATAAGATGCAAACATCTTTATCAAGAACAAGAACAAGAAAGAACTAAATAAGAACAAACAAGGTTTTGGAGTTATTGAAGTGCTGGCACTTACTTTGGTTACCGGGAAGAAGAGTACCGTACTGTGGCCTCTGGGTGGTTGTAGTAGTTGTAGTAACTACTGTGCCACCGGGTGTTACGGTGCGTGACACTTCAACTCGGCGGCGTGGAGAGGTTTTGTTGTGTCTTACATTCTTTGGTCCCAGAGTGGAGTCCATGTATTGGTCAACTTCATAGGATTCCATCAAAAGGAACTGAAAAAGAAAGGCAACAAATCCACTTTATGACAAAGTTGACATTCAGCTTTATACTAACACCATATTGTCATCCCCGCCACCACATTGTCTCCCATAATGCAACAGTTCAAGGTCTCAAGTCTCTGTAAAGTGGTTGGTGATAGGAGGGGCATCCACCAGTAGAAAACTAGCTAACAAAGGTTCAGGGGTACTCTTCAGTTGTGTCAAATACATGACAACCTCCTTCTCAATGTTGGTGGCCCGTCTGAGGAAGGAGCCTTTTTTTTTCTATTAAACTGTATTTACATGATATATTCTCTGTAAAGTGATTAATGATAGGAACGGCATTCACCCATAGAAAACTCACCAAAGAAAGGGTTATGAGGATACTTTAGATGTGTCAAATATATAACAACCTCCCTATTGTTGATAAAATGTACTTGTTAGAATATGTAAGCAAGATGCAGGCCCCTAGCCAATCTGTGAGGTCAGTAGCTTCACTTGAGTACTTTGAATTACTGTACCTGTAATTCAAAAGACCAACATTGTCACACACTGAGAATTATGTTAAGGGTCCTCACGTATTTGTAGAATGCTTAAGGAACCTCACGTTTGTAGAATGCTCAAGGAACCCCACATGTTTGTAGAATGCTCAAGGGACCCCCCACGTGTTTGTAGAATGTTAAAGGGACCTCATGTGTTTGTAGAATACTCAAGGGACCCCACGTGTTTGTAGAATGCTCAAGGAACCCCACGTGTTTGTAGAATGCTCAAGGGAACCCACGTGTTTGTAGAATGTTCAAGGGACCCCATGTGTTTGTAGAATACTCAAGGAACCCCACGTGTTTGTAGAGTGCTCAAGGGACCCCATGTGTTTGTAGAATGTTCAAGGGACCCCATGTGTTTGTAGAATGTTCAAGGGACCCCACGTGTTTGTAGAATGCTCAAGGGACCCCATGTGCTTGCAGAATGCTCAAGGGACCTCATGTGTTTGTAGAATGCTCAAGGAACCTCATGTGTTTGTAGAATACTCAAGGGACCTCACGTGTTTGTAGAATACTCAAGGGATCTCACGTGTTTGTACAATGCTCAAAGGACTTCATGTGTTTGTAGAATGTTCAAGAGACCTCATGTGTTTGTAGAATGCTCAAGGGACCTCACATGTTTGTAGAATACTCAAGGGACTCCACGTGTTTGTAGAATGCTAAAGGGACCCCACGTGTTTGTAGAATGCTCAGCAGTTAACATGTTAATTTCACAAGCGGCCTGTCCATGCAGAATAATGACATTACCTCAGTTGTTAATGATCCAGCCTGGTATTCCATACCACCTGCAGGAGTTTGCAAGGGAATGATCTGTCGGCTGCTGGGAGTTTTGCGAACATCTTCAAAGTAAATAGTTGCATCACCAAGGAATTCATCTGGAGTTAAAGGAAACAAAATTTGTTGAATAAATGGCTATGTCTACCTTGATTACAAAGCTGAAGTGTGTTTCATGTTAACCAATCGGTAATGCTAGTGTAGTTTGTCAGCAATCTTTACTATTATATATCATGTGTTTGGGTGTTTATTACTGTACTATAATATATATATATATACACAGGCAGTTGCTATTATATATCATATGTTTGGGTGTTTATTACTGTACTATAATATATATATATATATACACACACAGGCAGTTGCTATTATATATCCTGTGTTTGGGTGTTTATTAATGTACTCTATAATATATATATATATACACACACAGGCAGTTGCTATTATATATCATATGTTTGGGTGTTTATTACTATACTATAATATATATATATATATACACACAGGCAGTTGCTATTATATATCATATGTTTGGGTGTTTATTACTGTACTATAATATATATATATATATACACACACAGGCAGTTGCTATTATATATCATGTGTTTGGGTGTTTATTACTATACTATAATATATATATATATATATACACACACAGGCAGTTGCTATTATATATCCTGTGTTTGGGTGTTTATTACTGTACTATATAATATATATATATATACACACACAGGCAGTTGCTATTATATATCATGTGTTTGGGTGTTTATTACTGTACTATAATATATATATATATATACACACACACAGGCAGTTGCTATTATATATCATGTGTTTGGGTGTTTATTACTGTACTCTATAATATATATATATATATACAGAGACAGTTGCTATTATATATGAACTATATTGTGGTGTGGATAATTGTAGCATATATAGTGAGATCCCAACTCTGCTATTACAATATATATATATATCATGTATATTAGTGTACTGTATATAAAGTAAGACACCCCACTCTGTATATATACACAACTACTATTACTATATATATATATCATGTATATTACTGTATATAAAGTAAGACACCCCAATCTGTATATATACACAACTACTATTACTATATATATATATATCATGTATATTACTGTACAGTATATGAAGTAAGACACCTCACTCTGTATATATACACAACTACTATTACTATATATATATATCATGTATATTACTGTACTGTATATAAAGTAAGACACCCCAATCTGTATATATACACAACTGCTATTACTATATATATATATCATGTATATTACTGTACTGTATATAAAGTAAGACACCCCAATCTGTATATATACACCACTGCTATTACTATATATATATATATCATGTATATTACTGTATATAAAGTAAGACACCCCACTCTGTATATATACACAACTACTATATATATATATCATGTATAATACTATACTGTATATAAAGTAAGACACCCCAATCTGTATATATACACAACTGCTATTCCTATATATATATCATGTATATTACTGTACTGTATATAAAGTGAGACATTCTACTCTGTATATATATACACAACTAATATTACTATACATATATCATGTATATTACTGTACTGTATATATACACACACAACTGCTATTGCTATATACATACATAAATAAATAAAGATCTGAGAGCTCACCTGCTGGAGATTTTCCTTTGTCATACAACTCGAAACGAAGTAGTGTAGATGCTGGGGAAACATCCCTAACAACAATATAAACAGCAATGGTTATTACTTCAGAACAGAATCTCTCTCTCTCTCATTTCATTCATTCATTCATTTCATTTTACGTCCGCTTTTTCCCTGCTTGCAAGGGTGGGATGGGAACTGATTCTGGCTTGATTTCTACAGCTGGATGCCCTTCCTAACACCAACCTCATTTACAGTGAGTGCTGGGTGCTTTTTTGCCGTGGCACCTCCACGACCACTTTGCAGTGGAATGTTAGGGACCTCAGTCTCTATCATCTCATTTCTACAGCTGAGTAAACTGGAGCAATGTGAAATAAAGTGTCTTGCTCAAGGAAACAACATATCACCCGGTCTGAGAATTGAACTCACAACTTTTCGATTGGAAGGCCAATGTATATATATATATATATATACGGGATGTCCCCCCAAAATGTATACACACTTCAACAGCATTCTAATAAATGTTGCCTGTACAGGTAATCTAAGTGTGTATACATTTTTGTGACACCCTGTATATATATATATATATAGTTATGTAATAAACAACATAACTAATAACCTCTGTAGCCTACATAGAGCACTCTTTTTTCGTGTACCTTTCTGACGGAAATACTTCATTTATTCACACACATACACACACACATATATATATATATATAAATATATATATATATATATATACACACACACACACATATATATTTATATATATATACATATTTATATATATACTGCAAAGTGGTCGTGGAGGTGCCACGGCAAAAAAGCACCCAGCCCACACTGTAAAGTGGACATGTAGGCGCCATAGAAAAAAGCACCCAGCATTCACTGTAAATGAAGTTCGTGTTAGGAAGGGCATCCAGCTGTAGAAATCAAGCCAAACTCAGTTCCTGTATGAGCAAGGCATGGTCAGCCGACCAGACACTGCCCACAACAGGACAACCCGTTTAACCCATGCTAGCATGGAAGAACGGACGTAAAATGATGATGATGATGATGATATATCACCCAGAAACACAAGAGCAAGAATGAAGAGTCTGTCCCTCTCCCCCTCTTTCATTACTTTTCATGACTTAAGAGGCTGTTTGCATGATTGCAAATGAATCGAATATTATTATCAATATTCAAAAAACTCAGAATACATTTATTGTATTCAGCCATGTAGAGCAAGAAACTATTTGTTAGTTATTTATATATATATGTGACTATATACATATATGTATATATATATATATATATATATATATATATATGTATATATATATTTATGTACAAAGAGGATGTGGTAAGATACCTGGTGGACCATAATGCACCAGAGTACTCAATACTTAGGGTAGCTGTTGAAACGGCCGGAGCTCAGCCATCGGGGTCCTGACTCTTTTCATATATATATCATCATCACCATCATCATCATCGTTTAATGTCCATCTTCCACGCTAGCATAGGCTAGATGGGAATTGTCCCATTTGAGGCAAGATTGGTTGGGTGACCGTGTCTCGCTCGTATAGGACTATCTGGCAGGTTTTCTACGGCTGGATGCCCTTCCTAACACCAACCACATTTACATATTGGACTGGGAGCTTTTTACCGTGTTACCTACACGACCATATTACAGCGTGGACTGTGCATTTTTTAGTTTGGACTGGATGTTGTGGTACCAACATAACTTTATAGAGAAAGGGTGGTGTCAGCGGGAATGGAAGGATGGAGTAGTGGTAGTAGGTTGGGCTGTATGTTTGGTTTGGAAGGGCCTACTGACTGTAGGTTAACCTTGCACGTAGGGAAAGCGGGTCTTCTGTAATATTGCATGGCACCAAGGATCTTGATCCAGTGACATTGTCTTAGAGAGGTGCAAGTGTGCAAGGTCGGAATTTATCAAGTCGTCCCAGGTTTTTCTGGGTCTACCTATATATATGTATGTATACATATATATATATATATATATATATATATATATATTTACTCTCACACCATAGTAATCATAGTGACCTTTAGGACATATACAAGAGGAAGAAAGGACAAAGAAAACTTACAAGAGGAAATGTTCATCCCAAAATGGACTGACAGTATTTCTCGCCACCGAGGTTTCATATTTTTGGTAAGGACAGTCCATTAGAATCACACAAAATGGATCACATGTTCCTGAAATAGAAGACATTTATTAGGCATAAATGATTTCTTTATTTAATAATTGTTTCTACTTCTGGCACAAGGTTAGCAATAACCCCAGTGCATTACTGGTACTTTATTTTATCGACCCTGTATGGATGAAAGGCAAAGCTAACCTTGGCAAGATTTAAACTCAAACCGTAACTCTATGCTGCAAAGTATGGTGTCTGCTGCGCTACCGACACTGCCAATCCACCGCCCTTTAATAATAGTAAGGGTTTCTTATATAGGCTCAAGGCCAGCAATTTGGGGAGAGGGAAATGTCGATTAAATCGACCCCAGTGTATTATTGCTACTTTATTTTATTGACCCTGTAAGGATGCAAGGCAAAGTTAACCTCGGTGGGATTTGAACTCAGACCGTAAAGGGACGTAACTCTGTGCTGCAAAGCATGGCGTCCGACCCTCTACCGATACTGCCAATCCACTGCCCTTTTAATAATAATAATAATGATAACAATAATGGTTTGTGATTTAGGCACAAGGCCAACAAATTTGGGGGAGAAGAAAAGTCGATTAAATCAACCCCAGTAATGTTAATGGTGCTTTATTTTATCGACCCTGTAAGGATGAAAAGCAAAGCTGACCTTGGCAGGATTTGAACACAAGTGTGAGCTGTACAACATGATAGAACTAGAACTGGGGTAAATTTTATGAACTTTCTCAAGCCTACAAATTGCAGACCTTATGTCTAGATTAGTAATTGTTATCATGTAAACAACTGTTAACTTAGGAAGCATTGGGAACATTCAAAATTTGAAATGTGGTTGTCCTAACACAAATGACTATGATAATAATAATCAATAACTATAAATAATAGATGAGAAAATCAAATAAACTACCCCTGAAGATGGAAAACAATGGACATAGGCACCTGAAGAAGTCACCTCAGTCCACATTTTTCCATCTCCTGGAGTATTCTGAAGATGCATGACCTAATGGTTAGTTTGCTTGATGTAGGATTGTAATGTTATCAGTTCAATTCCTGGATAAACTGCTGTGTTGTGTTCTTAAGCAAAACCATATCTCATCCGGGATATCCATCACTTGGAGAGAGTTCAACGACTAGCGACTCGAATGGTACAGGGTCTTCATGAGCTGCCCTACGAAAGCCGGCTGCAGAAGCTGAACCTCTTCTCCTTTGAGCGTCGACGGCTACAAGGCGATCTCATTTTGGCTTACAATCTCTTCAATGGCCATTACGATCTCCCTCAAGATCTCCTATTCACTCCAGCACTTGAAAGGGGTCTACGTGGGCATGACAAAAAGCTGTTTCACCGCCGCTTTCACCTAAATAGACAGAAAGCTGCTTTCTCGATCCGCAACTCTGGACCCTAGAATCGGCTTCCAGAAGAAGTAGTCAACGCGCCAACCATGCAACAATTCAAGGCGAAATTTCACCAGTGTTGAACC
Organism: Eledone cirrhosa; assembly: GCA_964016885.1. NCBI lineage: Eukaryota > Metazoa > Mollusca > Cephalopoda > Octopoda > Eledonidae > Eledone > Eledone cirrhosa. The sequence goes on from OZ024756.1 coordinate 16,773,991, forward strand.
ACTGTGTTTCCAACTGTGTAAATGTTGCCCCTCTCCCCTCCTTACATGGCATCTGAAGCATCTATGTTTTATTTTCTGCCAAATATATTGAATTGAACTTTATTTCCTGCTGTTCCAGTACACTCAGCCGAGATGAGTGAGTACTAGCAGTAGCTGGGGATTTAACCCTTTAGCATTTACATTACTCTATATATACTATTGTAAAGGCTTTATCATAATATCAAATCTATGAGATTTTGATATTATTTATTTTGAGAACAATACCTTAACATCAGTATGAGTGGCCAGTTACGGCCAGTTTGAACAGAAAGAGGTGAGAGAATTCTAGCTGGATATCGATAGTCAATCAAAAAGACCCCAGACCTTATTTGCTTAATGAGTGGGGTGGTGTTCGTCAAAGCGGACCAAGAAAACAATGTTTTCATTGGTCTTTCCAATTGCTAATACTCTCTGTCAGTTGCAACTCCAGGAAGAGGAAGCAATGTGAAAGTCAGAGAATCGAAATCACAACCTCACGATTGTGAATCCAATTCTCTAACCACTCAGCCATTGATATAGCTGGTTTAAATACTAAAGGGTTAAACCATCTTGTCCAGGGGAAGTATTGTACTCTCAGTCACTTAACACCAAGGAAACTGGGAATAAGCATTGGCCTGATGAGCCCTTGGCTTAGAACAGACTTTAACTAAGGGGTACTCTACCTGATTTACTCAATTAGTATTTATAGTGATGGGCAATTCCTATGGACATTTCTGCATTGGATATTATTATTGTGTTTTAAAGATCTTCACTTACCAACTTCTCTTCCTCCAAGGCTTGTTGCTTTAATAATCTTCACAAACAGTCGTTTGTCCCCGACTGCTCTTGGAGGCTTTGGAGGGGGAGCTGTTAGTGCTGCGACCCTTTTAAATGGTAATGAAGACTGTTGGGCCATGGACTGTTGAGCCAAGGATTGTTGGGCTAAAGACTGACGCTGAAAAACAACAATAACATAGATACACACATACATATACATACATATACATATATATATTAATGTGTAGACACACACACACATACATATATATATATTAATTAAAGGCTAATTAGTCTCTAATACCCAAACATCTCAATGAAAGAAATCTCTCAAAGAAACAATATTAAGGAGATCTATATATAAGCGAAGTTAAATAGGACATTTTTTTCATCTATCTTGTTTATACTCCCAGAATTAGAATTGTTCTCATTTAATTTTAATATTATGTATATATATTGTTATACTTTGGGAGGATCATGCTGCCAATAAAAACACATACACCTGTTGGTTTTCACTTCAATTTATTACAATTTTCCACTTAATTTAATAACCGGATGGTTGTTTATTTAACAAACCAGACACATACAGACAGAACAAGCCACCAATTAGTGATAAGTAAATAAACATATGAATAAATAAATAAATAAATAAAACACACACGGATCTAACGCATGTGCAACCCAAATACACAGTACACAACACAAAAACAAGATGGTGTAGGACAGAACAAAGGAGAGACACAAAATAACAAATTATTAAATGAGGAGGTCTCAGAATGTGTGACGAAAACCAACCAACTGGAAATTTGTAATAAATTGAAGTGAAAACCAACAGATGCGTGTGTTTTGATTGGCAGCCTGACCCTCCCAAAGTATAACAATATCTGTTTCAATGCATGTTTTCAGATAAGAAATCTTGAAAAACAAATACAAAAATGAAGTATATATATATATATATATATATATATGAAATAAACTCTATTCCATGTATTGAGTACTCCTTCTCCACAAGTTAATGTGAGAGCCTCTACAACATTTAATCTGATATAAACAGCAGTCAGTCACCTTCAGATCACATTCTCTCATCTTAGCAAAGGACACGTTAGATAATGTAGTCCTGGGATCCCTTTCCACAGGAAAATAGATGGGATGATGGTCACAGTTAAATTGCCTTTGATGATAGGTCTGCTTGATCATGGATGAACCTGGTGCTAAACAATGATTGTCAGTGATTTGATGAAGGATGAAAGACAAAGTTGACTGCAAACAGGATTCAAACCCAGAATCTAAAGAGCTGGAATGTTGCAAGGTATTTTGTCCAATGATTCTGCCAACCAATCCAAAGTTTAGAAAAAAAAACAAAAAAATAAAAAACAAAACAAACTTACCAATGGGGATATCGAAAAACATATTGACTTTAGAGGACAATATGTTCCTTGTATATGATGTGTTGTTTCCTTGAGCAAGACACTTTATTTCACATTGCTCCAGTTTACTCAGCTGTAGAAATGAGATGATAGGACTGGGGTCCCTATCATTCCACTGCAAAGTGGTCGTGGAGGTGTCACGGCAAAAAAGCACCCAGCCCACACTGTAAAGTGGACGTTTAGGCGCCATGGAAAAAAAAAAAGCAACCAGCACTCACTGTAAATGAGGTTGGTGTTAGGAAGGGCATCCAGCTGTAGAAATCAAGCCAGAATCAGTTCCCGTCCCACCCTTGCAAGCAGGGAAAAGCGGACATAAAATGATGATGATGATATATATATTCATTTTATTATAGAAATGATTTCTATAGGACTCTCTTGATGATTTCTTATGAATGAAATAGTTCTAGTCCTGTAGAAGTTATTTCTATAATAAAAAGAATATATCATCATCATCATCATCGTTTAACGTCCATCTACCACGCTAGCATGGGTTAGACGGTTTTGTTCCATTTGATGCAGGATTGGTTGGGAGACCGTGTCTCGTTCGTACACATATATATATTATATACATATACACACACATACACACACACATATATATATACATCTCTATCTCTCTCTCTCTATATATATATATACACACACACACACACATATATTGGTTATGAATTGAAGTTGTAGCTGCTATACAGCAGGTACTAATTGAGTCGTTCGAGGCAATCACAAAGCACTCAATAGATAGATAAGCTAAACATTATCATCTAGAGTAAAACAACAGTTAAAAAGTGTGACACCAAGAAAAACAACCGGCTGCGGTGTCCATACTTATACCACAACAATGATAAATACAAAAAGATATACATATACATCTCTCTCTCCCTCTTTATATATATATATATATATATATATATATATATATATATATATATGCTCAGCCATTAATATGCATAAGGAAAGTATATACTTTCAAATGTTGAATCGACTGACAGGAAGGTATATGATGCTGATGACAGCTAATAAGCTAGAAACTAGTTCATCGTTCCTTTGTCAGTGTTGAACAAAATGGCAACGATGGTTGCCGAACACTGTATGGCTAATAATTCGGGCTGTTTGTTTACAAACAAACTGAGCATTATAATAAATGTTCGGTAAACCCATACGTATATATATATGTGTGTGCATATATGTATATACATACTACTGTATGTCTGTATACATATATGTATGTACGTATACATACTTATATTTAAGTATCAGCCGTACTAAGAGTGAGAAATGAAATTTCATTTTTACCATTTATATATATATATATATATATAAAATATTAAAGTTTACTGTAAGCTGCTACAATACAGGTTTAACTATAAAATAGCTGAACTAGTTAGACATAATCCTTGCAGTTGGAAAACAACTGACAGAGTCATTTGTCAACATTTATTCTGTCTCTAAGGGTTTCTATGTCTAGCTTCTTCAGCTATTTTATAGTTAAACCTGTATTGTAGCAGCTTACAAATAGGCCAACATAATTTCAAAATTCAAGTTTGCTCAACACTTTGTAAAAAACAATTGTTTCTTTGTTTATATATATATATATATATATCCACACACACACAGACAGATATAATTTACTGAGTATGTTTACAACTCACGAGATTACTCACGAGTTACTTTACCATAGGGTTCATGGATAACTAGATTTATTCTCCAGTTGGTTTCATTTGTATTAGTAAAGAAACAAACAAAAAATCATGACTCTTGATTTTTTTTCCCCTGAAACCTATGGTATCAGAAGTTTCTTATAAGATGTAACATACTGAATAGATTATCTATACTCTACCCTACCAGTATTGAGTGCTCCTCCTTTCGTTTGTCAACACCAACATACATACATATACATACATATATATATATATATATATATGCATATATATATATCTGTGAATATATCTAAAATAATGACATGGGAAAATGATTATCAATGATTCAATATATTATTGAATGACATGCTGAATGGTTTGAGAAAACAGTAAAAGACATAGAGGCTGTTGAAAACTAATAAAGAACTCAATATGTGGTGAGGAATGTTTCAGTGGCCTACAACTAATCACGGAAGCAGCAATTATGCTTGGGAAGGGGTTTATTTATGTTGAAAAGTTAAAGCACATTTCACATTATTCTGCAAATCATTAATTAGTTAAATGGTTAATTTACTTAGTATGACAAAGCCTCGGACAGCCTCATGTAATGGCTTGACCAGCACCAACTGGCATGTTTTAGCTTTACCTCCCAGCCCAACGGTGGTGTCTGTCTGAATGCTATACATACCCTTACAATTAACTGGTACCTAGCTGGACAGTGACTCTCTTCATATAAGTGTTTCCTTCACACTGTGAACAACACTAACACTGCTGTGGTTGGATACTTTCAGTCTTCATCCTCTGACATATTGCCTCAGTGCTGGCAACACCCTAAACCTACCTTGGATACAGTTGTGACTGAGGGGACAGCAAAAGGTCAGATGGCAGCACAATCTTCACATTCGAAAGTGGTAAGCCCCTCATCTGGGATGTGATACTTTCTCCAGCAGAAAGCTGATGAATTCATTGTTAAAATACTAGCTGCTCTCTGACAGGTTTATTATGGAATTCATAGCAGTGGAAGCATCTGGTGTCCTGGGTCTCCAAACCTCTCCTACTTACTGTAATCAGGACTGGCTTCTTGTTGAATACATAGCAGTAAAGTTATCTGGTGTCCTGAGTCCCCAAACTACCCCCTACTTATTGTGATCAAAACAGATAGCCATTGACTATCCTGAGTCCCCAAACTACCCTCTACTTATTGTGATCAGAACAGATGGCTATTGGCTATCCTGGGTCACCAAACTACCCCCTACTTATTGTGATCAGAACAGATAACCAATGACTATCCTGGGTCACCAAACTAGCCCCTACTTATTGTGATCAGAACAGATAGCCAATGACTATCCTGGGTCACCAAACTACCCCCTACTTATTGTGATCAGAACAGATAGCCAATGACTATCCTGGGTCACCAAACTACCCCCTACTTATTGTGATCAGAACAGATAGCCAATGACTATCCTGGGTCACCAAACTACCCCCTACTTATTGTGATCAGAACAGATAGCCAATGACTATCCTGGGTCACCAAACTACCCCCTACTTATTGTGATCAGAACAGATAGCCATTGACTATCCTGGGTCACCAAACTACCCCCTACTTATTGTGATCAGAACAGATAGCCATCGACTATCCTGGGTCACCACCCCCTACTTATTGTGATCAGAACAGATAGCCAATGACTATCCTGGGTCACCAAACTACCCCCTACTTATTGTGATCAGAACAGATAGCCAATGACTATCCTGGGTCACCAAACTACCCCCTACTTATTGTGATCAGAACAGATAGCCATCGACTATCCTGGGTCACCAAACTACCCCCTACTTATTGTGACCAGAACAGATAACCATTGACTATCCTGGGTCACCAAACTACCCCCTACTTATTGTGATCAGAACAGATAACCATTGACTATCCTGAGTCCCCAAACTACCCCCTGCTTATTGTGATCAGAACAGATAGCCAATGACTATCCTGGGTCACCAAACTACCCCCTACTTATTGTGATCAGAGCAGATAGCCATCGACTATCCTGGGTCACCAAACTACCCCCTACTTATTGTGATCAGAACAGATAGCCATTCACTATCCTGGGTCACCAAACTACCCCCTACTTATTGTGATCAGAACAGATAGCCATTCACTATCCTGGGTCACCAAACTACCCCCTACTTATTGTGATCAGAACAGATAGCCATTGACTATCCTGGGTCACCAAACTACCCCCTACTTATTGTGATCAGAACAGATAACCATTGACTATCCTGGGTCACCAAACTACCCCCTACTTATTGTGATCAGAGCAGATAGCCATCGACTATCCTGGGTCACCAAACTACCCCCTACTTATTGTGATCAGAACAGATAGCCATTCACTATCCTGGGTCACCAAACTACCCCCTACTTATTGTGATCAGAACAGATAGCCATTGACTATCCTGGGTCACCAAACTACCCCCTACTTATTGTGATCAGAACAGATAACCATTGACTATCCTGGGTCACCAAACTACCCCCTACTTATTGTGATCAGAGCAGATAGCCATCGACTATCCTGGGTCACCAAACTACCCCCTACTTATTGTGATCAGAACAGATAACCATTGACTATCCTGGGTCACCAAACTACCCCCTACTTATTGTGATCAGAACAGATAGCCATTGACTATCCTGGGTCACCAAACTACCCCCTACTTATTGTGATCAGAACAGATAACCATTGACTATCCTGGGTCACCAAACTACCCCCTACTTATTGTGATCAGAGCAGATAGCCATCGACTATCCTGGGTCACCAAACTACCCCCTACTTATTGTGATCAGAACAGATAGCCATTGACTATCCAGGGTCACCAAACTACCCCCTACTTATTGTGATCAGAACAGATAGCCATCGACTATCCTGGGTCACCAAACTACCCCCTACTTATTGTGATCAGAACAGATAGCCATTCACTATCCTGGGTCACCAAACTACCCCCTACTTATTGTGATCAGAACAGATAGCCATTCACTATCCTGGGTCACCAAACTACCCCCTACTTATTGTGATCAGAACAGATAACCATTGACTATCCTGGGTCACCAAACTACCCCCTACTTATTGTGATCAGAACAGATAGCCATTGACTATCCTGGGTCACCAAACTACCCCCTACTTATTGTGACCAGAACAGATAACCATTGACTATCCTGGGTCACCAAACTACCCCCTACTTATTGTGAATAGAACAGATAGCCATCGACTATCCTGGGTCACCAAACTACCCCCTACTTATTGTGATCAGAACAGATAGCCATTGACTATCCTGGGTCACCAAACTACCCCCTACTTATTGTGAATAGAACAGATAGCCATCGACTATCCTGGGTCACCAAACTACCCCCTACTTATTGTGATCAGAACAGATAGCCATCGACTATCCTGGGTCACCAAACTACCCCCTACTTATTGTGATCAGAGCAGATAGCCATCGACTATCCTGGGTCACCAAACTACCTCCTACTTATTGTGATCAGAACAGATAGCCATTCACTATCCTGGGTCACCAAACTACCCCCTACTTATTGTGATCAGAACAGATAGCCATTGACTATCCTGGGTCACCAAACTACCCCCTACTTATTGTGATCAGAACAGATAGCCATTGACTATCCTGGGTCACCAAACTACCCCCTACTTATTGTGATCAGAACAGATAGCCATTGACTATCCTGGGTCACCAAACTACCCCCTACTTATTGTGAATAGAACAGATAACCAATGACTATCCTGGGTCACCAAACTACCCCCTACTTATTGTGATCAGAACAGATAACCATTCACTATCCTGGGTCACCAAACTACCCCCTACTTATTGTGATCAGAACAGATAACCATTCACTATCCTGGGTCACCAAACTACCCCCTACTTATTGTGAATAGAACAGATAACCAATGACTATCCTGGGTCACCAAACTACCCCCTACTTATTGTGATCAGAACAGATAGCCATTCACTATCCTGGGTCACCAAACTACCCCCTACTTATTGTGATCAGAACAGATAGCCATTGACTATCCTGGGTCACCAAACTACCCCCTACTTATTGTGATCAGAACAGATAGCCATTGACTATCCTGGGTCACCAAACTACCCCCTACTTATTGTGATCAGAACAGATAGCCATTGACTATCCTGGGTCACCAAACTACCCCCTACTTATTGTGAATAGAACAGATAACCAATGACTATCCTGGGTCACCAAACTACCCCCTACTTATTGTGATCAGAACAGATAGCCATCGACTATCCTGGGTCACCAAACTACCCCCTACTTATTGTGATCAGAACAGATAGCCATTCACTATCCTGAGTCCCCAAACTACCCCCTACTTATTGTGATCAGAACAGATAGCCATTCACTATCCTGAGTCCCCAAACTACCCCCTACTTATTGTGAATAGAACAGATAACCATTGACTATCCTGGGTCACCAAACTACCCCCTACTTATTGTGATCAGAACAGATAGCCATTGACTATCCTGGGTCACCAAACTACCCCCTACTTATTGTGAATAGAACAGATAACCAATGACTATCCTGGGTCACCAAACTACCCCCTACTTATTGTGATCAGAACAGATAACCAATGACTATCCTGGGTCACCAAACTACCCCCTACTTATTGTGATCAGAACAGATAACCAATGACTATCCTGGGTCACCAAACTACCCCCTACTTATTGTGATCAGAACAGATAGCCATTGACTATCCTGGGTCACCAAACTACCCCCTACTTATTGTGAATAGAACAGATAACCAATGACTATCCTGGGTCACCAAACTACCCCCTACTTATTGTGAATAGAACAGATAACCAATGACTATCCTGGGTCACCAAACTACCCCCTACTTATTGTGATCAGAACAGATAGCCATTGACTATCCTGGGTCACCAAACTACCCCCTACTTATTGTGATCAGAACAGATAGCCATCGACTATCCTGGGTCACCAAAATACCCCCTACTTATTGTGACCAGAACAGATAGCCATTCACTATCCTGGGTCACCAAACTACCCCCTACTTATTGTGATCAGAACAGATAGCCAATGACTATCCTGGGTCACCAAACTACCCCCTACTTATTGTGATCAGAACAGATAGCCATCGACTATCCTGGGTCACCAAACTACCCCCTACTTATTGTGATCAGAACAGATAGCCAATGACTATCCTGGGTCACCGAACTACCCCCTACTTATTGTGACCAGAACAGATAACCATTGACTATCCTGGGTCACCAAACTACCCCCTACTTATTGTGATCAGAACAGATAGCCATTGACTATCCTGGGTCACCAAACTACCCCCTACTTATTGTGACCAGAACAGATAGCCATTGACTATCCTGGGTCACCAAACTACCCCCTACTTATTGTGACCAGAACAGATAGCCATTGACTATCCTGGGTCACCAAACTACCCCCTACTTATTGTGATCAGAACAGATAGCCAATGACTATCCTGGGTCACCAAACTACCCCCTACTTATTGTGATCAGAACAGATAACCATTGACTATCCTGGGTCACCAAACTACCCCCTACTTATTGTGATCAGAACAGATAACCATTGACTATCCTGGGTCACCAAACTACCCCCTACTTATTGTGATCAGAACAGATAGCCAATGACTATCCTGGGTCACCAAACTACCCCCTACTTATTGTGAATAGAACAGATAACCATTGACTATCCTGAGTCCCCAAACTACCCCCTACTTATTGTGATCAGAACAGATAGCCATTGACTATCCTGGGTCACCAAACTACCCCCTACTTATTGTGACCAGAACAGATAACCATTGACTATCCTGGGTCACCAAACTACCCCCTACTTATTGTGATCAGAGCAGATAGCCATCGACTATCCTGGGTCACCAAACTACCCCCTACTTATTGTGACCAGAACAGATAACCATTGACTATCCTGGGTCACCAAACTACCCCCTACTTATTGTGATCAGAACAGATAGCCAATGACTATCCTGGGTCACCAAACTACCCCCTACTTATTGTGATCAGAACAGATAGCCAATGACTATCCTGGGTCACCAAACTACCCCCTATTTATTGTGACCAGAACAGATAGCCATTGACTATCCTTGGTCACCAAACTACCCCCTACTTATTGTGATCAGAACAGATAGCCATTGACTATCCTGGGTCACCAAACTACCCCCTACTTATTGTGATCAGAACAGATAGCCATTGACTATCCTGGGTCACCAAACTACCCCCTACTTATTGTGACCAGAACAGATAACCATTGACTATCCTGGGTCACCAAACTACCCCCTACTTATTGTGATCAGAACAGATAGCCAATGACTATCCTGGGTCCCCAAACTACCCCCTACTTATTGTGATCAGAACAGATAGCCATTGACTATCCTGGGTCACCAAACTACCCCCTACTTATTGTGATCAGAACAGATAGCCAATGACTATCCTGGGTCACCAAACTACCCCCTACTTATTGTGATCAGAACAGATAGCCATTGACTATCCTGGGTCACCAAACTACCCCCTACTTATTGTGATCAGAACAGATAGCCATTGACTATCCTGGGTCACCAAACTACCCCCTACTTATTGTGACCAGAACAGATAACCATTGACTATCCTGGGTCACCAAACTACCCCCTACTTATTGTGATCAGAACAGATAACCATTGACTATCCTGAGTCCCCAAACTACCCCCTGCTTATTGTGATCAGAACAGATAGCCAATGACTATCCTGGGTCACCAAACTACCCCCTACTTATTGTGATCAGAACAGATAACCATTGACTATCCTGGGTCACCAAACTACCCCCTACTTATTGTGATCAGAACAGATAGCCATTCACTATCCTGGGTCACCAAACTACCCCCTACTTATTGTGATCAGAACAGATAACCATTGACTATCCTGGGTCACCAAACTACCCCCTACTTATTGTGATCAGAACAGATAACCATTGACTATCCTGAGTCCCCAAACTACCCCCTACTTATTGTGATCAGAACAGATAGCCATTCACTATCCTGGGTCACCAAACTACCCCCTACTTATTTTGATCAGAACAGATAACCATTGACTATCCTGAGTCCCCAAACTACCCCCTACTTATTGTGATCAGAACAGATAGCCATTCACTATCCTGGGTCACCAAACTACCCCCTACTTATTGTGATCAGAACAGATAGCCATTCACTATCCTGGGTCACCAAACTACCCCCTACTTATTGTGATCAGAACAGATAGCCATTCACTATCCTGGGTCACCAAACTACCCCCTACTTATTGTGATCAGACATGTGATTTTGACTGGCTCTTTCAGTTATCCCTCACTGTTCTCTGGAGTAACACATTACTCACAATTATGTCCACTTGGACCATGACTGAATTTTTACATAAGACACAACAGGATATGATATTTTGTCTCTTGTCTCTCTTTGTGAATCCAGGTTTACACTCAACTGACTTGGATTAAATATAGTCACCTCTCACTTAACAATCATCTGCTTTAATGATAATCTGACACAACAATCATTTCATTTAATGGCCTTACACTTAAAAATCATCTAGCTTAACAATAATTTCACTTAATCATTTAACTTAACAATCATTTAACATAGCAATCATTTCAATTAATCATTTAACTTAGCAATCATTTCCCTTAACAATCATTTCATTTAACAATCACCTCACTTAACAATCATTTCACTTAGCAATCATTTCCCTTAACAATCATCTAACTTAGCAAGCATTTCACTCAACAAGCATTTCACTTAGCAATCATTTCCCTTAACAATCATCTAACTTAGCAATCATTTCCCTTAACAATCATTTCACTTAGCAATCATTTAACTTAAAAGCATTTCACTTAGCAACCATTTCACTAAGCAACCATCTAACTTAACAATCATCTCATGAAATATCACTAACACCTACAACCATTATTGTACAACTACCTTCTCCCACAATTATGACTGTTCAATTATTTCAATCTATAATTGGTGCAGCCAGTCATTCAGGGGCCACTCCAGACATTGGAGTGCCATTCTGGACATTTAGATGCCACTCCAGACATTGGGGTGCCACTCCAGATATTTAGGTACCATTCTAGACATTCAGATGCCACTCCAGACATTAGGGTGCCACTCTAGTCATTCAGGTGCCACTCTAGACATTTAGGGTGCCACTCTAGACATGTAGGGTGCCACTCCAGATATTTAGGTTCCATTCTAGACAGTTCACTTGTCAACACTTTAGCTACCACCACTTTCTTCCTGACTAAACAATTATTTAAAAATGAAAACTTGAACTACAGATGAGTTAGACTTGAATTAAAGATGAGTTAGACTTGGACTACAGATGAATTACACTTGGATTACTGATAAGTTACTTTTGAACTTCAGATGGGTTAGACTTGAACTAGAGATGGGTTAGGCTTGAACTACAGAAGGTTTAAGCATAAACTACAGATGAGTTAAATTTGGACTACAGATGAGTTAGATATGGACTGCAGATAAGTTACACTTGAACTACAGATGGTTTAGACTTGAACTACAGAGGGTTTAGGCTTGAAATAAATATAAGTTACACTTGGACTACAGATGCGTTAAACTTGCACTATAGGTGAATTAGACTTGATCTACTGATAAGTTATACTTGGACTACATATGGTTTAAGCAAAAAGAGGAAACTCATTTTTGGGGTAAAACTTCTATAACATGGGTAGGGTTCACTCTCTTTTGGTTAGGGATGGCAATCTATAAGAAAAAAAGGAGAGGGAATAACATTTTTTAAAATGATGTGGGTATGAGGCAGGGAAGGATTTAAAAACAAATGATCTAGGTTTGAGGCAGGTAGGGAGAGTTTGCTTTTGTAAGGAAAGGGGTTGAGTTGGTACAAGCTACAGCCGTGCAAATATCTTTTACTATTTACTCACTCTGTATATTTCAGCAATCTTATGGCTGAGAGCCACTTGGTCAGTAATGTTATGACTTACAACAGGCATCACTTCATCACCATCTGGAAATGTGATCAGTGGCTTGTAATCAAGGTCATGGGTTGAATCGAAACTGGATGACAGTCCGAGGTAGTCAGACATGTTGATGGTCACTGACGACATACACAGTGCGTTGCGGACAACTTCTTCCACCACACCGAGGTCAACTACTTCTTCAGACTCCTGGTAAGATTTAGAAAATATAAAATAAATTTCCAAGGTTTGCAAACTTTAGAAGGTTTTTAAGACGGTTATAACTATACACACGTACATATGCACACATATATACATACAAACATATACATGTATATATACATACTAATATATATAGTTATACTTTACGAGGGTCATGCTGCTAATAAAACCACACGCATCTGTTGGTTTTCACTTTAAATTATTACAAATTTCTGGTTGGCTGGTTCAATAATCGGATGGTTGTTTATACATTGTCAAAACTCTTTCATCACACATTCTGTGACCTCCTCAGTGACTCATTTATTATTTTGTGTCTCTCCTTTGTTCTGTCTTATACCACCTTGTTTTTGCGTGTTGTGATGAAAGAGCTTTTACAATATATAAACAACCATCTGGTTATTGAACTAACCAACCGAAAATTTGAAATAAATTGATGTGAAAACCAACAGGTGCGTGTGTTTTTATTGGTAGCATGACCCTCCCAAAGTATAACAATATCTGTTTCAATATACATTTTCAGATAAGAAATCTTCAAAACCGAAGTATATATATATATATATATATATATATATATATATATATATATATATATATATCACATTTCTGTGAAGAAGCTTAGTTTACTGCCAGCTCAATTTTCTGAAACACCTTAGATATGTTGTAAGAAACTATATATATACATATATAGGAAAACGTTTAACCTCGACGGCTATTTCTGGACTAGTCCAGAAAGAGCCGTCGAAACGGCTTGAGCTCTGCCGTCGGGGTTAAACTTTTTCCTATTACCCACTCTACTACCCTAAGTATTGAGTACTCTGGTGCGTTATGGTCCATCTGGTTCATTACCACACTTCCTTCGTTATATATATATATATATATTTTATATCAAATAGGGGGGGTAGTTAAGACGGTATTAAAACACCAACAGTTATGCAACCATTGTGATATGCCGAACCACTTCATTACTGGATGGATGTGCATGGCCACCGGCATATCACACTGATTGCATAACTGCACCAATGATTATGTAAGCATCTGACGAAGTCACATGAATAACCATATAACAGAAATATATATAATGCCATAAACAATTATGGTGATTTAACCCCGTCTTAACTACCATAATTTGATAACGGTGGATTGCCAGTATCGGTAGAGGGCCGGACGCCATGCTTTGATGCATAGAGTTATGTCCCTTGCCATTCTGAGTTCAAATCCCGCCGAGGTTAACTTTGCCTTTCATCCTTACGGGGTCGATAAAATACAGTACCAGTAATACACTGGGGTAATTGCTAGCCTTGTGCCAAAAGTAAAAACAATTATTTGATAAATGAATACTCCGTCACTCAATATCACCTAGCTGGGATAAACTGCTGCTTTCGATCATTAGGACCTGCTTATCATCAGGAAATTACTACGTGACAACTAAGATAAACAACACTCTTGTACAATATATATATATATATATAAGTATTAATAAAATAGATGTTCTTTTGATCAATTACATTTTATTATACATATTTTGGATGTACAACAGTACGTCCTCATCAGACAAAATATAATGATACATGACATACCCTGAGATGTTAAATGGTTAAGATTTAATCCTCTGATGAGGACGTACTGTTGTACATCCGAAATATGTATAATAAAATGTAATTGATCAAAAGAACATCTATTTTATTAATACTTATATTAATAACTCCTGAAAATTATTTACCGTTGAGTGCTTCCAATCTACTGTAAAAATCATTCTTTGACATAATTCATTGAATATTGTTTAACAATTTAATACTTATATATATATATATATATATATATATATATATATACACAGATACTAGTGTTATACAATGTTTACTCATTGGTAACTGGGGCTGCGAAATAGCAAACCATGGTTTAATAATGAAAAAGCACTCAATATCTTATGTATCCTTCCAATTTTGATGTGATATAACCTGGGCAGTACAGGACAGAGTTTACATACAGTAATGATGGGCTTCCACCCACATTCTTTTTACCAAATTCATTGACAAGGCAGCCCGAGGCTATACTGATGCCAACACTTGCCTAAGGTAGTGTGTAGTGGGATTTCATCTGAGACTGCATGATTGCGAAAGTGAACTTCTAAATCACACAATCATACCCACATTTATATTACGGAATAAAATAGGAAAAGATAGAAAGACATACATACCTGGTATGGGTTTATTGGTTTTACCTTGACTTTGGCCAAAGGTTGACCATCAAAACTGGTAGTCAGTATAATATGGCCTTGATGATATTTAAAATATAGTTTCACCTGGATAATTAAAAAAGTAAAAAAAAAAAGAAATACTAGTATCAATAAATTTATGAAATAGATAATAAGAATCAATTGCCATGATTAAAAAGCACCCAGTCCACTCTGTAATGTGGTAGTGATGGTGCCATGATGAAAACACCCAGTCCACCCTGCAATGTGGTATTGCTGGTGCCACGATGAAAAGCACCCAATCCACCCTGTAATGTGGTATTGCTGGTGCCACGATGAAAAGCACCCAGTCCACCCTGCAATGTGGTATTGCTGGTGCCACGATGAAAAGCACCCAATCCACCCTGTAATGTGGTATTGCTGGTGCCACGATGAAAAGCACCCAGTCCACCCTGTAATGTGGTATTGCTGGTGCCACGATGAAAAGCACCCAGTCCACCCTGTAATGTGGTATTGCTGGTGCCACGATGAAAAGCACCCAGTCCACCCTGCAATGTGGTATTGCTGGTGCCACGATGAAAAGCACCCAATCCACCCTGTAATGTGGTATTGCTGGTGCCATGATGAAAATCACCCAGTACACTCTGTAATGTGGCATTGCTGGTACCATGATGAGCACCCAGTCCACCCTGTAATGTGGTAGTACTGGTGCCTAAATGAAAAGAACCCAGTCCATCCTGTAATGTGGTAGTACTGGTCCCACAATGAAAAGTACCCAGTCCACCCTGTAATGTGGCAGTACTGGTCCCACAATGAAAAGTACCCAGTCCACCCTGTAATGTGGTAGTGCTGGTGCCGCAATGAAAAGCTGCCAGTCCACCCTGTAAGGCGTAGTGCTGGAGTCATGATTAAATGCTCACAGTACATGCTGGAAAGTGGCGGGCAATAGGAAGGGCATCTAGCCAGAGAAACCATGCCAACATGTAGCGTACGAGTAAGGGGTGATTATTTGACCTGTCTAGTGTCATTTCATGACAAACCCATCAAACCCATTCAAGCATAGTAAATAAATGTTAAGGACAACAGACATCAACTGATGATGATGATGATGATGAATAAATAAATATAAATAAAAGCTGAAGTACAAAACAAATCCATCTAACCCATGACGCATGGAAAATAGTTGTAAAAATGGTGGTGTTGAGGAATAATGCTTAATTCTTGCTTGCAAGGAAAATAGACATTAAATAATAATAATAATAATAATGTTTTCTTTATTAACTGCGAGGGTTGACAAAGTATAACATTAAATACAGCATAGGCCGTTACAAATGGGCATTTCTGTGTGTAAAGAAAAAAACCAAAGGAAAATTCCCCAATAGGGGGGAGACTCCCGAGAGACGCTCGTGGGGAAAGCCCATTAAAAAAGCCACGGTGACCCTGACCACCAGGGCAAGTGCCCTCTCCCAGTTTTCCACCTACAGGTGTATACTCAGAGCAGGCCCATTCACTCAGGCCATGCTTGCCTCTCTCACCCATCTTTCAACAAATTGCTGGGAAGAGAGCACTTCCCTCTCTACTGTGATTTTCCTTTTCAAATGAAATTTGAAAAAGTTAATCAGGGCATCATCGAAGAGGTAATAATAATAATAATAATAATAATGGTTTTTGATTTAGGCACAAGGCCAGCAATCTTGGGGGAGGAGGAAGTCGATTAAATTTATCCCAGTGTGTGACTGGCTCTTTATTTTATTCACCCCATACATACATGCCAAAAACTTCTTATACAGCACAACAAAATATGGAACAAAATTTAAAAAATATTCCTTTAACAAGGATGAAAGGCAAAGCTAACCTTGGCTGGATTTGAACTCAGAACGCAAAGGGCCATAACTCTATGCCGCAAAGCATGGTTGCTGACACTCTAATGATAAATAATAATAATGATAATGATGATGATAATGTTGATGGTGATGATGATGATAATGTTGATGGTGATGATGGTGATGATGATGAATAAATCTATAATCTGAAGTTGCAGAACTGTTGTCTTACTTTAGCTTGGTAGCGTGCCACGTCACATATACAGTTGGTGAGTTTCATTCCATTGTGAGTTTTTTGGGAGGCAAACATGGAAAATGACAGGTTGTGAGCATCGGAAAAATAATTAATGAGCTGAAGAAGAAGAGTAAGAAGTAATCAATTTTTCTTATGTGTAAAGATAACAGTGTTG
>OZ024756.1:16796526-16841526 GCA_964016885.1 Eledone cirrhosa
CCCACAGGCTAAGCTTCGATTTTACTAAGCTTCCACTTGTATATATATGGAGCGAATACCCTCCATCAGGCATCTACCATACTCTGAGCGCCTTGCTTCCCTGGGCATGGATACATTGAAGCTCCGATGCCTGGCAACTGACTTGGTAAACACCCACAAAATTGTTAACCATCTTGCCAACAACAACCCTGAGTACCTTTTTGATTTCCATGTGTCTAACACACGTGGGCATGCCCACAAAGTCAGAAAACAGCACAGTTCCCATGACTTTCGGAAACATTTTTTCACGCTCAGAGTTGCTGTCGAGACACTGCATTCTTTAAGGCCTCCATGCTTCCCGAGATCTGCCAACACTACACCTAATGTTCCCCCTCCATACACATACACACATGTATACCATGACTCATACACTATTCACTTCCCTGACATTTGTGTATTATTCTATGTACTATACATGCATCTCTGACGAGTTGTAGTGCACCTGAGCACTGTACACAATAATTTCATTATTATTATTATATCTATATATATAAAACAGAGAATGTCTGTCTGTCTCCCTAAAACTCGAGAACAACCCAACCGATTATTTTCAAATTTTACACATGTAATACTTATGGTTGTGTGAGTGTTTTGAGCAAATATTTCAAATTTTTATGCCCTAGGGACCGCATTAGGCGAAAAACCGCATATTTTAAGCTTTAAAGGCTTTTTTTAGGCATAACGGAACAATAATCCAGCCGATTTCTTCAAAATTTGCATTACTTATGTCGTTTAAAGGGTTTTGAGCAAAAAGGATTTTCTCATTATTTCCCCAGGGACCGCATTAGGCAAAAAACCACGTTTTTGAAGCATTTTGGTTGTGTTAGGGCCTGTAACTTGAGAAGTACCCAACCGATTTTTTTAAAACTTTGCATATGCATTACTTATGTTTCACAAATTTCCTTGACTGAAAAAGATTTCAAATTTTTGCCTGGGGACCGCATTGTTTAGCATTTTGGTTGCGTTAGGGCCTGTAACCGCAAAAGTATCCAACTAAATTCCTTCACATTTTACAAACCCTTGGTAATCTATGACAAATTTTTTTTATAGGCACAAAATGTAGACACCATCCCCAGGCCGAGGTAGTCCGTACTTCTCTGTACTGTTTCAGAAAGGAGGGATAAACATGCTAATCTATGTTTAGAATCCCGAGCAATGCCGGGTCATTCTGCTAGTATATATATATATATATATATATATATGATGACTGCAAACTCTGCTAAGAGTATTGCAATCGCTTGTCAGATTCAGATGTGTAACGCTTGGATATGGCTTTTCAAGCCTGCTAGCGACTTGCACTCCATCGCACATTGATGACAACTAAGGATCTCCCTGGCAGGTCTTGTATCAGGTTGCCTGTGAACTTTCACAATACTGTGGAGATCATAGTTCACTGGTTCTCTTTGAACATGGCTGAAACTGTGGCTCCTGAGACCAGATTTCAAATACGAAAACAGATAATTGTAGGTGAAGGCTGCTTTTTAAAATGTAAACAAAATGGCTCTGGTATGATATATTTCTAGACAAAATGTTATGTTTAAGGTAGTTATATCTTATTTAATTTTGAGGATTCCTAATATTGAGCTCTTAATATTAATGATGAAATGTACATATCACACAGTGTATCTAGGTGTACAATATCTAATGTACAGTGGTAGTCTTTTATCCATGGCAAATCTCTACTGCCAAAGACACTTGCCCAAGATGCCAAGCAGGAGGAAAACTTGAAACAACATGCTTTAGAAATTAACTTCTAAAGTACACAGACATGACGTCTCATTATATATGAAATAATATAATAAAGTTGTACTTACAAAGAAATCTTCAGACTTTGTTCCTGATTCATATTTTATGTCAGATATCTTTGGTGGTGGACTCCCTGGTTCTAATTTTTCGATTTTTATCTGAACAGGGCCCTTAAATAAATCAAAACACAAAACATGATTAAAAAGAAATTGAAATAGAAACATCAACAAATATTACAACAAAAAATCCTTGTCCTTTCTCTCCTTTTCCTCTCATAGTCCTTTCCAATGCTACTTTCCTTTTCTATATGTTTAACTAAATATTAAATTCCTTATCATTTTTATGTAATTTTATCCTAGAAATATATTTGACTATTTTGAAATAAAATAAATATTTATAAAACAAAAATCTTTAACCTTAAAGTTTACAAGTAAACCTACATCTTAGATATCTAAGCTCTGAGTACAAATCCTGCCAAGGTGAACTTTGCCTTTCAGTTTTTTTTGGTCTGATAAAAGGAAGCACCAGTCCAAGGCAGTAGATTGGTAGAATTGTTAGAGTGTCAGTTGAGGTGCCTTGCAGTATTTGTTCTGGCTCTTTGTGTTTTGAGTTCAAATCATTGATGAAAAGCACAGTCTCATTGATTGACCTGTTCACATTAACTGATTGTATTTGGTCCTAGTACCAGTATCTGTTAATACTGACTGACTGTATTTAGTCCTAGCACTGGTGTCTGTTAATACTGACTGACTGTATTTAGTCCTAGCACTGGTATCTGTTGACACTGACTGACTGTATTTAGTCCTAGCACTGGTATCTGTTAATACTGACTGACTGTATTTAGTCCTAGCACTGGTGTCTGTTAATACTGACTGACTGTATTTAGTCCTAGCACTGGTATCTATTGACACAGACTGACTGTATTTAGTCCTAGCACTGGTGTCTGTTAATACTGACTGACTGTATTTAGTCCTAGCACTGGTGTCTGTTAATACTGACTGACTGTATTTAGTCCTAGCACTGGTATCTGTTAATACTGACTGACTGTATTTAGTCCTAGCACTGGTGTCTGTTAATACTGACTGACTGTATTTAGTCCTAGCACTAGTATCTGTTAATACTGACTGACTGTATTTAGTCCTAGCACTGGTGTCTGTTAATACTGACTGACTGTATTTAGTCCTAGCACTGGTATCTGTTGACACTGACTGACTATATTTAGTCTTAGCACTGGTATCTGTTGACACTGACTGACTGTATTTAGTCCTAGCACTGGTATCTGTTGACACTGACTGACTGTATTTAGTCTTAGCACTGGTATCTGTTGACACTGCCTGACTGTATTTAGTCCTAGCACTGGTATCTGTTGACACTGACTGACTGTATTTAGTCTTAGCACTGGTATATGTTGACACTGACTGACTGTATTTAGTCCTAGCACTGGTATCTGTTGACACTGACTGACTGTATTTAGTCCTAGTACAGGTATCTATTGACACTGACTGACTGTATTTAGTCCTAGCATTGGTATCTATTGACACTGACTGACTGTATTTAGTCCTAGCACTGGTATCTATTGACACTGACTGACTGTATTTAGTCCTAGCACTAGTATTTGTTGACACTGACTGACTGTATTTAGTCCTAGCACTGGTATCTATTGACACTGACTGACTGTATTTAGTCCTAGCACTGGTATCTGTTGACACTGACTGACTGTATTTAGTCCTAGCACTAGTATCTGTTGACACCGACTGACTGTATTTAGTCCTAGCACTGGTATCTATTGACACTGACTGACTGTATTTAGTCCTAGCACTGGTATCTGTTGACACTGACTGACTGTATTTAGTCCTAGCACTGGTATCTGTTGACACTGACTGACTGTATTTAGTCCTAGCAGTGGTATCTGTTGACACCGACTGACTGTATTTAGTCCTAGCACTAGTATCTGTTGACACTGACTGACTGTATTTAGTCCTAGCACTGGTATCTGTTGACACTGACTGACTGTATTTAGTCCTAGCACTAGTATCTGTTGACACTGACTGACTGTATTTAGTCCTAGCACTGGTATCTATTGACACTGACTGACTGTATTTAGTCCTAGCACTGGTATCTGTTGACACTGACTGACTGTATTTAGTCCTAGCACTGGCATCTGTTGACACTGTCTGACTGTATTTAGTCCTAGCACTGGTATCTATTGACACTGACTGACTGTATTTAGTCCTAGCACTGGCATCTGTTGACACTGTCTGACTGTATTTAGTCCTAGCACTGGTATCTATTGACACTGACTGACTGTATTTAGTCCTAGCACTGGCATCTGTTGACACTGTCTGACTGTATTTAGTCCTAGCACTGGTATCTATTGACACTGACTGTATTTAGTCCTAGCACTAGTATCTGTTGACACTGACTGACTGTATTTAGTCCTAGTACAGGTGTCTGTTGACATTGACTGACTGTATTTAGTCCTAGCACTGGTATCTATTGACACTGACTGACTGTATTTAGTCCTAGCACTGGTATCTGTTGACACTGACTGACTGTATTTAGTCCTAGTACTGGTGTCTGTTGACATTGACTGACTGTATTTAGTCCTAGCACTGGTATCTATTGACACTGACTGACTGTATTTAGTCCTACCACTGGTATCTGTTGACACTGACTGACTGTATTTAGTCCTAGCACTGGTATCTGTTGACACTGACTGACTGTATTTAGTCCTAGCACTGGTATCTGTTGACACTGACTGACTGTATTTAGTCCCAGCACTGGTATCTGTTGACACTGACTGACTGTATTTAGTCCTAGCACTAGTATCTATTGACACTGACTGACTGTATTTAGTCCTAGCACTGGTATCTGTTGACACTGACTGACTGTATTTAGTCCTAGCACTGGTATCTGTTGACACTGACTGACTGTATTTAGTCCTAGCACTGGTATCTGTTGACACTGACTGACTGTATTTAGTCCTAGCACTGGTATCTGTTGACACTGACTGACTGTATTTAGTCCCAGCACTGGTGTCTATTGACACTGACTGACTGTATTTAGTCCTAGCAGTGGTATCTGTTGACACTGACTGACTGTATTTAGTCCCAGCACTGGTATCTGTTCACACTGACTGACTGTATTTAGTCCTAGCACTGGTATCTGTTGACACTGACTGACTGTATTTAGTCCTAGCAGTGGTATCTGTTGACACTGACTGACTGTATTTAGTCCTAGCAGTGGTATCTGTTGACACTGACTGACTGTATTTAGTCCTAGCAGTGGTATCTGTTGACACTGACTGACTGTATTTAGTCCCAGCACTGGTGTCTATTGACACTGACTGACTGTATTTAGTCCTAGCAGTGGTATCTGTTGACACTGACTGACTGTATTTAGTCCTAGCACTGGTGTCTGTTGACACTGACTGACTGTATTTAGTCCCAGCACTGGTGTCTATTGACACTGACTGACTGTATTTAGTCCTAGCACTGGTATCTATTGACACTGACTGACTGTATTTAGTCCCAGCACTAGTATCTGTTGACACTGACTGACTGTATTTAGTCCCAGCACTAGTATCTGTTGACACTGACTGACTGTATTTAGTCCTAGCACTAGTATCTGTTGACACTGACTGACTGTATTTAGTCCTAGTACTGGTGTCTGTTGACACTGACTGACTGTATTTAGTCCTAGCACTAGTATCTGTTGACACTGACTGACTGTATTTAGTCCCAGCACTAGTATCTGTTGACACTGACTGACTGTATTTAGTCCCAGCACTAGTATCTGTTGACACTGACTGACTGTATTTAGTCCCAGCACTGGTATCTGTTGACACTGACTGACTGTATTTAGTCCCAGCACTGGTATCTGTTGACACTGACTGACTGTATTTAGTCCTAGCACTGGTGTCTATTGACACTGACTGACTGTATTTAGTCCTAGCACTGGTATCTATTGACACTGACTGACTGTATTTAGTCCTAGCAGTGGTATCTGTTGACACTGACTGACTGTATTTAGTCCTAGCACTAGTATCTGTTGACACTGACTGACTGTATTTAGTCCTAGCACTGGTATCTGTTGACACTGACTGACTGTATTTAGTCCCAGCACTAGTATCTGTTGACACTGACTGACTGTATTTGTTTCTACCTGGTACCAGTAACTGTTCATCATGAGTTGTTCATAAGTAAATGAAATAACATTATTTTGTGTTATTCCGATTCAAACCTAAAATAATGATGTTAATATCAATATTTTTTAAATGTTCACCTCGGTTAGTCAGTTTCTGTATGATGGGAGAGATGTAAACCTCAAATTACTGAACAAAATTGTGAGGAGGTGAATTTACTTTTGAAAAGTTGCCTCTGAGTAAATGGGATGAATAAGGTTGGGTAGCCCTGGTGTGTGTGGTGGGGGTGATGAGAGAGTATCTGTTTACTTGTTAAAGGATAGAATTTCACGAATGCCAGAAATATGATAATAGCAAGCTGTGAGACAATTGAAAATGGAGAAGACATGTAGATGATGTAGAATGTATGTTGTCATAGTAGTAGTAGTAGTAGTTATAGTAGCAACAATAGTATCAGCAGCAGTAGCAGTTAGTTAGACTGGACCTAAATGATTCAACTCTTAACGTCCTGTACCACCTAAAACAGCATTAGCAAGACATTCTTGCAAAGTACACAACAGCATTACAATTGCATTGCACTACAAATTAAAGTTATATTACAAATTTTCACAAGGAATTGTCCTCTAGTAAACATATTCTAGATAAACATTTGAATTAACATTCACACACACAAACGTGTATACAAACATAAACAAAGAAACAAAAAATATTGTGGCTTGTGTTGGGGGTTGTTGGACTTTCGCCTTTCTTACAACATAGCTATGATGTTCCAGCAAAGCGAGTTTTTATATATATATATATATATATATATATATTGGTTAGAGCATTGGCCTTGCAATCGAAAGGTTGTGAGTTCAATTCTCAGACCGGGTGATGTGTTGTTTCCTTGAGCAAGACACTTTATTTCACATTGCTCCAGTTTACTCAGCTGTAGAAATGAGATGATAGGGACTGGGTTCCCTATCATTCCACTGCAAAGTGGACGTGTAGGCGCCACGGCAAAAAAAGCACCCAGCACTCACTGTAAATGAGGTTGGTGTTAGGAAGGGCATCCAGCTGTAGAAATCAAGCCAGAATCAGTTCCCGTCCCACCCTTGCAAGCAGGGAAAAGCGGACGTAAAATGAAATGATGAATGATGATATATGTGTGCTTTTTTTATTTTAGATACTTTTTGCAGTAAACATACTCTATATAAACCTTGTTTTTTTTTCCAGATATTTTCTGCAGTAAATATACTCTATATAAACAGAATTTACAAACTGTTTTTTCAGATATTTTCTGTAGTAAACATACTTTATATAAACAGTATTAACAAACCCTGTTTTTTTTAGATATTTTCTGTAGTACACATTACTCTATATAAACATTAGAATTAACAAACACTGTTTTTTTAAAACTATTTTCTGTGAGCATGTTGACTTGCTTCAAAGTGAGTAGTTAATCCCTATGGTGTGAGGTATGGGGCTAATTGTCACACTTGATGGTGAATTGACCCC
Organism: Eledone cirrhosa; assembly: GCA_964016885.1. NCBI lineage: Eukaryota > Metazoa > Mollusca > Cephalopoda > Octopoda > Eledonidae > Eledone > Eledone cirrhosa. The sequence goes on from OZ024756.1 coordinate 16,803,953, forward strand.
CAACCCTAACATTTTTCGTTTTTTTCCTTTATCATTATTGTTCAATGAATTATATTATTATATTTTTATACACGGTTAGCAAGGAATAGTGTACAAGTTGGCATCCACCAGGGCTCTGTCCTTAGACCGCTCCTGTTTTGCAGGCTATAACAGAGGAGTTTAAGACTGTCTGCCCATGGGAATTTCTGTACATGGATGATCTTATGCTCATAGTTGAATCCATGGTGGAACTAGAGAAGAAATTCCAAACAAGGAAGCAGGGGCTAGAAAGAAAGGGTCTTAAAGTCAACCTGCAAAGACTAAGGTTCTAGTAAGTAGAAAAGAAAATAGAACCCAGAGCCCCTCAGGGAAATGGCCTTGTCCAGTATGTAGGAAAGGCGTTAGTAGAAAGTCCATGCTCTGCCCCATATGCAAAATGTGGGTACACAAGAAATGTAGTGGGATCTCAGGAAGTTTAGCTAAGAATGTAGGCTTTACATGTAGCAGTTGCACTGGAACAGTAAACAACAAACAACCACAGGAAACAAGCACTACCAAATTCTCAGGGGGCTCTGTAGAAACAGTAGATAGCTTCTGCTACTTAGGTGACCAAATTAATAGTGGTGGTGGGTGTTCTGAAAGTACAGTAGCCAGAGTAAGAACGGGATGGAGGAAGTACAGGGAGCTACTACCACTGCTAGCTACAAAAGGCTTCTCCCTTAGAATGAAAGGCAGATTGTATGATGCACGTGTACATACAGCTATGTTGCATGGTAGTGAGACTTGGGCGCTGTGTGCAGAAGACTTGCATAGATTGGAAAGAAATAAAGCCTACGTGCTCCGATGGAAGTGTAATAGTAATATACAAGAACGGTGAAGCATAAATGAACTGAGAGAGAGACTAGGCATAAGAGGAATCAAATGTTGAGTGCAAGAGAGGAGATTGTGTTGGTATGGACATGTGTTGTGTATGAAGGATGACAGCTGCATAAAAAAGTGCAGAGCGCTTAAAGTCGCTGGAAGCCTTGGAGTAGGGAGCCCCAGGAAGACCTGGGATGAGGTGATAAAAGCCGACCTTGTCCAATTGCACCTCTCAAAGGAGATGACATGTGACCGTGATCTCTGGTGATATGCAGTAATGGATAGGACCTGACTTCCCATGAGCAAAAGCTGAAGCATATGTATAGTATCCCCACCCCACCCCACCCCACACTGTAAAGCGGACGTGTAAAAGACACGGCAAAAAGCACCCAGCACACACTGTCAATGTATTTGGCATTAGGAAGGGCATCCAGCCATAAACACCCCTGTATGAGCGAGAGATGGTCACCCGTCCCAACTTGCTTCTAAATGTGACTCGTCTAACCCATGCTAGCATGGAAGATAGACGTTGATCGATGATGGTGATGAGACATTATATTTGTATTGCGGTGGATTGCCAGTATCGATAGAGGGTCGGACGCCATCCTTTGCAGCAAAGAGTTACGGCCCTTTGTGGTCTGAGTTCAAATCCCTCCGAGGTTAACTTTGCCTTTCATCCTTAAGGGGGTCGATAAAATAAAGTACCAGTAATGTACTGGGTAATTGCTAGCCTTGTGCCAATTATATTTGTAATGTTCTGAACAAATTGCCAGAAATTTATAATGTTATTTACGCATTTGTAATGTTATTTATGTATATATTGTTATTTATGTATATATTTAAAACATATTTGTAATGTTACTCAGCTGTAAATTTATACAGTTGTAAATAAAAACGAATTTTCTGCTAGTACACATACCCTATATAAATATTAGAATTAACAAACAGCATTTGTTTTTAGATATTTTCTCTAATAAATACTCAATACAAACATTAGAACTAACAAACCCTGTTTTTTTCAGATATTTTCTGCTAGTACATTACAGGATATTAAGTGTTAATGTCTCAGACAGTTTCAGGTTACATGGAACTAGACTCTGTACTGGAGAATTAATAAAAATGATCAAATTGAACTGGTATGATGAGTGTTGGGTGGTGGTGAGTGAAGGTTAATGTGTGGTGGTGAGAGGAGGGAAGTGGTTGAAAGAGTTGGTAGGGGAGTAGGGAGGTGGTGAGTGAAGGGAGGTTTTTGATAGGGTTGATAGGGAGGTGGTTGACAGGGTTGGTAGGGGAGCATGTAGGTGGTGAGTGAAGGATGGTTGTTGACAGGGTTAGTAGAACGGAATGAGTATTCCAGTTTTTCAATCAATGAAATAGTCAGCTTCTGAAATTAAGGGGCTTAGCATTGCACAGATATGTACTCCTAACTTAGTTCTCAGGGAGATTCAGCATGATAGAGTGTTTGGCAGTATCAGTAGAGCGTCAGACAACATGCTTTGCGGCATAGAGTTACAACCCTTTACGGTCTGTGTTCAAATCCCACTGAGGTTAGCTTTGCCTTTCATCCTTACGGGGTCGATAAAATAAAGCACCAGTAATACACTGGGGTCGATTTAATCGACTTTCCTCTCTCCATCAAATTGCTGGCCTTGTTCCTAAAGTAGAAACAATTATAGTGTAAGGGCAGTATCGGTAGAGCATCAGACATCATGCTTTGCAGCATGGAGTTGTGGCCCTTTACGGTCTGAGTTCAAATCCTGCCAAGGTTAGTTTTGCCTTTCATCCTTACGGGGGGGGGGGGGGTTTCAATAAAATAAAACACCAGTAATGCACTGGGGTCAATTTAATAGACTTTCCTCTCCCTTTCAAATTGTTGGCCTTCATCCTAAAGTAGAAAGAATTATAGTGTAAGATGAATTCGAGGTACAGTCTATTAAAAAAACTCCCAAATGTCTCCCCAATTTCATTGACAGTACTTCAACCTGAGGCTATGATGACTGTGAAGTGAGCTTCTTAACCCTTCAACTATGTTGTCTCTATAACAGAGTTAACCCTTTAGCATTCACATTACTCTATATATACTATTATATTTTCATGGTAAAGGCTTTACTTCGCATAATTATCTCACATAATATAAAATCTATGAGATTTTGAAAGTATTTATTTTGAGAACAATACCTTAACATCAGTATGAGTGGCCAGTTACAGCCAATTTCAACAGAAAGAGGTAGAGAATTCTGGCTGGTATTGGCTGGTTTGAACATTAAAGGGTTAAGCAACATAACATACAATCCCCCATGACTATAACTGAGATAAGCAACATAACAGACAATCAACCATGTCTGTGTCTGTGACAGAGATAAGCAATACAACAACCACTGAACCATGCTGTGTTTTTGACAACAACAAAGAGCATCCCATCTGCCCTGTAAAGTGGGTAGTGTTGGAGACATAACAAAAAGTGCCCAGTCCACACTGTAAAGAGGGTAGTGTTGGTGACATAACAAAAAGTGCCCAGTCCACACTGTAAAGTGGGTTGTGTTGGCGACATGACAAAAAGCGCCCAGTCCACACTGTAAAATGGGTCGTGTTGGTGACATGACAAAAAGCGCCCAGTCCACACTGTAAAGTGGTTGTGTTGGTGTCAAGATAAAAAGTGCCCAGTCCATACAATAAATGTGGTTGGTGTTAGGAAGGGCATGCGGCCATAAAAACCAAGTCAAAATCAGTTCTGTATGAGCAAGAGACGGTCATCTGATCTAGCTTGTTTCCCAATGGGACAACTTGTTTAACTGATGCTAGCATGGAAAATGGACGTTAAATGATGATGATGAACCATGCTGTGCCTATGAGAGAGATAAGCAATATAATACATGAAATGATTTAATTAAGACAATGGTAAATTGACAGAGTTGTTAGAGCCTTGCAGTATTTGCTATGGTTCTCTATGCTCTGAGTTCAAGTCCTGTTAAGATCAACTTTGCCTTTCATCATTTCATGGTCAATAAAATATTGTATCAGTCTAGCGGCAGTGGATTGGCTGAAGTGGATTGGCAATGAGATAACTTGTGGTATTTATCCTGGCTTCTTGCATTCGGTGTTCAAATCCTGCTGTTACCTACTTAGCTGCTAGACTTAACTCTTAATATCCTGCAATGATTTAGCAGAAAAATATCTTTAAATGGTTTTGTTAATTCAGATGTTTATAGTATCTTTAAAAGTGAACAGATTGTTGTGAAAATAAAATGATCAATGGCCCAAAGCTGAACATAAATACATCTAGTACAAACTTAAGCTATCCACAAAATATGACTGTTGTTTGTGCAGGAAGGTTCCGTATAGTATCATGTTAACATCCTTGTCATTCTGCCTCTATAATGGGTATTCATCATCATCATCGTTATTATCATTTTTAAGTCTGTTTTTCCACAAGTCCTTTTCAGCACAACATCTCTCCACTTGCCACGTTCCTTCATCATCTCCTCTGTGAGTCTCACTAATTTGAGATCAGCTCTCACCAACTCTGCCCAGGTCTTCCTTGGTATAGCTCTACTACAGCTTCCTTCCTGGGATTTTCTAGCACTTCTGCACCCAGCGATCATCATCCATGCGCATCACATATCCGTACCAACGCAGTCTTATCTCTTGCATATCACTTCGGATTCCTCTTAAAGTCAGTTTCTCCTTCATGTTTGGAAATTTGTGTTTTCAATAATATGCTACATATAAAAAACAAGCTGAAGGTAAATGTATGTATGTATACCATAAGGGAAACATTGTTAGAGTTAGGGCTAGGTTTAGAACCTGCAAACAAAATACCCAGAAAATCAAAGCCAACTTCGAACTCAAGCGAGATATTAACTAAACACTTGTATAATACTATCTTAATAATGATTTCTAGTATAGACACAAAGCCAGCAATTTGGGGTGAGGGGAAAGTCGATTAAATTGACCCCAGTGCATTACTAGTACTTTATTTTATCGACCCCGTAAGGATGAAAAGCAAAGCTAACCTCGGAGGGATTTGAACTCAGAACGCAAAGGGCCGTAACTATGCAGCCAAGCATGTTGTCCGGCGCTCTACCGATATCTCCAATCTACTGCCCTTTAATAATGAAATAATTAATAATTTTAGTAAATACCTCCAAAATTTTCATTAATTACATCAAATAAGAAATATGGTCATGGAAGTGTTAAGTAACTTTGTAAATAAATAGGTGATATAATCATTGGTTTACTGGTTCCAGTCATTGGACTGAGGCCATGCTGGGGCACCCCTTTCAAGGCTTTTTGAACATATCAAACCCAGTACTTATTTTTAAGTCTGTTATTTTATTGATCTCTATTTGTCCAACTGTTAATTCACATGACATACACAAACAAAACAGACTATAACATGGTGTCAACAAAAATACAAGCACAAGGGATGCATACACTCATACAATGGACTTCTGCACAGTTTCTGCCTACCAAATTTCACTCACAAGGCATTGATCATCCTGAATGAGTAAATAGTAGAAGACACTTGCCCAACGTACCAGATCAGGAGTAAGATTGAACTAGGAACCATGTTATTGCAATGTGAACTTGTTAACCACACAACCATTCATGCCTGCATCATCATCATCATCATCATCATCATCATCGTTTATGTTAATTAACTTAATTAAGATTCTGGAGCTGTTGTAGTAAATTATTCCTAAATATAACTTTCATTTGAGTCAGATAAGAGCTGGAGGTGGTGATGGAATGCCGTATTGTGGGGGGACGGGGGACGGCGGTTGCAGTTGATTTTATATTTAATCTTATCAAACAATAAAATTCTTTAATTAGTAATTAGATAATTACAATAATGAGTAATTGAAATTTAGAATTAAAAAAGGGGGTTGAATTGGGGAGGGTGGGTGATAGAAGTAAAAAAAAAAAAACATTAGAAAAAATGTTTTTCCCTGTTTAAGGTTAAAAAAAAAATCTATTTATTTTTTCAGCTGATGATCTACCATAACTTGTTAGGTTCTCCTAAATAGCTGCTGGTATATCAAATGGTAAATGGCAGCACTAGATGGTAAATGGCAGTACCAACAGGAAATTAACAGAGGAATCTATACACTATAGAGAGAGGGGAGAAATGGGAAACCTTTGAACAGGAGCCACAAAGAAAGGGTGTGTTTGTGACAGATTGTCTGATAAGTGTTGAGGATTGTGAAAACAGAGAGGCCTCTCTACCTCCCTCTCTGTCTATATGTTTGTTTGTCTGTCTGTCTGTCTCTCCCTCTCTCTCTGAATGTTGTTGTTTTTACTTGGCTAAATATACCCACTGCTACCCAGGGAAAGCAGCCAGCCAGCCAGCCAGCCAACCAGTTAGCCAGCCAGCTCTACAAATAAATACATGTGTTTCTCCTCATACTTCTTATGCAAGTGATATCTTATAAATGCTGTGGCTTACTAAACAACATATTTCATACACACACTGCTACATACAACTATATAGAGCTTTACACTGCTACATACAGCCATGCTGAGACACAACACAATTGCAATGTTGTTTCTTAGTATTTAAAGATGCTACTTAGATTTGTCGGTGTAAAAAGTTAATGTTGTGTGAAATAGTTGAGATATCACATTGAAAGTGTCACTATATCTATATACAGGGTGTCCCTAAAAAATGTATACACACTTCAACAGCAATCTAATCAAAGTGTGTTTACATTTTTTTAGGATACCCTGTATAGATATATACAGCTATATACCACATATATATATATACATTTATACCACACACACACATATATACACACACACTCACATACACACACACACATATATATAAACACCATTACTATATAGAGAGATATATATTATACACACACACATATATTAACATCATTACTATATAGTTACACTACATACACATTATAGACATTAAAACATGCTGTTAAATTATTTTTCTCACATAATTAAAACTAGACATTAAATCATTAAATCATCCCTGGCATTAATTTACAGACTCAGAAAAGACAGACACACGGACAGGAATATTTAGGAATTACTAAAATAATCATTGTTTCTACTTTTGGAACAAGGCCAGCAATTAGGGAGAAGGGAGTGGGGGAAGTTGGTTGTATTGAACCCAGTATTTAACTGGTGATAGATTTTTATTGACTCCAGAAAGGTGAAAGGTAAAAATTGACATCCGCAGGATTTGAACTCAGAACACAAAGTGATAAAGTTGTAACTATATACAGTGTACCCCTGGCATTCGCAGTCCTGACATTCACTGTCCTGGCATTCGCAGTCTCGACATTCATTGTCCCGACATTCATTGTCCTGGCATTCGCAGCCCTGGCATTCATTGTCCTGGCATTCGCAGTCCTGGCATTCATTGTCCTGGCATTCGCAGTCCCGACATTCATTGTCCTGGCATTCGTGGTCCCGGCATTCATTGTCCCGGCATTCATTGTCCTGGCATTTGCAGTCCCGACATTCATTGTCCTGGCATTCGCGGCCCCGGCATTCATTGTCCTGGCATTTGCAGTCCCGGCATTCATTGTCCCGACATTCACAGTCTTAGCATTCATTGTCCTGGCATTCGCAGTCCCGACATTCATTGTCCCGACATTCATTGTCCTGGCATTCGCGGTCCTGGCATTCATTGTCCCGACATTCATTGTCCTGGCATTCGTGGTCCCGACATTCATTGTTGTGGCATTCATTGTCCTGGCATTCATTGTCCCGACATTCATTGTCCTGGCATTCGCGGTCCTGGCATTCATTGTCCCAACATTCATTGTCCTGGCATTCATTGTCCCGACATTCATTGTCCTGGCATTTGTGGTCCCGACATTCATTGTTGTGGCATTCATTGTCCTGGCATTCACAGTCCAGATATTCATTGTCCTGGCATTCGCGATCCCGACATTCATGATCCCTGCATTCGTGGTATTTTCCTTAGAACCTAACTAATAATTGTTCGTGAAAACCATCACATATTCGCAGGATTGTAAATATCTCCTGCAATTTTTTTAATGGCTCTTTTCATGGCAATATATATTTTTTCATGCTCTTTAACACTAAATTATTAATAACAATATACTGTGTTTGCTGGCCTATATCTTACGTTATGTTTTGACGTTTATAGGCATTTTTATGGACCATGTCAAATATTCGCAGTTTTTCACTCTTCACGGGTGCTCTAGGAACGAAAACCTCATGAATACCAGGGGATAATTGTACTGCCAATCTTTTTGTCCAACCCTCTAAGACTTTACAAGGGAAATCTTTCTTAAAAATACTTTAGAACACATAAAGTAAATTGTTATTCCTAAACAAACCAGCATTCATATATAATCATCTTTAGACACACACACATACATTGTAAAATGATCCAAGAGTAAAAAAGTCTGCAGAAGGGGAAGATCGATGAAGAAGGAATGGGATGAAGTGGTGGTGGTGAGTTGCCGGCAGGATGTTGAATGTTGAGATGGATGGAAATGACAAGGGACTGCCTATGTAAGCATAGGAATCTGAACATAAAACGATGATGATGATGATCATAATTTTTTTTTTGCAATCTATGTCTGCTTCTCACATTGGCATGGGTTGGATGAGTTGTCATGTTTTGTTACTGGGGAGGTTGGAGAATGTCACCTCGCCATATATATATATATATATACACAGGGTGTCCTCAAAAATGTATGCGCACTTCAACAGCATTCTAATAAATATTGCCTGTACAGGTAATCAAAATGTGTATATATTTTTGGGGACACTGTATACACACACACATACACACACATATATATATATATAAACACATCATGTAAAAATTAGAAAATTAGCAAAAGAAGGAAAGTTTGAGAATTAAGTAAAATGCATAGACTTGTTTAACATAGAAACATGTTGAAAGTCCCAGAATATATCTGTAAGTCCCAGAATATGTCTATAAAACCCAGAATATGTCTATAAATCCCAGAATATGTCTACAAGTGCCAGAATATGTTTATAAGTCCCAGAATATGTCTATAAGTCCCAGAATTAAAACAGAATTATTATGTCACAGTTGTGACTGTTAGTCCCAGAATATAGACAGGGGACTAAAACAAGAATTATGTCATAGCTATTGTATGTCTGTGAGTTGCAGAATATAGCTAGCTGTTAAATGTAGAATTTGTCTGTGAGGTGTAGAAGATGTCTGTTAGATAGGAACTGAAATAAGTAGAACCAAACTGTGAAATAACAAGAAAAGATGATCGAGTTACAGTACAAATCTTACCTTCACAGCAACTACAGCATGTTTCTCATTCACCTCTTAGAACTTTTGAAAATACCCTCTACTGACAACTATGTGTGGATATGTGTGTATGAGTGTATCAGGGGGAGTTAAGTCTGCTTTCTTAATTCTAGCCAATGATCACAAGAACTAGGATTTGCGTTAATATGTGTAAAGAGAATAGCAATTGTTACCAAAGAAGAAAAAAAAAATCTAAAAGTAAAAAAATAATAATAAAGGATAAAATTAGAAGAAAAAGTTGTTTGTCTTTGAAAAGTTCATTTTTTCGACAGCAGAACAATCTGGATTCCATTTCTATATGTTAAAACAACCAGAAGAATTTGTCCTGAATTTAGTGGGAGAAAAATGGGATCTTTAATTTGTTAATAGGTGAGGGTGGAGTGAGACAGGAGTGAGTGTGGAGTGAATCTTCAGTAGTTCTTGAGTGGGTCTAGATTGAGTGTGGAATGGGTGAGGTGGGGGTGCAGAGTGAATGTGGAGTGAGAGGAAAGTGAGTGAGAAATGAGTCTTGAGTGAGTGTGGGGTGAAGGGAGGGTGAGTGTGGAATGAGGGGAGAGTGAATGTCAAGTGAGTGTGGAGTGGGTGGGTAGGGAGTGTGGACTGAGCCTTGAGTGAGTGTGGAGTGGGTGGGTGGTGAGTGTGGAATGAGTCTTGAGTGAGTGTGGAATGGATGTGGGATGAGGGTATATTGATGTATATGTAGAGGGTGCGTATGTAAGTATGTATGATTGTAGAGGTTATGTTAGTGCGTATGACAGTAGAGATGTTAGTGTGTATGTATGTAGAGGTTATGTCAATGTGTATGTAGAAGGTATGTTAATAGAAGGTGCGTTACTGTATATGTAGGGGTGTGTATGTAGGTAGTGGGTAAATTAATGTATATGTAAAGGTGCATATGTATGTAGAGAGTATATATATGTATGTATATAAGTAGAGTGTATTATGAATATATGTAATGGGTATGTATGTATATATGTAGAAGGTGTATCTAGATCTACCCCTCCAATTCCCATACACCTCCCTCACCCCAGCTCCTAATTCGCACTGTAAAGTGGTTGTTTTGGTGACATGATATAAAACACCCAGTACACACTGTAAATGTGGTTGGCGTTAGGAAGAGCATCCAGCTATAGAAACCAAGCCAGAATCAGTTCTGTATGAGAAAGACATGGTTATCTGAGCTGGCTTGTCTCACAACAGGACAATTCATCTAACCCATGCTAGCGTGAAAAATGGTTGTTAAACAGTGATGATGATCATGATGATACCCCCATCTCAAAAGTTTCTGGTCTATTTGACAAAACATTCCTTAACCCTTTAGTGTTCAAACCGGCCAAAACTGGCCAGAATTCTCTACCTCTTTCTGTTGAAACTGGCTGTAACTGGTCGCTCAAACTGATGTTAAGGTATTGTTCTCAAAATAAATACTTTCAAAATCTCATAGATTCGATATTATGTGAGATAATTATGTGAGGTAAAGCCTTTACCATGAAAATATAATAATATATATAAAATAATTTGAATGCTAAAGGGTTAATATTCCATGTTTCAGTTTCATATATTAGAATAGACCATACATAACATTTTAATAATCTTTTTTTTCTAGTTTTGCAATCAATATTTCTTGATATACTAGTATGTTCGACATTTTTTTAAATGACTTTTGAATAAAATAAATAATAATGAAATTATTGTATACAGTGCTCAGGTGCACTACAACTCATAAAAGGTGCATGTATAGTACATAGAATAATGTACAAATGTCAGGAAAGTGAACAGTGTATGAGTCATGATATACACACAGACACATGTGTATGGAGGTGGAATATCAGGTGTAGTGTTGGCGTACTCTTTACCCCAACCCCAGTCTCAGGGGCCTTCAAAAGGGTCATGGGCATTGTTTTTTTATTGTCTAACTAAGCAGTAAATAAACAACAAAAACAATGAGTTAATCCTTTTCTTACCAAATTTCTAATTAATTTTGAAAATAAATCAAGAATTTTGAGGGATTTAGTAATACAACTTAATTTATCACTATTTAGCTGGTGGGTTCTTGTATCAGACCGGCCAATCTTTAAAAACCCAAACGGGAAGTACCATGAAAAAAAGTGCCCCAAAACAGGGAGAAATGAGGCAAGAGAAACATCACTTAGCCACCCCAAAGTGGAAGGAAGATCTCCCCATCAGACAGCGAGAGTTGACAGGTCAGTTGTATAAAATTGTGAGAGAAGGTATTTAGATAAATATATACACTTTAAAAATAAACAATTTTGCATCATTGAATCAGAAGTCTCAAAAGTCTTGTTATAAAAAAAGGTTAAAAATATATCAGGTAAAGTATTTTATTTTTGAGCATGTATATAGTTAGAGTAGGTTAAAAAAAAATAAAAGGTTATTCAATACCTGGAGGAAACATTTTTTTGCTGCATATTTAAAACACAGTGTGCAGCAAACAGAGTGCTCCACAGAGGATATAGACAGATTTAGTATGAACATATCAGAACAAACATCTGGATTGTGGCATGAATGTAGAGATAAGTTCCAGATGGAATAACCAAGTATGTGTTAGGGAAATGGGGAGAAGAGGAGATATTAAAATATCTACAAGGGGTTGGTTAATTGAAAGATACCGAGAGATAAGGCTAGCAATCTGTTGATTTCTTTGAAACTATCTTAAAACTATTTTCATATATTCAGAGTCTGATGAGGTCTGATGGCCTTTGAAAATTTGGACTCTTACAGATTTTTAGAGAAACTGTCTCTATGGCTAGATGTATTTCCTACAAGTATGAGTGGAACTCGATAGCATACAGACTGTGAGTATGAGTAGAGAGATCTAAGTTAAAACCCACTCCACTGGTGTATATATATATATATATATATATATATATATATATATATATAATGTGTGTGTGTGTGTGTGTGTGTGTGTGTGTGTGTATAATGAACGAAGCCAAATGTTCGGCTTTTAAAGCACTGAGAATATATGTATATATAAATATCAAATTAAAAAAATGGAGTTAAAAACTCACGTTAATCCCCTGTAATTTAATGAGCTCAAGGATTAGATTCCGGGCTCTTTATAAGACAGAATATATAGAAAAAAACACAAGAGGTATGTGTTGAATTATAAGGGATAGAATACCACCAGAGTGAAAAACATAAAGTCAACGAAAGGAATGGAAGATACATATCAATTAAAAGAATAAATTAAAATGCACAAACCAAACTTTTATAACTATAAACACCTGGACAAACTCTAATAGAGAATGTTTTGCTATAACAAGTGAAGATCCCATACCGCTAAGGGCTTATCCACAAGTGTATAACAGTATGGCCCTCACTTCTAAAATTATTTCAGATAACTAAAGTAATGCACATGGTGTAAAGAGAAGAAAACATGTGCGCTACAGTCCATAGTGGTGTGAATAGGCTGAAAAACCGCTAGAAATAACAGCTCAGAACCAGTCAACTTAAGAAGCTCTACTTATATAAAGAAATGAGTTATGTATGTCCAATCCTTCTTTGAGGATGGCTCTGCTGATAGCTGTGGTTATGTTTTCATATTTTAGATTACTTTACTGGGGTCTAGCCATCAGTGATTTTGTATAAGATGTTCTACATATATATTTGCTTCTCTGAATTAGGTTTATTTTAGTGATCTTTTTTCATTAAGGGTTATGTATGTTGGCAACAAGTTTACTTATATGCAATATATATATATATATCGTCATCGTCATCATTTTCCGTCCATTTTTCCATGCTGGCATAGGTTAGATGAGTTGTCCTGTTGTGGGCAATGTTAAGTCAGGTGATCATGTTTTGCTCATACAGAACTGATTTTGGTTTGGTTTCTACAGCTGGGAACCCTTCCTAATGCTAACCTCATTTACAGTGAGTACTGGGTGCTTTTTGTCGTGATACCTACACAACCACTTTACAGTGTGAACTGGGTGCTTTTTGTCGTGACACCAACACAACCACTTTACAGCATGGACTGGGTGTTTTTTGTTATGACACCTACATGACAGCCTGTCCTCATGAGAGATGTTTTGGGAAGGTGGGATGGGGTGGTGCATTCTGTATATATGCTTCAGCTTCGGCCTGTGCCCATGGGAAGTCAGGTCTTTGGTATTATCGCATAACCTGTGTCATTATCTTTGATATATGTATATAATTTAGGTTACTATAGCAAATCATTTTATTAATTTCTACATTTGTTTCAATTTAACAAAATGCAATTGCAAAATTAATAATGATTTGCAGATTAAGTTATTGATCAATGAAATCAACAAATATTACAATCACACATTACATCTCTTCACAAAACCAATATTAGATTTGGGGAATGTATGTCCCCAAATACCAGGCAAAATAAATAATGATCAGAAAATAATAGATATGAAGTGAACCCCACCTCAAAACAGAATAATAGTAAACAGATACCACAAACCCAAACCAACCATGACCCACCACAGAAAATACAATTACTCAGCCACAAAATATAACTTAACAAAATAATGTCAACCACAAGAAAAATGAACCATCAACTATTTCAAATCTCACCAACAAGATCAGGAAGACATGACTGAGAAATATATCGAAGACAAATTTAAACATCTTAAAGAAAAACAATAATGTAATAAAAACCAACTATACTGGTACTAAGATGACAAACTTCCTCAGGCCATAACCATCCTCAATATCTGGTTTGTGGCTGCCAGATAAATTAACACCATATACTCTGCAGAACACTTAATCATAAAACTACGAAACAATAAACACATCATACGCAATGGTTGTTGTCCATATACCCAAAAACCTACTATCCACCATATATATATATGAAAAAATCGGAACCCTGCTTCCATTCTGCTATATATATAAAAGAAATAAGATTTCGCTTCAAGCATAGCTTTATACAATATGTATAGAAATTTCGTATTTCTAAAGAAATACGGTTTTAGGAAGCCATAGCTATGCAAACACCGTGTTGTTTATCCTTGTTGATTTTACACACACACACCTATACCTTTTGAATTAGCAAATCACTGGAAGTGTTTGAAATTTTAAAATATGTGTGTCGCAAGTGCAGAAAATAAATGTAATAACATTATTTCTTTCATTTAGGACTCTCATTGATAATCAAATGATCATATATATATATATATATATATATATATATATTAAACAAATGAATAAATAATTACAGTACTCCCTCGCTCCTAAATCTCTCAATTTGTATGATGAATTATTATTATTATTCATCTGTTGCCTCAGCTGCCTCTCATTTTTCACCCCTCACTATTTCTCTCTCCCATATCTCTCTCTATCTCTCTGTTTTTCTTTACATACATTTATTCCTTCTCTCCATCTTTCTTTTTAACTGTGCTTAACACTAAATATTTACAAACATTTCACTACCAAACCAACTTTTTTAAATGGAAGTTGAACAATATTTATGGTACGTCAAATTTATTTATAAAACTGCTTATATATTGTATTTTATCTGAAGAAAGCATGCCATATTTTTAATATGGTATCCCTGAAATATGTATAATGAAATAAATATGGTTTTATAAATATAGTTTCCATTTGTTTAATATCGTATATATATTATATATATATATAGTAATTCATTTTCATATACGAAAATAGATCATTGATACTGTGGTTTTTTTAAATGTAAACAAAATACTCTGGTACAATATATTTTTGGATGAAATGTTGGGGTTAATCTGAAGATTCCTAATATTGAGCTCTTAATATTAAGGATGAAACATATATAAATTAAAATATGATATAGTTAGCAGTGTTTGGTTATATTTTTCAAAGTATATATATATACAAGATATCCCCAAAACATATACACACACTTCAACAGCATTCTAATAAATATACTTGTACAGGTAAACAAAGTGTGTGTACATTTTCTATATATACAGGATATGACTGCATATTTGTTTTTATATATATAAACTATACCATAGTTTTGCCTTGCATTAGACCTTTATCACTTTAATATGATGATGCTTAAAAAAAACTAACGTTTCCTTTGGCCATCTAATTAACAGTTTTGCATATGCATTCTTTAAAAAAAGAGACTTTTTAACATCTATAATTTATTGACCATGGCTTGGTATTTTTTGCGGGGTGGGGACTTGCATTCTACAGGTCATATATTGATTTCCTGAGAATATTTTAATGTTGCCTAATTGCATTGAAACTGAAACAAACATTGAAGTTAATAAAATAATTTGAAGTATCATCTTTGTTTTTTCACTTGAATTAATATATATATATATTACCGCCTGGCCCCTTTTCCCCTATTCTTCCTTCTTACCTTTTCTATGCCTCAGCGTCCTTCTTTGTCTGCACGTTGGACAACACTCCTTATTCTCTTCTCTTTTACTATTTTTATCCTTTCTTTATTTTTCTCCTTTGACTAAGCTCTTGCACACTCTGTATTTGGCATAACTTATCTCTACCTGTTTTGTTATGCACCAATCTACACTGGAATGATTTCCAGAGGTTAACTGAGGAGATGGGACTGAGGGTCTTTCTGTTGTTTTTCCGTTGTCTTTGTCCTGTGCGCTTCCTATTTTGAATATATATATATATATATATATATATTGAAGGCTTCTTTGGTTTATTTTTTATAATTCTTCGGCTCTGTTTAATTACATTGAGCTATATCTTATACTGTCATTTCTATAATATGAAGAGGGTGTTTAACTCCAACACACTCTAGTATTTTAATTCTTATATATATATATATGTAGATCCCAAGTTAAATCAGGGGTAACCACAGTAACTAAGGTACTCAATTCATTAGTAGAGTGTGAACATCATTATTTAAATATTTCTATATTAAAAAATTATATTTCTCTATATATATATGTTGAGATCTTATTTTGGCTCTGTACATTACACAGAGCACTTCTTTCCTTGATCTATTCTTCAGAAACTCTTGGCGCTCTCTTACATATATGTTCTGCTTTCCATACAGGCATGGGTTGGCAGAGTCATTAGATTCTATAACTAGACATCTCAGGTGAGAATGCCTTGCTCGTATGTTGCATGTCTTCGCAGGATTTCTAAAGCTGGATGTCTCTTCTAATATCAATCACTTTACAGAGAGTACTGAGTAAATTCTATTGTTGCACCAGCACAATATTATGTGTGTGTACAAGAGAGAGACAGAATGTGTGTGTGTATGTAAAAGAGAGTGTGTGTATGTACAAGTGAATGTGTGTGTGTGTGTGACGTGCGTGTATATAAGTAAGGTACCTAAAAATAAACAAGTGCATTTCACACCTCTACGCCAGCTACTATATTTCTAATGTTGCTTGACTGTCATACCACACTACACTACATCACACCCCACTACACTGTAATGCACCACATTACACCACACTACATTTCACTACAATACATTACACATCATAACACATTACACCTCATCACATCACACTACACTATACCACATCACACCACACTACAATACACTACACCACACTACACTACACCACACTACAATACACTACACTACACTATACCACACTACAATCCACTACACAACATCACACCGCACTACACCACAATGCACCACACCATACTACAATGCACCACACCACACTACAATACACTACATCACACCACAATACACTACATAACATCACACCACAGTACACTACACCACACCGCACTACAATACACTACACCACACAATACTACAATACATTACACCACACCACACCATACTACACTAAACTAAGTGGATCAGCTCCCATTGAATATATCTTCCTCATTACAGAAAGCGTAATGCAAGGGAAGTAAATCATAATTTAAACCAGTCAGGATAAAAAGGGAGACAATCATAAAGACCTACTCTCTGGTTCCAGGTTAATAGGGAGGAGGTTGGAATAAACGGGTAAGGGGAATAAGTGGAGTGGAGTAGAGGAATAGCTAATTTTTCTTGGTTGTCTCCGTTGATTTTTTTTTAAAAACCAGAATTAGTCATTTAGTTTACATATTGAGACTCCAACCAACCCTATTTATTTTATAACATATGAGATTTCTAGTAATGTACTTTTTTGTCATGTATAATGCTTTTAATGTCAAAAGAAAATTAATTGTCACAGGAATGTTACCAGTTAAAATAAAATTTCGCCAGAGGGGGATGGAGGGGGGTTATGTGAGACCCGAGAATAATTGGTCATACTCACATAAGTGTGTTAGTGACCAAGTCACATGACTGTGTCATTGACTAAATCACACGACCATGTCAGAGACCAGATCATATGATCTTGTCACCAGACTGTGTCAGTGACCAGGTGACAACTAGGTAATTTATTAAGTTTTCAAATTAATTATATAAATAATGAAAAAAAGGGGGAAGGGCAGATCTGGTTGTATAGGGAAGTAAAGGAAAGGACTATAAATGCTATAAATGAGAAGAAAAAGAGGGAAAAGGCAAGGAGTATTAGGTCGTGGGAGTAAGAGAGGGGGAGGGGAGAGGATGACAAGCTCTACGCCTAGGCCGGGGCGGTGTTTTGGCTGCACTTCACAGACAAAACTGCAAAAACATTTCCGTGGACAACAGACTGCGAAACTCACTTCAACAGCCACACCACTTCACGGGGCTCCTTCCTCAGACGGGCTGCTGACGTTTTGATTTTACGGAGGAGCTCGACTGTACGGGGTCCGAGGACGCCTGAGGTCTCGACGGTGACCGATGCAAAAAGGAAGCGGCCGGACAAGCGCCGATATTTGCTTGCCTTCCGGTACTCTACATTGCGGACCGCGGTACCGAAGGTTGTGGTCATTTTTTTAATTAATTATGAAAATAAATTACTTATCACACACACTCACACAAAGGGAAAACAATTAAGAAATGGTCACAACTGTACTGCAATGGTACTGTGTGACTGACCAGGTCACAACTATACCGCAATGATACTGTGTGACTGACCAGACCCCCAGCCCCACCCCACAAAGGCAACAGGAAACTTAGATACCGCCGAGAAAGATGTATTTCGAGTGATCTTTGACGGTTTGGTATAATTTAAATTTCAGCCGTGATTAAAGGGAAACAACTCTATAGGTCTTCATTTGATAACGGACTACTACTACTACTACTACTACTCCACCACCCACCTCGCCGTTTAAATAAGGAAAAAGGTACATTTATCATTTAACATAATCACTTGAAGAGGAAAATCAGGGTGGAGAGGCAAGTGCTGCTTTCTAGCAAGTTTGTTGAAAGATGGGTGAATTTACGTCTGTAGTTTGAGAGATGGAAAAATTGAGAGAGGGCGCTTGCCCTGGTGGTCAGGGTGGCCGTGGTCTTTTGTGTGGTTTTTGCCACGAGTAACCCTCGGAGGTTTCCCCCCTATTGAGGAATTTTTCATTGTTTCAATTTTCATTTTTATTGTTTATATATATATATATGTTTCTATGTTCTTTTTTTTCTTCTTTTCTTATATAAATAATAAAAATATTTACACGCACAAAACCCACATCGTCCCCTCCTGTACCGTCCTGTGCCGTCTGTAATGTTTTTCTTGATGTCAGCCATTGTGGCCAATAAAGAAATCATTATTTTTAGAAGAAAGAAAAGAAGGTAAAGAATGTAGAGAGTAAAACAATGTTAATATTTCTAGAATCTGTTCAGTTTAGTTGCTGTATCTGTGTGCGTGTGTGTGTACCTGTATATGTGGGAGTGTGCTTGTATGTGTGTGATGTGTGTGTGTGTGTGTAATGTGCGTGTGTAACTGAGTGTGCCTTTATATATATGTGTGTGTGTGTGTGCCTGTGTATATATATGTGTGTGATGTGTGTGTGTGCCTGTGTATATATATGTGTGATGTATGTATGTGTGTGTGTGTGTGTGTGTTCTGTGTAATCTCGTCTGTTGATTAACCCATTAACCACCACCACAACCACCTCGTTCACTTACTGTAGCTAGGGTGGGGGAGAGATCTGGCAGTTTGTATTTTTGGCACACATACGCCCACAAACATGCACATATACCCCCCCCCCCCACACACACACACATCACACACACACAACCTCTATGTATGACCGTAGAAAAACTTATTTTACTGTTTAACACTGCTACTACTAAAACTACTACTACTACCACCATATAACCCATTGTTTTATGGATATTTGGTTTCTTCACCAAATTGTAACAAAGCTATGTTTTATATGTATGTAGTACGTATGTATGTATGTATGTATGTATGTATGTATGTATGTATGTATGTATGTATGTATGTATGTATGTAGTACGTATGTATGTATGTATGTGTGTGTGTGTGAGAGAGGTAGAGAAAAGAGAGATCTATATTGTATTATATATATATATATATAACGAAGGGAGTGTGGTAAGGAACCAGATGGACCATAACGCACCAAAGTACTCAATACTTAGGGTAGTAGAGTGGGTAATAGGAACGGACTCCGGAATTAGCCATCGAAACAACTTGAGCTCAGCCGTCGGGGTCCTACTCGTTCCTATATATATATATATATTCTGGAATATATATATATATATATATATTCCAGAGAGAGGGAGATCTATATTGTATTATATATATATATATATTCTGGAATATATATATATATATTCTGGAATATATATATATATATATATATATATATATTCCAGAGTGAAAGAGATCTATATTGTATTATATATATATATATATATATATTCTGGAATATATATATATATATATTCCAGAGAGAGAGAGATCTATATTGTATATATATATATATATATATATATTCCAGAGAGAGAGAGATCTATATTATATATGTACAGATTTAAAGGCTAGGTGCAGCCTAAGCATCTAATGAAATTCCACTTAGATATATACTTCTTCTTCATTGTTTCACATCAATTACAGGATGCCTGTGTAAATGAGGTTGGTTTCTGATAACCTGTCAGACACACATGCGCGCACACATACACATCTATGCACATATATGTGTGTGTCTATGTATGTGTGAAATTGGGGAACAAACAGTTAAATAGCACTCAATACGCAAGTAGAGACAAAGCATGAAATTATCAGGAATGTCCTGATAATTTCATACAAATAACTCTTCCAGTCCTGAAGAAATCATTTTTATAATATATATATATATAAGCATACAACAAGTATGCACAACTTAACTCTATTCTCTCTACCCCCTTTCATACACCTCCCATGTCCTAACAGTCCACCTACATCCTATCACCCCACCCTCCTCCCATGCTTTTACAACCCTCCCCAGACCCAGTACACACTAAAAAAATGGTCATTTTGGTGCCACAATAAAAAGCGCCCAACCCACACTGTAAAGTGGTCATGTAAATGCCCCGATGAAAGACACCCAGTCCACAATGTAAATGTTGTTGGCATTAGGAAGGGCATTACAACAAATGGGCATTAGAAAGGGCATCACAACAAAAAAGACCCAGCACACACTGTAAATGTTGTTGGCATTAGGAAGGGCATTACAACAAATGGGCATTAGAAAGGGCATCACAACAAAAAAGACCCAGCACACACTGTAAATGTTGGTGGCATTAGGAAGGGCACCCAGCTGTATAAACCACACCAGAAACAGTCCTATATGAGCAAGACATGGTTACCTGGCTTTACTTACCTCAAATGGGACAACCCGTCTAACCCATGCGTAGAAATGACACACACACACACACACACACACACACACACACACACACATTCTTTCATTCTTTTACTGGTTAATCACTTGAAAGTCAAGCATAAAACACCAGTACTTATATTTTGAAGCCTGATGCATAGTTTATCAAACCTGTTTTGTCAGACTGCTAGTACCAGTCTAGTACTGGTGTCGATTCTTCCTCTATATCTCTTTCTCATTTCCTCTCTTTCACTTTCTATCTTTCTCTGGAAAAAGACTGCTGTACTCAGGCCTGGAGAGGGATCGGCTCTGCTAGGCTTGAAATGCTCAAGAAACGCTGCATGTCAATACGGTGCCCCTATGACTATCAGGATTTACGGGACCAAACATCATCATCATCACGTTTTACGTCCGTTCTTCCACGCTAGCATGGGTTAGATGGGTTGTCTTGTTGTGGGCAGTGTCTGGTCGGCTGACCTTGTCTTGTTCATACAGGAACTGATGCTGGCTTGATTTCTACAGCTGCATGCCCTTCCTAACACCAACCTCATTTACAGTGAGTGCTGGGTGCTTTTTTGCTGTGGCACCTCCACAACCACTTTACAGTGGAATGATAGGGACCCCAGTCCTATCATCTCATTTCTACAGCTGAGTAAACTGGAGCAATGTGAAATAAAGTGTCTTGCTCAAGGAAACAACATATATATATATTCCATGTGTGTGTGTTTGGAATAGTTCCACTGCCTCCTTACAAGTCATACGTATGTACATAGGTACATATATACATTACAAGACATAAATATACACACAAATATAAACATACATACACACACATCATCATCATTATTTCTGCCGCCACTCCTTCATTCTGGTATGTGTTGGTCAGGTTATTTTGAGACAAGGCCCTTCCTGACACTAACCCTTATTGTCATTTCTTATGACTTGTAAGGAGGCAGTGGAACTATTCCAAACACACACACATGGAATATATATTATACACACACACATATATATATAGATATACATATATAAGGGAAAGAGTAAAGACCTCCTTTAGTCATAAATGACCATGGGATTTGCACCTAGAAAGTTCCCTTCCGAGGCATAGTTGTTTGTGGAAGACCAGCAGTCGCCTATGCATACTGGTGTCCACCGATGTTGTCCAAGGGAAGGGCAAAGGTCAATAAAGCTTGGCATCAGTGTTGTCGCAACTCATTTCTATAATTGGAGCAATGTGAAATAAAGTGTCTTGCTTAAGAACACAATCTATCATCCAGTCCAAGAATTGAACTCTCAACCTCCTGATTGCAAGTCCAATGCTCTAATCATTAAGCTATGTGCCTTCACATATACGTATATACATATGCATGTATATACAGGACTAAAAACAAAACCCGTCAAAGGGCAAAGGAGCTCTCAAGAGTCAATGGCCATCCAAAATCACCGGGAGAGATGACCCCTTAGCCTTTGTCAAGGCAGAATTCTAGGAGAAGGAAAACTCTGATATAACACCTGCAACCCTGATGGTATCCAATGATGTTGACTTGTTCTTCTTTTTGATAAATATCATCTTGGTTAAGAGAGTGGGACTGGCTTTGTGCAGTGCCTTTGCTCACTATAAAAGCTTCACGACACAGGCATTGCTTTATATCTGGAGATCTCTCTGCACTTGTCGTCACATGGTACCATGGGTCCAACACTATGTGTCAATAATTGTCACAAGTGTAGTGTTTGTACCAGAGTTTTCAAGTCACTGGCTGGACTAAAAAGTCACACTCGTTCAGCGCATCGGTAGGGATTCTCCTACATGGATATAAAGTAGTGGCCGTATTCGAAAACGAGTTGGCAGCCACCATATATATATCGTTTTTGAATTTGTTTAGCAAGATTCTTTATCTGAAAACGTGTGTTGAAACCGATATTGTTATACTTTGGGAGGGTCATGTTGGCAACATGACCCTCCCAAAGTATAACAATATATATATATATATATATATATATATATACATATATATGCATACATATACCAAATATACACCCCAACCCACTACTCCATCCTCCCACTCCCACCAACACCACTTTTTCTCTATAAAGTTATGTTGGTACCACAACATCCAGTCCAACCTAAAGAGGTTGTGTAGGTATCACAACAAAAAACACAGAGTCCACGCTGTAAAAAGCTCCCAGTCCAATCTGTAAATGTGATTGGTGTTAGGAAGGGCATCCAGCCACAGAAAACCTGCCAAATAGTTCTATACAAGCGACACACGGTCACCTGATCAATCTTGCCTCAAGTGGGACAATTCCCGTCTAACCCATGCTAGTGTGGAAGATAGACGTTAACCCTTTAGCATTCACATTACTCTATATATACTATTATATTTTCATGGTAAAGGCTTTACCTCACATAATTATCTCACATAATATCAAATCTATGAGATTTTGATAGTATTTATTTTGAGAACAATACCTTAACATCAGTATGAGTGGCCAGTCACAGCCAGTTTCAACAGAAAGAGGTAGAGAATTCTGGCCGGTTTTGACCGGTTTGAACATTAAAGGGTTAAACGACGATGATGATGATACATATATATACACATGTAAGGTTTTGTTTTTTGTCCTGCAGGGTGTCCCAAATCACCCTCCTCATCAAGTAAACTTGGTGGGGTTGCCGGTTTAGTCACCAACGACCCGACCATGTGACAGGTTGTACTGGGTTTCATGTTACCAGTAGCACTCAAGAGTGACCTGACATAATATATACATACACACATATATATATATGTGAGTGTTTGTTGTATATATATGGGTGCATATATATTTGTGTATATGTGTGTGTGTATATGTTTATGCGTTTGTTCGTATTTCCATGTAGACGCAAATACGCTTATGTGAGAAAGTATACATCTACGTACTATTACGTATAACTGCATGGTTGAGTGTGTGTATGTTTATGTTCTGGATATTTATTTATATATTTTTCCCCTAAACCCTTTTTGCCCATTTTTTCAGCCTCACTTTCATATTTCCTAAATTTTGTTTTCAAATCCATATTTAATAAAAACACCATGTTATTTATTCATTCTGACGACTGAAAACAGATATAAATATCTGCCTTCAAGAAACCACTGGTAAATGAAATAATTATCTTATGTTGTTTATTACATAACTAATAAGCTCTGTAGCCTACATAGAGCACTCTTTTTCCCTGTACCTTTCCGACGGAAATACTTTATATATATAAGCAATACTTGCTTATATATATATATATATATATATATAAGCAAGTATTGCACCAAGAAAATGTGTGTGTGTGTGTGTGTGGGTGTGTGTGTGTGGTAGTCATACAATAGAAGATTGTGTAGACTATTGGCCTGTCAGATGTGTTTACAGCAACAGAACCTGTTATGTCAGTCATTTATATACAAGATTGTGTGTGCGTGTCTGTACCTATGTGTGTGTGTATGTTCCTGTGTGTGTCACTGTATTTGCGTCTGTGCCTATGTGTATCCGTGTCACAATATGTGTGTGTATGTCTGTGTGTATGTCACAGTATATGTGTGTTTGCCTGTGTGTGTGTCACTGTATGTGTGTCTGTCTGTGTGTGTGTGTCTGTCTGTGTGTGTGTGTGTATGTATGTGTGTGTGTGTATGTATGTGTCTGTGTGTATGTGTTTGTGTGTGTGTGTGTGTATGTGTGCGGCTATATGTGTATGCCTGTATGTTTGTGTGCCTGTTTGAGTAAGCATCTGTGTGTGTCTGTGTGTGTATATGTACACATCTCTCCCTCACCCCTGTCCCTGGGAGGCCCCAGACAATAGTTGTTAACATTAAGGGTTGAATCTATGACCTCAGCATTGTCGTTCTCCTTAACACCAATAACTATACGATCAATACACCTGTTCAATATCAATAGCCATAATCAATTGGTGATTAGCACTATTGACTGTTCCAGATGACTAACAACTACACCTACCGCCCATATTTACACCTGACATACCACTTTGACTTTACTCACCTCCAATTATCAATGAATAACCAGTTTCTATTTTATCAACATGTTAAGCAGTTATTCATATATATCATCATCATCATCATCGTTTAACCATTCATATATATATATATATATATATATATATATATATATATAGTCCTACCCTTGCAAACAGGGAAAAGCGGACGTAAAATGATGATGATGATGATGATGATGATATATATATATATATATATATATATATATATATATATTAAAACCCTCTTTGCCTACTCTAAAGACCAAAACTGGATATAGCCTCTTTACCACCTATCTGAACTTTCCTGATGAAGGACTTATGTCCGAAATGTTGAAACCTCTTCCACTTCCACCAAGTGTGAACCTAATATAACTGTGTACAATTGCCTCTTGTGTTTTGTTCGTTCATTTTCAACTATATATATATATCAAGTGAAGGCGTGTGGCTGAGTGGTTAGAGAATTGGATTCACAATCTTGAGGTTGTGAGTTCGATTCCGGGACCAGGCGATGCGTTATGTCCTTGAGAAAGGCACTTTATTTCACGTTGATCCTTCTACCTGGAGTTGCGACCGATAGATAGTATTAGCAACTGGAAAGACCGACGAAAACATTGTTTCCTCGGTCCGATTTGACGAAAGTCGATCGATCCTGTTATAGATATCAAATCAAGGTTTCTTATTGAAGTTTTTATATATGCCAAAATATACTGAGTAAAACATTACTCTACTTTGTTTTGTTTCATTTACCATCATTTGCTCTTTGTATTTTCTACCACATTTTACTGGCTTTTAAAAAACTTATCGGTCATATATATATATTATAAAGAAGAGATGGTTTTATGTATACCACATGTATCGCATATCACACAGATATGTATGAGTATGCCACATGAATATATTATATCATGTGTTTATTATATCACATGTATATCATACCACATGTATATTATTTGTGAAGGTGCGTGGATGAGTGGTTAGAGAATTGGATTCACAATTGTGAGGTTGTGAGTTCGATTCCCGGACCAGGTGATGCCTTATGTCCTTGAGCAAGACACTTTATTTCATGTTGCTCCTTCTACCTGGAGTTGCAACCAATAGATAGTATTAGCAACTGGAAAGAACAACGGGAACATTGTTTCCTTGGTCCGATTTGATGAAAGTCGATCGACTGTCAATGTATATTATATCACATGTATATTATATCATACAGATATGTATACCACATGTATATGTATACCACATGAATATATTATATCACATGTATATTGTATAATAACGTATATATAAAATTGGGAATGGTCCAAGGGCAACAGAGATCACTCCAGAGTCCCACATGTTGTTGAGACAGACTGGAAACACTCCAGTGGGCCACATGTTGCTGTAACCTACAGGATGCTGAGGTCCACAGGGAACATCACAGTAGGCCACATGTTATTGAGCCCCCCCCCCACATCAGTAGGCCACATGTTGTCGAGACCCACAGAACAACTCAGTGCCCCACATGTTGCTGTGACACAAAGAGAACCACTCAGTGTCCCACATGTTGCTGAGATCCACAAAGAGCACTACACTGTTCTTTATGCTGTAAACCCTAGATATAGGGTTTATCTTAGATCAGTTATGAACTCCACATGACCCCACTCTGGGTAGCAATGCCAGGCCAGGGGAGGAAATCGGGAAGTTTCCCCACTCTGTGTAGTGATACAATGGAAATCTGGGTCTGGAAGTTATTCCACCCTAGGTAGCAGTGCCAGAGAAGTCTAGAAGTTATTCCACCCTAGGTAGCAGTACCAGAGAAGTCTAGAAGTTATTCCACCCTGGGTAGCAGTACCAGAGAAGTCTAGAAGTTATTCCACCCTAGGTAGCAGTGCCAGAGAAGTCTAGAAGTTATTCCACCCTAGGTAGCAGTGCCAGAAAAGTCTAGAAGTTATTCCACCCTGGGTAGCAATGCCAGAGAAGTCTAGAAGTTATTCCACCCTAGGTAGCAGTACCAGAGAAGTCAAGAAGTTATTCCACCCTAGGTAGCAGTGCCAGAGAAGTCTAGAAGTTATTCCACCCTAGGTAGCAGTACCAGAGAAGTCTAGAAGTTATTCCACCCTAGGTAGCAGTGCCAGAGAAGTCTAGAAGTTATTCCACCCTAGGTAGCAGTACCAGAGAAGTCAAGAAGTTATTCCACCCTAGGTAGCAGTACCAGAGAAGTCAAGAAGTTATTCCACCCTAGGTAGCAGTGCCAGAGAAGTCTAGAAGTTATTCCACCCTAGGTAGCAGTATCAGGGAAGTCTAGAAGTTATTCCACCCTGGGTAGCAGTGCCAGAGAAGTCTAGAAGTTATCACACCATGGGTAGCAGTGCCAGGGAAGCCTGGAAGTTATTCCACCCTGGGTAGCAGTGCCAGAGAAGTCTGGAAGTTATCACACCATGGGTAGCAGTGCCAGGGAAGTCTGGAAGTTATCACACCATGGGTAGCAGTGCCAGGGAAGTCTAGAAGTTATTACACCCTGAGTAATAGTGCCAGGGAAGTCTAGAAGTTATCACACCCTGGGTAGTAGTGCCAGGGAAGTCTAGAAGTTATCACACCCTGGGTAGCAGTGCCAGGGAAGTCTAGAAGTTATCACACCCTACGTAGCAGTGCCAGGGAAGTCTGGAAGTTATCACACCCTAGGTAGCAGTGCCAGAGAAGTCTGGAAGTTATTCTACCCTGGGTAATAGTGCCAGGCCAGGCCAAGAAAGTCTGGAAGTTATCCAATAATATTGATGAGAAATGGAAGATGAAAGAACGAGGAAAAATATTCCAATGTCTGCAAGAAAGATGATTTTCTATTTTTATCAGTAATTAGAATATTGATCTTTGTTAGGAATTGGTATTCAGAATCAACATTGGTGTAGCTTAACTTTTATACATATATCTACATCTATGATATACACATACACACACACTTTCATATCCATACATACACATATCTTATACACACACACAGGCGTTCGTATCTACATACATATTTTCATATCTATACATACACACATCTTATATATATATATCTATAAAGCATCTTTCTATCACAGAGATCTTTCTCACATCTCATATATAATTTCACACACAAACACACACACACACACACACACATACATACATACACACACACACACACACAACATCCTTCTATCACATAAATCTCTCAAATCTCACTTAGTCTATGGTTTTGATATCATCGTAATTATATATTTAAACATACAGTGTGTGTATATATATATATATGCACACATACATATCATAGACATATATTTACATGCATGTAAAAATACTGTATAATAGGAGTGAGTGTATATATTTGTGTGTAGTATAACAAGTGTGTGCCTATTTATGTGTAAAAGATCTGTCAAAAAAGTATTCGACTATAATTTTTCCTGTGGGAAGTAATAACGATAGGTTGAGATAAGTGTGCAGAGAGAAGTTATATGTATATGGCTTGGTGAACTTATTAGGATCTGTGTGTATATGGATCGGTATTTGGTGAACTTATTAGGATCTGTGTGTATATAGATCGGTATTTGGTGAACTTATTAGGAGCTGTGTGTATATGGCTCGGTATTTGGTGAACTTATTAGGATCTGTGTGTATTTAGATCGGTATTTGGTGAACTTATTAGGATCTGTGTGTATATAGCTCGGTATTTGGTGAACTTATTAGGATCTGTGTGTATATAGCTCGGTATTTGGTGAACTTATTAGGAGTTGTATGTATATGGCTCGGTATTTGGTGAACTTATTAGGAGTTGTATGTATATGGCTTGGTATTTGGTGAACTTATTAGGAGCTGTGTGTATATGGCTCGGTATTTGGTGAACTTATTAGGAGCTGTATGTATATGGCTCGGTATTTGGTGAACTTATTAGGAGTTGTATGTGTATGGCTCGGTATTTGGTGAACTTATTAGGAGTTGTATGTGTATGGCTCGGTATTTGGTGAACTTATTAGGAGCTGTGTGTATATGGCTCGGTATTTGGTGAACTTATTAGGAGCTGTGTGTATATGGCTCAGTATTTGGTGAACTTATTAGGAGTGTCAGTGTGTGAGGTGGCATACAACTTATTTGCCGTATTTTCATTTTGCCCGATACTTCCAAAAAGAATCCTGAGCTCCTAAATACTGTGATATCTGGAGATGAGAAGTGGGTGTATGGGTTCAACTTGTAAACTAAATCTCAGTCATCAAATTGGAAATATCCAATGTTGCCAAGGAACCCCATCCACCACCACCACCACCACTACCACAAAAAGCATGTCAAATGCAAAGCCAAATGAAGGTGAAGCTGACTGCTTTCTTTGACTACTGTGATTATGAATATGCAAGAGGGCAAACTCTTGGAAAGAAGTATGTACTATCAGGAACTCCTTCAACCTACATGATGCAGTTCAACAGAAAAGACTAGATTTGTGGTCCTCACAAAACTAGCAGCTGCATCATGATACAGCTGGTCCAAGGTTCCATGACAACAAAAGGCATTTTAGCTCATTTTCCAGGCTCCCTACTCTCCAGATATGGCTCTTCCCACTTCTGGTTATTCCCAAAATATAAGGGTAAGGGTAAAGACCCCTTTCGGTCATGAATGACCATAGAATTTGAACCTAGAAAATTCCCCTCCGAGGCACAAGTCTGGACAAGATTATTGTATAGAGTTACTGCCCTTGCCATTCTGAGTTCAAATCCCGCCGAAGTTAGCTTTGCCTTTCATCCTTACGGGGTCGATAAAATAAAGTACCAGTAATACACTGGATAGTTGCTGGCCTTGTGCCAAAAGTAGAAACAATTATTTGTAGAAGACCAGCAGTCATTCATGCATACCAGTCTCCCCACTCCACATTACCGATGCTGTCCAAGGGAAAGGCAATGATCGATACAGCTTGGCACCTGTGACGTCGCAACTCATTTCTAAAGCTTAGTAAATTGGAGCAATGTGAAATAAAGTGTCTTGCTCAAGAACACAACGCAAAGCCCAGTCCAAGAATCAAAATCACAACCTCGTGATTGTAAGCCCCACGTTCTAGCCACAAAGCCATGCACCTCCCAAAATACAGAGGCCTCTAAAAGACCCACTTTGAGAGCCAAATTGTGTGGAAACATAAGAGTCCTACTTTGAATGGAGATGTGTAACTCAGTCCCAACAAGTCGGATATTTTTTCTATAGACTTCATACATGTGTATATGTGTATATGTGTATATGAAAATACTGTAGAGCAAATGTGTGTGTATGTGTGTATAAATACTTTATAACAAGTGTGAATGTATGTGTGTGTATAAATACTGTTTAACTGTGAATGTATATGCATATGTGTATAAATACTCTCTGTGTATGTGTAAATGCTGTATAAGTGTGAATGTATATGCATATATGTATGTATGTGCATGTATGTATAAACAGTGTATTAGTGTGTATGTATGTGTGCATGTATAAATACTGTATAAATGTAGTCCTAACCATGTTAGCGTGGAAGATGGACATTGCCGATGATGATGTAAATGTATATGTGTGTGTGTGTGTGTATGTGTACAAATATTGCATGTATAAATACTGTGTGCGTGTGTGTATGTATAAATACTGTGTACGTGTGTGTATGTATAAATACTGTGTGTGCGTGTGTGTATGTATAAATACTGTATATGTGTGTATATGTGTGAATGTATAAATACTGTGTGTGCGTGTGTGTATGTATAAATACTGTGTACGTGTGTATATGTGTGTGTATGTATAAATACTGTGTGTGCGTGTGTGTATGTATAAATACTGTATATGTGTGTATATGTGTGTGAATGTATAAATACTGTGTGTGTGTGTATATAAATACTGTACATGTGTGTATATGTGTGTGAATGTATAAATTCTGTGTGTGTGTGTATATAAATACTGTACATGTGTATATATGTGTGTGAATGTATAAATACTATGTGTGCGTGTGTGTATATAAATACTGTATATGCGTGTATATGTGTGTGAATGTATAAATACAGTGTGTGTGTATATAAATACTGTATATCTGTGTGAATGTATAAATACTGTGTGTGTGTGTATATAAAAACTGTATATGTGTGTGAATGTATAAATACTGTGTGTGTATATAAATGCTGTATATGTGTATATGTATAAATACTGTGTGTGTGTATATAAATACTGTATATGTGTGTGAATGTATAAATACTGTGTGTGTATATAAATGCTGTATATGTGTGTATATGTATAAATACTGTGTGTGTGTGTGTATATAAATACTGTATACGTGTGTATATGTGTGTGAATGTATAAATACTGTGTGTGTGTATATGTGTGTGGATATATGAATACTGTATAAATGTGTATGCATGTCTGTATGTATAGATACAGTATAAATGTGTATGTGTGTATGTAAAAATCCTGTAGGTATGTATGTGTATGTATGGATACTGTATGTATGTATATGTGTATGTTTAATACTGTATGTGTGTGTGTGTATATGTAAATACTGTATGTATGTATGTGTATGTATGGATACTGTATGTATGTATATGTGTATGTTTAATACTGTATGTGTGTGTGTGTATATGTAAATACTGTATGTATGTATGTGTATGTATATGTGTATGTTTAATACTGTATGTGTGTGTGTGTATATGTAAATACTGTATGTATGTATGTGTATGTAAATACTGTATGTATGTGTGTATGTAAATACTGTATGTATGTGTGTATGTAAATACTGTATGTATGTATCTGTATGTAAATACTGTATGTATGTGTATGTAAATACTGTATGTATGTGTGTATGTAAATACTGTATGTATGTGTGTATGTAAATACTGTATGTATGTGTGTGTGTGTATATGTAAATACTGTATGTATGTGTATGTAAATACTGTATGTATGTGTGTATGTAAATAGACAAACAGGAAATTAGAACACAACTGTTTGTTGAAGAACTGTTCCTTGCTTTACTATTGCT
Organism: Eledone cirrhosa; assembly: GCA_964016885.1. Lineage (NCBI taxonomy): Eukaryota > Metazoa > Mollusca > Cephalopoda > Octopoda > Eledonidae > Eledone > Eledone cirrhosa. Next base: position 16,835,726 of record OZ024756.1, read on the forward strand.
TCTCTCTCTCTCTGTCCCCATCTCATTCTCTCTCGCTCTCCCTTGATATCTGTCTTTCTATCTATCTCGATATTTATCTATCACTCCTTCTCTCAATCCATCTCTCAATCCATCTCTCTCTCTCTTTCTATCTATCACTCCCTCTCTCCCCATCTCATTCTCTCTCTCTTGATATCTGTCTTTCTATCTATCTCGATATCTATCTATCACTCCCTCTCTCCTTATCTCTCTCTCTCTCTCTCTCTATTTATGGAAAGTATGGAAAGAAGACAAAGTGATAATGATCATGGTAATGGTGGTGGTGGTGATGGTGGTGGTGGTGTTAATAATGATGATAGTGGTGATGATGATCATGATAGGGGTGGTGGTGATGAAAGTGGTAATGGTAATAATGATGGTGATGGTAATAGTGGTGGTGATGAAGATGACAACCACTACAACTACCACTGCAACTACCACAACCACTGCAACTACCACAACTACCATAATTACTACAACTACCATAATTACTACAACCACCACAACCACCATATTCACTACAACAACCACCACCACTATCGCCACAACAACCACCACAACCACTACAACCACCACATTCATTACAACTACCACCACAACCACAATATCCACTACAACCACCACCACAACATCCACTACAACCACCACCACAACAACAACCACAACAACCACTAGAGCCACCACAATGACAACAACCACTACAACCACTACAACCACCACAACCACCACCACAATCACTACAACCACCATGTCCACTACAACCACCACAACAACCAACTACAACCACAACAACCACCACAACCACCACGTCCACTACAACCATTACAACCGTTGGAACATTAGAACAATACACTATAGCCTAACCATTCAACCATCCTGTTACTTGGCATGATTCTGTGTTGATTAAGTCTCTTCTTTACCATTTTCTTCAGATGCTATCATTTGAACAAATCAATGAAATTCAAGCCAGAAGCTTGTTGAAAGAACTTCACAAGAATTCTCAGATGGAATTAAAGAAACTTCTAGATTAATAAAATAAAATTAAAAAAGCTACAGTGTTATAGTGTAACTGATAAATACCCCATATATAAAATAACCGAAGCAGAAGGTCTTCAGAGAAGAAACTCGCCCCCACTCACCCACCAAGCCATTATGGTAGTGTTTCGGTCTTTAACTTCTGAGAGTTTCTTACCACTAGACATTAGTGTTACTGGTGACATTAACTCAGACGTAAATATATAGCATGGTAGTGTTTAGTACAACACCAGTTAGTATTAAATGCACAAAACATAACCTACTTTAAAAAACTTAATACAAAAGCCAAATCTAGAAAATATTGAAGTTAACCTAGGTAAATTATTAAACAATACATGTCTAGATATAAAATTACTAACTAAAAATTATCCTGAAATAATTCAAATCGCTAACTAAATAATTAAATAGACTTGCATAAATGAAATAAACATTAAATTGATCTTAAATCTTTAACCTCTTCAGTACTGTAGACGAGATAACTTGTCCTAACATGATGTATTCCAGTGCCATGGAAGAGATAACTCGTCCTAACATGATGTATTCCAGTGCCATGGAAGATATAACTCGCCCTAACATGATGTATTCCAGTACCATGGAAGAGATAACTTGTCCTAACATGATGTATTCCAGTGCCATGGAAGAGATAACTCGCCCTAACATGATGTATTCCAGTACCATGGAAGAGATAACTTGTCCTAACATGATGTATTCCAGTACCATGGAAGAGATAACTTGTCCTAACATGATGTATTCCACTGCCATGGAAGAGATAACTCGTCCTAACATGATGTATTCCAATGCCATGGAAGAGATAACTCGTCCTAACATGATGTATTCCACTGCCATGGAAGAGATAACTTGTCCTAACATGATGTATTCCACTGCCATGGAAGAGATAACTCGTCCTAACATGATGTATTCCACTGCCATGGAAGAGATAACTCGTCCTAACATGATGTATTCCACTGCCATGGAAGAGATAATTTGTCCTAATATGTATGCATTTCAGTGCCATGGAAGAGATAACTTGTCCTAACATGATGTATTCCAATGCCATGGAAGAGATAACTCGTCCTAACATGATGTATTCCACTGCCATGGAAGAGATAATTTGTCCTAATATGTATGCATTTCAGTGCCATGGAAGAGATAACTTGTCCTAACATGATGTATTCCACTGCCATGGAAGAGATAATTTGTCCTAACATGTATGCATTTCAGTGCCATGGAAAAGATGTTTGAATGCTTTTCCAACAGTTAATAACTTCAAAGATATCAACTCATTTCCAATAGTTCATAACTTCAAAGTTATAAACTTGTTTCCAACAGTTCATAACTTCACAGCTAGATGGGGTTACTAGTTTATTGATGTAACATTTATCAATCATTCAGATGTGTGTTGTTAAATGTTTGTTTAAAAATAAAGTCATTTTACTGAAAAAAAAAAAAAACTCAGCACAGCAACTGTAGCTGTGTAAAATATACACAGCAGTCAACAGGTTAAACTGGACACATACATGGGGTTCGTCTCCTCCTAGTGACTCATGGCAACTTCTTTTTCCAATTTGAAAGGGTCTTCACCCTATTTTATAAGCTATTTTATAGCATCTCTGCACATCCTTTGTACTAATTTTATCCTTTAATTTTATCTTCTCAGCACTTTGTAAAATCCGAGAGATCAGCCACGTATACGCGTTGTTTGTTTACTCTAAATTTTACTTGTCTCAAGGTACAAGCAGTCTAGAAATGGACCTCATATTTCTTAGTAAAGTGTATCAAGTTTCATAGTTACTTTATACACACAAAAAAATTAAAATAAAGAAAATAAAGAAAAGGAATAAATCAATACAAATATGAAATTTATATTCTATTTTTAAAAAAAATTTAAATAAATAAAAACATTTTGACCAAAATCTGTCATTTGTTAATAACGGTTGACTTAAGAATCATTGGGAAAATTAAAAATTTTAAATGTGTTTCCCAACGCAAATGACTATAATAATTGTTTCTACTTTTAGCACAAGGTCAGCAATTTGAAAGGAAAGGAAAAGTCAATTAAATCAACCCAGTGTATTACTGGTACTTTATTTTATCGAACCTTCATAAGGCCAACAATTTTTGGAGAAGGGAAAGTCAATTAAATCAACCCCAGTACATTACTAGTGCTTTATTTCATCGACTCTGTAAAGACGAAAGGCAAAACTAACCTAAGCAGGATTTTAACTCAGAACATAAAGGGCCATAACTATATGCCACAAAACGTTCTCTGATGCTCTACTGATTCTGTCAATCTACTGCCCTTTACTATAATAATTGTTTCTACTTTGGCACAAGGCCAGCTATTACCCCAGTGTATTACTGGTACTTTATTTTATCGACCCCGTAAGGATGAAAGGCAAAGTTAACCTAGGGGGGATTTGAACTCAGAATGGCAAGGGCCATAATAATTGTTTCTACTTTAGGCACAAGGCCAGCAATTACCCAGTACATTACTGGTACTTTATTTTATCGACCCCGTAAGGATGAAAGGCAAAGTTAACCTCGGCGGGATTTGAACTCAGACTGTAAAGGGACGTAACTATGCTAGAAAGCATGGCGTCCAACCTTCTACCGATACTGCCAATTCAATAATGGTTTCTGATTTAGGCACAAGGCCAACAATTTTTGGGGAAGGAAAAGTCCATTAAATTGACCCCAGTGTGTTATTGGTACTTTATTTTATTGATCCTGTAAGAATGAAAGGCAAAGCTAACCTCGGTGGGATTTGAACTCGGAATTTACATTCTGTCGTAACTATATGCCACAAGGCATATTATCCGACACTCTACCAATACTGCCAATCCACCACTCTTGACCATAATAATTGTTTCAAAATTTGGCACAAGGCCAGCAATTTGAAGGGGAGGGGAAGTCAATTAAATCGACCCCAGTGTATTACTGGTACTTTATTTTATCGACCCCGTAAGGATGAAAAGCAAAGCTAATCTTGGCTGGATTTGAACTCAGAACGCAAAGGGCCGTAACTATGCTGTGAAGCATATTGTACAACGCTCTATCAATTGACTATAATAATTGTTTCTACTTTTGGCACAAGGCCAGCAATTACCCCAGTGTATTACTGGTACTTTATTTTATCAACCCTGTAAGGATGAAAAGCAAAGTTAACCTCGGCAGTAGCTAATCACCACAGCTAATCCAATAAAGCATGCCACTGTCTAATTTTATCCATCTCCAGGGGTACTTTATTGGATTTTCATAACTATTATTTATGGTGATTGGTTATTATTATTATGGTAGTTTTCATTGGGACGCACACATGTTAAATTTGATATTTTTTAGTTTATTGTTTCTACGTAGAAAACATTGACACAACAAAGCACTAAAAACAGAAAATAATTAATAAAGTAATTGATGAAACAATTGAAAATATTTAATGAAATGAAATAGTCACCAATCCCATTGATGGCATTTGTGAGAAAGGTTAAGGAAGCAAGCCTAATGTGAAAATATTTTCAATAAGTCACATGTTGGTACTGACTTAACCTTTTAGAATTTAAACCAGCTGAATCCGGTTAGAATTCTCTCATCTCTTTCTGTTCAAACCGGCTGTAACCAGCCACTCATACTGATGTTAAGGTATTGTCCTCAAAATAAATAATATCAAAATCTCATAGATTCGATATTACGTGCGATAATTATGTGAGGTAAAGCCTTTACCATAAAAATATATATAGAGCAGTGCTTCCCAACCTTTTTTGCTCCATGCCCCATCTCAACATCTAAAAAATGTTTATGTCCCCCTTTGATACAAAAACAAACTGAGTTTTGTAAAATATCACTTTCAAATTGCCCCTCATTATATTCAAATAGCGCCCCACATTGGGAATCACTGATATAGAGTAATGTAAATACTAAAGGGTTAAACTGGGATAGATATTATTCTTTTATATATTAACTAGTTTCAGTCATTAGACTGTGGTCGTGCTGGGGCACTGACTTGAAGGGAATTAAATGATATGATAGACTCCAGTAATTATTTTTTAAAGCCTGGTAATTATTTTATTTGTCAACTTGCTACATTATAGGCTATAAATAAATAAAGACTAAGACACACACACACACACAAAAGGGCAGTGACTGCAGGGGACATGCATAGGCTAGAGAGAAATGAAGCTGCCATGCTTCGTTGGATGTGCAATGTAAATTTGAGAGAAAAGCAGAGCTTGGATGAACTGAAGGAGAAACTGGGTTTAAGAATAATCAGAAGTGGTGTGTAAGAGAGAAGATTACATTAGTACAGACACGTGATGTGCATGGATGATGATCGCTGGGTGATTAAGTTCCAGGAAATCCTTGTGGAGGGGAAATTGCAATAGAAGTACACCAAGAAAGACCTGGCTGGAAGTGGTGAGAGCTGATCTCAGACCACTGAGACTCTCAGAGGAGATGAAAAAAGGAATGTGACAAGTGGAGAGATGCTGTGCTGAAAAGAACCAGTCCAACTCATGCGAGTATAGAAAAACAGATTTAAAAACGATGATGAGGATATATATATCCGCTTTTCCCTGCTTGGAAAAAGAATAGTTGGAAAAACAGTTTAAGTTATGCTGTTTATTTTTCAACATATGCTCCATCTAGGTCAATACACTTCTGTAAGTGTTGATACCAGCCTTTAAGTTCATCTGTGTAAAACTAAGGGCCATGTGATTTAAACCATGTCAAAGTAGCTTTTTTTACATCTTCAACTG
>OZ024756.1:16849026-16864026 GCA_964016885.1 Eledone cirrhosa
TTCCCGATGTACAGTTGTCCCTTGGTATTCGCAGGGGTTACCTTCCTAGAGTTCTCACGAAGAGTGAAAAACTGCGAATATTCGACATGGCCCACAAAAATGCCTATAAATGTCAAAACATAACGTAAAATATAGGCCGGCAAATATGGTATATTGTTATTCATAATTTAGTGTTAAGGAGCATGAAAAAGTATATATTGCCATGAAAAAGCCATGAAAAAACCGCAGAAGATATTTACAATTCTGCGAATATGTGATGGTTTCCACGAACAATTATTTGTTAGGTTCTAAGGAAAATTCCGTGAATAACCGGATCCGCGAATGCCGGGAGTACACTGTATATGGATAGGTGAGGCATCTTTACCAAAACACTGCCACTATACTCACTGAATAACTATAATGTGTGTATCACTCGTCTAACCCATGCTAGCATGGAAGATAAACATTAAACGATGATGATGATGTGCACTCTGAAACTTAGGATGCAGTTTCACAACTGCAAACTTATTGTGAGTGGGTCATGGTCAGAGGTTGCTGAAATAACTTCGGTGACTTTCGTAAACTGTGTATATATATATATATATATATATATATATATATATATATGTAGGAGGTGAGTTTTACATATATGTTGATTTAAAACTGAACTATCCACAAGTGTTTTTTAGCCTTCATATCATGTCCTCCTGTTTTATCTGATGAAAACACAAATATTATTGCATGATGATATTTGTTTTTGAAATGCGCATAATAAAATACATGGAACTCCTTTAACCATCTTTTGTTCTTATATATTATATATATATATATATATATATATATATATATATATATATATATATATATATATCAGAGGTTCCTTTACAGTTTTGGGATGCGGGTGGGAAAGGCTTAAGTATATATTCTGTACATATTGGATTGGCAGTATTGGTAGAGGGTCGGACGCCATGCTTAGCAACATAGAGTTACGGCCCTTTATAGTCTGAGTTAAAATCCCACTGAGGTTGACTTTGTCTTTCATCCTTATGGGGTCAATAAAATAAAGCACCAGTAATGCACTGGGGTAATTGCTGGCCTTGTACCAAAAGTAGAAACAATTATTTATAGCTCACATTTTTTTTTTTATCACCAATACGGGACTAGGAAAGAAATTAAAAACATGATCATACTAACATATTTAGAGTCAATAGAATATCAGTGTAGTAAAAACCAAGATCATTCAACAAGTTTCCACATTATTGGAAGGGCTTAAGACCCAAAAGCCCCCTAGCAATATTGGCAGTATTGGTAGAAGGTCGGATGCCATGCTTTGCAACATAGAGTTATGGCCCTTTATGATCTGAGTTCAAATCCCACCGAGGTTAACTTTGCCTTTCATCCTTACGGGGTTGATGAAATAAAGTACGAGTCACGCACTGGAGTCAATTTAAGCGATTGTCCCTTCGCCCAAAATTGCTGGCCTTGTGCCTATATAAGAAACCATTATGTATGGAAAGAGAAAAAGAAAGAAAAGATATACGGAAGTATATAAATCTAATGAAGGTGGTTGAAAATCAGTCGAATTTGTTGAATATTTCCACTTGGCAAGCAGTTAGGTTTTGAAATGGAGGCATCCCCTAAAAATGTTGATCTTTGAGTTCAAGTAAATATTATTCTGTGAATAAGATATCTTGATGGAATTACGATTGAATATTTTACTATATCTATGTTGTGGTGAAAAATGTCTATCTAATAAATCTAAAAATGTTTACCTACATTAGTATTTACTTTAAGGGAAAAGAGAAGTACAGACCAAATAATTCTTCTTTTTCTATTCGTATTTTTAGTATGCTTGAGTTGGGAATAATAATAATAATAATGAAATTATTGTGTACAGTGCTCAGGTGCACTACAACTCATCAAAGGTGCATGTATAGTACATAGAATAATGTACAAATGTAATGAAAATAAACAGTGTATGAGTCATGATATAATAACAATAACAATAATGAAATATTGTGTACAGTGCCCAGGTGCACCACAACTCATCAAAAAAGTGCATGTACAGTACATAGGGAAATGCACAAACATCAGTAAAATGAACAGTGCACGAGTCATGATACACACATGTGTGCATGTGTATGGAAGGGGTACATCAGGTGTAGTTTTGGCGTATTTCGGGAAGCATGAGTGTCTTAAAGGATGCAGTGTCTCGGCAGAATAATTGGGTGTATACATAATTTTGTCCTTAAAACCACTATCTAAGAGGGCTTGTTTGTAGTAAGCCTTATTGAAAATCACCCTAGTTGCTGATAGATTTGAGATCCTATGACTAATGATAGAAACTAAGTTTTTAGGGGATGCCTATGCAAATTTGTATTTACAACATACAATTTTTTTTAAATTGAGTGAGTGGGTAATGGCGATCGTAGACAAAATTTAATTGCCTAGCTCATTATATTTAATTATATATATATATATATATATATATATATATATATATATATATAATAATAATAATAATAATGAAATATTGTGTACAGTGCTCAGGTGCACTACAACTCATCAAAAAGTGTATGTATAGTACATAGAGTAATGTACAAACGTCAGGAAAATGAACAGTGCATGAGTCATGATATACACGTGTGTGCATGTGTATGGAAGGGGTACATCAGGTGTAGTTTTGGCGTATTTCGGGAAGCATGAGTGTTTTAAAGGATGCAGTGTCTCGGCAGCTAACAACATATATATATATATATATATATCATCATTTTTACATTGTCTTTTCTCTGCGGATTGGACAGGACTTTTTGAGGCAATGTTTTACAGCCAGATATCTTTCTGGATACTGACACTTTTAGTTCCTTCTTACGCCACCCAGGGATACAGTGTACCTATTCTAAAGTGGACACACACACGATATATGGTAAATTTGGAGAGAAATGAATTGAGCATGCTCTGTTGGATGTGCAATGTTAGTGAGTGTGAACGATAGGGCATGGATGAACTGTGAGAAAAGTTGGACATAAAATCATTGTCAGTGTCTTTCCTTAGAAATATGGTAACAAAAGGGTTTTAGGATTTTCTACAGATAATTGTTTCTACATTAGGCACAAGGCCAGCAATTACCCAGTGCATTACTGTTACTTTATTTTATCGACCCCGTAAGGATGAAAGGCAAAGTCAACCTCGGCGGGATTTGAACTCAGATCGTAATGGGACGTAACTATGCTGGAAAGCATGGCGTCCGACCCTCTACCGATACTGCCAATCCAATATCAGTAATAGCAGCCAGTTTGAACAGAAAGATGTGAGAGAATTCTGGATGGACGGTCAGTTTAAAAGCTATAGGGTTAAAGTTAACCTGTGTACAAAGCCTAATACAAGTATTACAAGCATGGCGTCCGACCCTCTACCAATACTGCCAATCCACCGCCTTTTTTCTACAGATAATGGTTGCAAAATCTATAACAATTCATTAACTCAAAAAATATTATACCTATTCCTTTATAGACAAGACAAACAATTTAAACAACTAGTCACACTACCACCGCCACTACAACTACTAGCACTATCATCACCACTACTACTACTATCACCACCACCACTACTACCACACCTACCATTATCACTACTACTACTACCATCACCACCACCATTACTACTAACACCCCACCATCACTACTACTACCACCACCATTACTACTACTAACACCCCACCATCACTACTACTACTACCACTACCACCACCACCACCACTACTACTAGTCTTAAAGAGTTGTTCTTTCATTGACACCAAGCTAATTCCTGATTAATTCACTATATTTAGTTAAACTTAACCAGCAATCTTATTAAAACTTGCAAGGAGCAGTATTTCTATGGACCTTTGAGATAAGAACTTTAGTCTACTTGCAGGCAAGCTATTAATAGCTACTGAGAAACATCCAACACTGACCTAATCAGTTAAAAGTTATTTTATACAGTAGCAGAAATTGATTTCCAATTGATTTCCAATTTATACTTAGTCCAAGCAAATCAATGACATTGAAAATGCATTACATTTGATTAAGAAAGAAAACAAATCAATGATTTAAAAGGTTAGCTTTCAACCTTCTGTTTGAATATCTGATTAAATTAGCACAAACTTTTGATTACAAATACACTCTACCAGTTCAGAATAACAGCAAATATATATTTATAAATTGGAAGCTTTGTGTTGGAATAATCTAAAATGATAACCAATTGTTATTACTGTTGCTGTTGTTGTTACTGTTGTTGTTGTTATTACTGTTATTATTACTGCTGTTGTTGTTGCTGCTGCTGTTGTTATTACTGTTGCTCTTGCTGTTGTTATTATTGTTATTACTGTTGCTCTTGCTGTTATTATTGTTGTTGCTGTTGTTATTACTGTTGCTCTTGCTGTTATTATTGTTGCTGCTGCTGTTGTTATTATTGTTGTTGTTGCTGTTGTTACTGCTGCTGTTGTTGTTATTGTTGTTGTTGTTGCTGTTGTTGTTATTGCTATTGTTGTTGTTGTCATTGCTGCTAGTGCTGATGCTGTTGTTGTTGTTGTTGTTATTGTTGCATAACTCCCACTGACTAATGCCAGGGTATACTTATCTCCACAGAGGTTTTCAGAACAACCGAGTTATCCAACATAGATAATACCACCCCCCTCCCTCCCCTCACCACCACCTCAGTCTCTAGCCTTAAACATTGCTGTATCCTGTTTAACAGTAGTGTGGCATGGTGTGGTGTGGCAGTGAGAAGAATGTTGTATCTGGTTTACTGACCAGTGTGAAGGTACGTGGCTTTGTGGTTAGGGTATTTGGCTCACAATTGTATGATTGTGAGTTTGATTCCCAGTGGCGCACTGTGTCCTTGAGCAAGACACTTTATTTCACGTTGCTCAAGTCCACTCAGCTGGCAAAAATGAATTGTACTTGTAATTCAAAAGGACCAGCCTTGTTACATTCTGAGTCATGCTGAATTTTCCCGAGAACTATGTTAGGAATATGCATGTGTGTGGAATGCTCAGCCACTTGCACGTTAATTTCATGAGCAGGCAGTTCCGTTGATTGTATCAACTGGAACACTCGTTGTAACCAACAAAGTGCCAGTTATTGCAAGTTACTGACCAGTGGTCATTTCAGTAGAAGTGGGCATGAAGGACTCACTTTATTTGAGGGTGTTAGCAAACCAGTAGCTTATGAGTGTTAGTAAACCAGTAACCTAAGGGTGTTTGTAAACCAATCACCTAATATATATATTATGTTTGACTGTATTGACTATTATTTAACCCTTTAGAATTTAAACTGGCCATATCTGGTCAGAATTCTCTCACCTCTTTCTGTTCAAACTGGCCATAACTGGCTATTCGTACTGATGTTAAAGTATTTTAGGCCTACAAAATCAGAAAACAGTACAGCTCCCATAACTTTCGGAAACAATTTTTCACAATCAGAGTTGTTGAAGCATGGAACAAACTACCTGTATCGGTTGTTAGTTGTCGGGACACTGCATCCTTCAAAACTTCCATGCTTCTCGAAATTCGCCAACACTACACCTGATATTCCCCCTCCATACACATGCACACATGTAATTGTGTGTATATCATGACTCATACACTGTTCACTTTCCTGACATTTGTACATTATTCTATATACTATACATGCACCTTTGATGAGTTGTAGTGCACCTGAGCACTGTACACAATAATTTTCATTATTATTATCATTTTAAATAAATCTCGTAGATTCGATACTATGTGAGATAATTATGTAAGATAAAGCCTTTACCACAAAAATACAATAGTATATATAGAGTAATATAAATGCTAAATGCTTAATCAACAATATATGTTAACCAGCCAACCACCCACCCTAGATCTGAAATAGATTATTTGAACAGTCATCTGTTAACAATTTAGATCACTGATAGATTTTAAGAAGTCATGAAAGTGAAATAATACAGGAATCCAATAAATTTGTAATAATCAATGATGTCGTCTCTACCATGGTCATATACGCAAATCAATATATGTTTCTACAGATCAAACTTCTCCTGGTTTTAATAAATCAATTGATGGACTATGTAAGTCTATAGTTAGTCACTTGTTTTCAATACTAGCGTCTTTATTCTTAAGAAATGAAATTAATTATCTATAAATGTCTGCAGTTATTTAATATCCCACAGAAGTTAACCTATGGACTCTGTTTAAATTGTTATTTATGGTGTCTCTCTGTTTCAATCCTAACCAATGCTGTCTGTGTGTGTGTTTGTGTGGAAGGGAGCACTTTACCTGTCTGAGAGGTCAGTAACTAATTAAATGCTGACTTAGTCTATGATGACCTGTCCAACCCTTGATAGCAGACGTTAATATGATGATGTTGACAATGATGTAGTAGTGATGCATCTTTGTTTAAATTCCACCATATGGTGTCTTCCTGTTTAAATTACAGTATATGGTATCTCTCTCTTTAAATTCTTTCACTGAAATTCTATTTTTCTTAGATAAACTGATTAAGAAATTAGTATTAGTTAAGATCACGAAATGGGGGGGAGCTGTTAGTTAAGGTATTGGCGAGAATGTATCTGTTAGTAAGATATTTAGGGGTGGAATGTATCTGTCAGTCAAGATATCAGGGAGGGGGTTATATCTGTCAGTTGAGATATTCAGTGTATTGTTTTTCACTTGGTTTTCTATGGCTAGACGCCCTTCCAACTTTACAGCATGTTTTGGGAGTTTTTGTAGCACCAGCACTACTACTCTAAAGGGTAGATTGAATGCTTTTTTGTCATGGCACTGTACGACCACCTTACAGGGTAGACAGGGTACTATATGTCATGGCACCAGCATGACCATTTAACAAGGTGGACTGGGTGGTTTGTTGTGGCACCAGCACTACCTCCTTACAAGGTGGACAGAGTGTATTTTATCATGTCCCAACACTAACACTTTACAGGGTGGACTGGGTGGTTTTGTTGTGATACCAATGCTACCACTTTACACAGTGTACATAGTGTTTTAGTTGTGGCACCAACACTACCACTTTACAGGGTGGACTGGGTGGTTTTGTTGTGGTACCAATGCTACCACTTTACAGGGTGGACTGGGTGGTTTTGTTGTGGTACCAATGCTACCACTTTACAGGGTGGACAAGGTGTTTTTTGTTGTGATACCAATGCTACCACTTTACAGTGTGGACTGGGTGGTTTTGTTGTGTTACCAATGCTACCACTTTAGTGTGGACTGGGTGGTTTTGTTGTGTTACCAATGCTACCACTTTACAGGGTTGTCAAGGTGTTTTTGTTGTGGCACCAGCACTACCACTTTACAGGGTAGACAAGGTGTTTTTTGTTGTGGCACCATCACTACCACTTTGCAGGGTGGTCTAGGTGTTTTTGTTGTGGTACCAGTTCTAGCTCCTTGTGGCATTTGGGTGCTCCTTGTGTCCTTGGTCAGGCTGGGGAGGCAGTGGCGAGAGTAAGTAGATATCACAATAAGATGATAACTACTTAAACAAACAGATAGACAGAGAGATAGACAGACAGATAGATATATAGAGAGAGTTAGAATGAGAGAGAGAGAGAGAGACAAAGAGAATTAAAATGTGAGAGATATAAATAGATGGATAGATAAAGAGAGAATGAGAGATCTAGATAGATAGAGAAAGAGAATTAAAATGAGACTGGTATAAATAGCTAGCTAGCTAGATAGGTGGATAGACAGATACATAGATAGATAGACATACATATATCTATATGAGAGAGAGACAGTATTGTTATCATATTCCACAGGTATTGTTTAATAGTGAGGTTGTTGTTCTTCAGCCACATACCATCACATACATACCATTGTTCTCGCCTGGAACTGCTCCAAAACACCTTAACCACATCCATTTCTAAAGGTACAGCAGTACCTGAACCAACATTTGCTAGTAACCTAAACCCTGACCATGCCTGTCTTTTTAAGAAATACCAAAGATTTAACCCTTTAGCATTTAAACGGGCCATATCTGGCCAGAATTCTCTCGTCTCTTTTTGTTCAAACTGATCATAACTGGCCACTTATACCAATGTTAAGGTATTGTTCTCCAAATAAATAATATCAAAATCTCATAGATTCGATATTATGTGAGGTAAAGCCTTAATCGTGAAAATACAATAGTAAATAGAGTAATGTAAATACATTATTAAATAGACAAATGTTCCTGCCAGTTTAATGATGCTTTAAATCTTTGGTGTTTTTAAGTTTAATGTATAACAGCTCTGCATGACCCCCACTGCAGTGAGCTTTAAATCAACCAGTAAATGAGTTTAACTAATTCTGTTAATATTATTATAACTATAATAATACTAGAAAATACTAGGAAATACAAAGAAAATACTAAAAATCATTATTATAACTACAATATTAATTCAACTATTATATATATATCTATCTATATAGTTTATATTAAAGATCATTCACTTAATATGTATACACAACCTTAGGCATCGGGGTCCAATTATGGCCACCACTGTATAGTGGAGTAGCTGTTCTAAAACAAGCCTTGCTCATCAGGCACGAGGAAAATTTTTTTTTTTGCTAAATGTATTATCTTTTATATATACTAAATAAACTCTCTTGTACTAAATTGAGCCGTTTTTCCTTGACCTTTTATCTGCGGATATCCTGCATCTCTCTCTCTCTCTCTCTCTCTCTCTATATATATATATATATAGATATATATATATATAATTATGAAGCAAAACTTACCGAATAGAATGAACACAGCCTTGGTCGTTTTCTTACTCTCATCATCATCACTGTTTTATGTCCATTCTTCCATGCTAGCATGGGTTAGACGAATTGTACTGTTGTGGGCAATGCTAGGTCAAGTGACCAGTTCTTGCTCATACAGACTGATTTTGGCTTGGTTTCTACAGCTGGATGCCCTTCCTAATGCCAACCTCATTTACAGTGAGTACACGACCACTTTATAGTGTGGGCTGGGTGATTTTTTGTTGTGACACCTACACAACCACTTTACAGTGTGGACTGGGTGCTTTTTGTCATGACACCTACGCAATCACTTTACAGTATGGACTGGGTGCTTTTTGTCATGACACCTTCACGACCTCTTTACAGTGCGGAAATATGAACTCAACAAATTAGAGTGTACACTTATACGTTAATCAGTGAAGAAAACGTCTTCATGGGGGTAGGAAATATATATGTGTGTGTGTGTGCATATGTGTGTGTGTAAGGGATGCATGGATGGGGTATAAATTTACTTTCAAAAAGCTGCTTCAGGATAAAATGTCCAAACAAAGCTTGGAGAAGCTTTTCTTTATATCTTTTACATAAAACATTCTCATGGATAAATAAAGGAAAACAAACATTTAAAAATCTGTAGAAGACTGTAAAAGACAGGGCTGGCATTGCCATTAAGGGTAACTAGGCTGTCACCCTTGGCTGCAGACATCAGAGAGGTGCACTATCAAACCTTAATGAATCAAAGTTTTATAGAAATGCGTATAATTAAATTAAATAGTGACTGAAATGGGGTTCCTCCGAAGGGTCTTTGTTGTAACATTACTTGATTTAGTGCATATCTCGGAGATCAGAGAGTTGCTCCAGGTAGAGCTGCCGCTACTTCTCCGAATTGAGAGATCACAGCTTGGATATTACAGGCAGGTGTTTAGAATGATTCAGAAAAGAATTGCTGGACAGATTTTATGGGCAAAAACAACTGAGGAGACCCAGGGGTAGACCACCAAGCAAGATGGTTGGACAACATCCCTGAGGATCTAACAGGATCAGTTGGAGATGGTTGCTTCTGACAGGACCCACTGGAAGGAGTATTTGAGGACTCTGCTTGATGACTCACCAGAGAGAAGAAGAAGAAGGAGGTGGAGGAGGAGGAGAAGGAGGTGGAGAAGGAGGAGAAGAAGAAGAAGAAGAAGAAGAAGATAGACTAAATCTGTAAAGCCTGGTTTAACATTAACATCATATTTCCCTTGAGTGCTTTAGGTAGAGTCCTTCTGTTGCAGACATTTTGGCAAGGTCTCCAGATGAAGGACACCACTCTCCCTCTCCCCTCCTCTACCACCACAAGGTAATGGGGGACACTGTCCCTCTCCCTGACTAAACAGTAAAAACTTGGCCAAAGAACTGACAATGCTATCAATATTTTACCCACAACCTCACCAAAATTATTGCAAGACTACTTCTGTATCTGATCTGACTAACCTTCACTTTATCATTGCTCCCCCCCTCCCCCACATCCCTGCTTCATTCATCAGGCCTTAAGAGACAACCCTATCTCTTATGAAAGGTCACTTAAAAATAAACACAACCACAAATATTAGAAAGATCTTAGATGTGATATATCCTGCAGTGAAGATTATTTTCCATGAAAATAGAACACAGTTATAAAATAGCACCACTCCACTACATCTGTTAGTTAGAATATATATATTTAGGATGAAATTGGTTAATAAAATTACATTACCCAATGAATCTCTTCACTAGCCACCCCATCTAGCCACACCACCAACCTATCCATAAAATCAAGGGTATCTTTGCTGTTTTATTGAAATAAAAAAAGCATCATTTTATCATTATCATCATCATCATCATTTAATGTCTGCTTTCCTTGCTAGCAAGGGTTGGACAGGTCTATGTAGACGAAGTCAGTACTGAATCGAGGTTATTGACCTTCCAGACAGGCCAGGTGATCTGCATCTCACTTACATATGGTCTCATGTTTTACCGAATGCACAGGAGAAGTTGTCATGTCTTTTGACACAACCCCTTGTTTGGAAGCTTTCTCTGGCTGAATGCCCTTCCTAACACCAACCACTTTACAGTGTGTATTGAGTGCTTTTTATTAAGTAGATCACATAAGAAAACTAGTGCTGCTTTGAATAAGAAAAACATTTGTTATTCAGTAAGGGCTATGGATTGGCAATATTGGTAGAGCGTTGCAGCATAGAGTTATGGCCCTGCTCGTTCTGAGTTCAAATCCTGCTGAGGTTAGCTTTGCCTTTCATCCTTATGGTAGTCGATAAAATAAAGCACCTGTAATGCACTAAGGTCGATTTAGTCAACTTTCCTCTCCTCCCAAAATTACTGGCCTTGTGCCTAAAGTAGAAACTATTATGAATTATAGAAGTATTGGGAATGTTTCAAGTGTTTGAAGTTTGAAAATGTGAGAGTCCCAAATGTAAAAAATAACTGCAGTAAGCATTTGATCTATTTTGAAATCAATAAAATAAAACACCAGGTACCAGTTGGTCGTAGTGATGTAGCAGTGTCATTAGAGTGTGGGATAAAATACCTTGCAGTATTTGTTTTGGTTCTTTGTGCTCTGAGCTCAAATTCCACCGTGGATCAGTCAGGTAGTATACTTTATTTATTACCCAGTTCAATTTCACTTCCTTGCCCTAGGGTGCCTTTAACAGAGTTTGCTCCATTGCAAGTATTCAGACCTGTCTCAGAGGCACTGAAAAAGGTCAAGGGTACTGCCCCTCTTCCACTCTCATGTCTCAGAGGCACTGCCACTCCCTCCCACCAGTCCAAGGAGTTATGAGCACTGCTTTTCCTTCCATCCAATCTCATGGGCACAGCCCCTTCCTTCCTTACTAAACTGAGGCTAAAAACTTATTGTAACACTCCACTCCAATTATTGTCATAACAACAACACCAACAGAACAACACTGGCTGTTACATAGCATAACAACACTCCGACTGTTACATAACACAACAATACTGGCTGTTACATAGCATAACACTCCGACTGTTACATAACACAACAATACTGGCTGTTACATAGCATAACAACACTCCCACTGTTACATAACACAACACTGGCTGTTACATAGCATAACAACACTGACTGTTACATAACACAACAATACTGGCTGTTACATAGCATAACACAACAATACTGGCTGTTACATAGCATAACAACACTCCAACTGTTACATAACAACAATACTGGCTGTTACATAGCATAACAACACTGACTGTTACATAACACAACAATACTGGCTGTTACATAGCATAACAACACTGACTGTTACATAACACAACAATACTGGCTGTTACATAGCATAACAACACTGACTGTTACATAACACAACAACACTGGCTGTTACATAGCATAACAACACTGACTGTTACATAACACAACAGCACTGGATGTTACATAGCATAACAACACTGAGTGTTACATAACACAACAACACTGGCTGTTACATAGCATAACAACACTGACCGTTACATAACACAACAATACTGGCTGTTTCATTACTTAACAACAACAACAGCACTCAAACTCTGTCGTAGAATTACTCATCAACTCCCCCACCAACACATTCTGAAATTCTTTTTTCCACTATATATTTATATTCTGGTGGTGCTATAGTGATAATAAATCTATACTGCAGACATTTGGTGTTAGCAGTAGCAGCACCACCACTACCACCACCACCACTACCACCAATAACAACACTGTCACCACTAACACCACCACCACCAATAACAACACTGTCACCACTAACACCATCACCACCACCAACACCATCACCACCAATACTACCCCCACCAACAACACCATCACCAACAACACCATCACCAACAACACTACCATCAATAACAACACTGTCACCACTACCACCACCAACACTACCCCCACAACCACCATCAACCACAACACCACTACCACCAACACACACCACTACCATCACCACCACTATCACCAACAACCAACACTAACACCACGAACACTACCACCACCATCACCAACATCATCACCACCAACACCACCAACCACACCACTCCCACCAACCCCAGCTACTATCACCACTACCACAACCACAAACACTACCAACACCACTACCACCAACACCCACCACTACCAACAACAACACTAACACCACCAACACCACCACTATCACCACTACCAACAACAACACTAACACCACCAACACTAACATCACCAACATCACCACCACCACCACTATCACCACTACCAACACCACCACCACCACTATCACCACTACCAACACCAACACTAACACCACCAACATCACTACCACTATCACCACTACCAACACCAACAACATCACCACCAACACCACCACTATCACTACTACCAACAACAACACTAATACCACCAACATCACCACCACCACCACTATCACTACTACCAACAACAACACTAATACCACCACCACCAACAACAACAACAACAACAACAACAACACTAACACCACCAACACTACCACCACCACCACCACTACCAACAACAACACTAACACCACCAACACCAACACCAACACCATCACCACCACCACCACTATCACTACTACCAACAACAACACTAATACCACCACCACCACCACTACCAACAACAACACTAACACCACCAACACTAACACCACCAACACCACCACCACCACCACTACCAACAACAACACTAACACCACCAACACCACCACCACCATCACCACCACTAACACCACTGAGATGACAATACTAAATTTATTTCCCCCATGTTATATTCTTTTTAAAATCAATCGATAATGATGAAACCACAAATATTTTATATAAAAAGAATATTGATGACCTATTGGGAGGTGGTGGGAGTGGGAAGGGGAGGAGAAGGTATCTATTGACTATTGATTGGGAGGTGGTGGGAGTGGGAAGGGGAGGAGAAGGTATCTATTGACCACTGATTGGGAGGTGGTGGGAGTGGGCAGGTGAGGAGAAGGTATCTATTGACTATTGATTGGAAGGTGGTGGGAGTGGGAAAGGGAGGAGAAGGTATCTATTGACTATTGATTGGGAGGTGGTGGGAGTGGGAAGGGGAGAAGGTATCTATTGACCACTGATTGGGAGGTGGTGGGAGTGAGAAGGAGAGGAGAAGGTATCTATTGACCACTGATTGGGAGGTGGTGGGAGTGAGAAGGGGAGGAGAAGGTATCTATTGACTATTGATTGGGAGGTGGTGGAAGTGGGCAGGGGAGGAGAAGGTGTCTATTGACCACTGATTGGGAGGTGGTGGGAGTGGGCAGGGGAGGAGAAGGTATCTATTGATCAGAAAAGGTGTAGAAAAGGTAAGAAGGGAGAATAGGGAAAAACAGCCCGGGTGTTGTGATGTCTATCATATGATAGTTTAAAAAAAAGCCTGCATGGCTAAGTCTTTAGAAAAAACTTTATTTACAATTGAATGAATATATCATGTAAATACAAAAAAGAAAAAAAGATTTAGATTGAGAAGAAAGAATGGAATGTAAAATAAGAAAATATAAAAAGAAAATGGAAAAGGAAGTGAAAGGCAAGGGCTCTAGTGTCTCAGAAGAATGGAGAAGGGGGGGTTGGCCTCTGTGCCTAGGGTGTGGCGGTAATGGGGCTGCATTCCATGGACAGGACAGCAAAAGCATTCCCGCAGACAATGGCCAGTGACACCCACTGCAACAACCACCCCACCTCATGGGACCTCCTTCCTCAGATGGGTCACCAATGTTCTGATCTTGTAGAGGAGTTCGGCAGTACGGGGTCCAAGTACATCTGAGGTCTTGACAGCAACCGGTGCGAAGAAGAAGAGGTCTTTAGAATATAAATTCAAGTTATTTCTAGTTCACCTATAAATCTCTTTGCTATCTATTTAATGCTAAAATGCTCATGATTTCCCACTTAATTCTCGTGTGAAGTTACTAGCTGAGCTTTTATAACACATCAAATTCATATTTCAACTTGAACTCCTAATAAACAATATTTATTTTGTAACACTAAAGACATGCCTACTGATGGTAACTATTGTCTTAAATTTGCCAATTATCTGGTGTATTTTAATTATGGTAATTGGTATAATTTTCCTTTTGGTTTCAAACCATAATATAGCAAGAATTTAATTGTAATGTTAATTAGTAATTTTTGTTTTGCTTACTTTCTTGCCTCGTCATATGTATTATAAAATATAATTATTATTGTTTCCATAATGGCGGTGGATTGGCAGTATCGGTAGA
>OZ024756.1:16869026-16874026 GCA_964016885.1 Eledone cirrhosa
CGATGATGATGACAATGATGATTGGCAACTGGGGAGTCATATCTACTTTCTTGATTCTGATATTATCATAATCCTTAGGTTCTTTGATAGTGCTAAGAATCATGCCACTGGAAACACCATATTTTAGTATATAGTTCACAGATGATAATAGGGATGGTGGTGAAATGATAATGATAATGTTCTTACTCTTACACTGACACTCTTATAAACACTGTTTGTCACCTATGTCTCCCTATACTAGCTTCTGTTACCCAGTTGACCTAATTAGCAATGGAGAAGAGTGCTTCAAAAGCAAAGTAACCAGAATGTGAACAGTTCAGAAAATGTTCAGAAAGCATCTATCTCTGTTGGCAATGAATGGGTTATCTCTCTCTCTATAAATGAAAAATAAATGCCTGTGTATGTAGTGCAATGTTGCGTAGCAGTGAGACATGGGTACTGAATGTAGAGGATGTGCAAAAGACTGGAAAGAAATGTGTTAGCATACTCTACTGATAATGTAATGTTTGTGTGTATGAAAGACAAGGCATAGATGAGTTGAGAAAAAAACTGGACACAAGAGGGATCAGATGTAGTTTGCAAGAGAGAAGACTACACTGGTACAGACATGCAATACATACATATTATGATTGTTGGGTAAAGGTGATACAGGAAAGGCATAAGTGGAGGGAAACTGTTTTAGAGGAGGACCATGGAAGATATGAGCAGTGGTGGTGAGCTGATATAAGGATGTTAGAACTTAAAAAGGAGATGACAAAAGAAAGAGAAAAGTGGATGGAAGCTGTTTTAGTGGAAGACTATGGAAGATATGGGAGGAGATGATAAGAGCTGATCTAATAACATTGAACCTTAAAAGGGGGATGACAAAGAATGCAATGAGTATTACAGTAACTGAACAAGTGAAACACTCATTGTCAAAATAGATGGCCGCAGTCCATTCACTTTTATTTTGGTTCCAATTATTTCTTTGCTCACATTTCCAGCTGTTTGGTTACAATTGACAGATTTCCAATGGTAGGAACAGCTGGAAATGACAACCTCTCATAGATTTCAGATGAGCATATCAAATTAGTTACATCAATCAACAAAAAGATGACATAATTATTTGAAATGAATTACCAAAGAAACATCATCATCATCATCATCATTCAACAGTTTGTGATCTTTATCTTGTTGGGCAATGTAGCCCGGGTTTGTCACCAAATGGAGCAGGTTGCCATTAGAGAAAGTGTTGCTACATGTGTCAGTTTAATCAGGTCACTGGTCACCCTTGGATGTCTTTGGTAGTGACCCTTCTATTGCAAGTATTTGAGGTGGTCTAGTTCTCCAGTTTGAAGATACATTCCACCTTCCAACCCCTTTAAACACCAATCTTGAATAGGGTCAGGAATACTGTTTTTCTTTCCCTGAATAAACAATAAAACAGAAACACATACACACATACTTGCACATATACAACAACATACCTATATACACATACAAGCAAACATACACACAGATACATACCACACACTGACATACATACACACCTGCACAGCAAGACATACACACACATATACATATATACATACACACACAAAAACATACTAACACGCGTACGCACATGCACACAGATATACACCACACGCATGCACACACAGAGAGAAAGACATACACAGATACACACACATATACATACTCACACATGCAGACAAACATACAAACACATGTACACAAACATGCACACAGATACACACCACACATACATACATACACACACACACACACACACATATATATATATATACATAGTTTCGTTGACAAGTATATTAATGTGCACAGACACGCAGATATATTGCCCTTGGTATGACAGTGTGGTTTTAGCTCAATGTAGGATAACTAGTATTGCTACCTATCTCAACCTCCTTATCATCTATTGCACCATGTATGTGATACATTTTTAATGTAATTTTTATGTCATTTTTTATGTAATTTTTTATGGCATTTTATGACATTATGTGTGTTTTATTGTGTGCTTTATTGTGTGTTTTTCTATATAGCGCTGGCCTTGGGACCCCCTACTTGTCCTTTATCCTTGTTCTGGTGACTGAGCTTGATGGAGCCTGCAACCTCTGATATATTTTTGTTTATAGGATCTGATGATTCCTGCCATAAGGTATGGATGAAACACTGTTAGCTAATAAAACAATGTATTTCTAAGAACTCTTTGGTTATTCCTAAACTTATATATATACATATGCAGAGAAACATACAAACATGTACACACACAGATACACACAACACACATACAACCACACACACAGAAACACATATACACAGAACCACATGCAGAAACACATACAGAGAGAGAGAGAGCCACACACATACACACACAGAGAAACACATATACAGAGAGAGAGAGAGCCACACACATACATACACACTGAAGACAAGAAAATAGATGACCTGTCTGTCAACTGAGATTTGTTGTTTTTAATTTCCTAAGATTTCAATGGTTTCTGCACTTCTCATCTCTCTCTACTCCCTACCTATCTCTCTCTACTCCCTCTCTCTCTATCTCTATCTATCTATCTCTTCCCATATCGGCGTCATGTCACCACCATCATCATCACAACCCATCACCACCATCATCACAACCCACCACCACCACCATCACCATCATGATCATCACAATCCACCACCACCACCATCATCATAACCCACCACCACCATCATCACAATCCACCACCACCACCATCATCATAACCCACCACCACCATCATCACAATCCACCACCACCACCAACATCACAACCCACCACCATCATCAATATCACAACCCACCACCATCACCACCACCATCAACATCACAACCCACCACCACCATCATCACAACCCACCACCACCATCATCAATATCACAACCCACCACCATCACCACCACCATCAACATCACAACCCACCACCACCATCAACATCACAACCCACCACCATCACCAACATCACAACCCACCACCACCAACATCACAACCCACCACCACCATCATCAACATCACAACCCACCACCACCATCATCATCACAACCCACCACCACCACCACCACCATCATCATCAACATCACAACCCCCCACCACCACCACCACCATCGTCACAACCCACCACCACCACCACCACCATCGTCACAACCCACCACCACCATCATCAACATCACAACCCACCACCACCACCATCATCATCACAACCCACCACCACCACCATCATCATCACAACCCACCACCACCACCACCATCCTCCTCATCACCCATCACCACCATCATTATCACCATCACTAACAGAACCCCCACATCATCATCATTATCAATATTATTACCAGTAGCAGCAACAACAGCACAGAATTCTAACTAAAAGAAAGTTGTTCCAGTCATTACTCCAGGTCTTCTGCTGCCAAACCACAGAACATTCTTGGAAGAGGTGATGGGGGGGGGGGGGGGGTAGCAAAGATATATTAGGAAAAAAAGCACTATATATATATATATAAAATAAAATAAAATAAAAATTAAAATATAATAAATAAGAATACAAAAAAGGTTTTAAAATAGCAAAGGTAGTTGTTTTTATAAAATTACCAAATAGAATAGTTAGTGTAACGTCCTGTACCACATGAAACAGCATTAGGACATTTTTGAGAGATGGGGAGAGCAGAAGAGGCGGAGGCAGGAACAGTGGGAGTTTGGTCCTTTTAAATAATAATTGTTTCTACTTTAGGCACAAGGCCAGCAATTACCCAGTGCATTACTGGTACTTTATTTTATCGACCCTGTAAGGATGAAAGGCAAAGTCAACCTTGGCGGGATTTGAACTCAGATCGTAAAGAGACGTAACTATGCTGGAAAGCATGGCGTCTGACCCTCTACCGATACTGCCAATCCACCTAATAATGAAATTATTGTGTACAGTGCTCAGGTGCACTACAACTCGTCAAAGGTGCATGTATAGTACATAGAATAATGTACAAATGTCAGGGAAGTGAATAGTGTATGAGTCATGATATAGATGTGTGTATGTGTATGGAGGGGGAATATTAGGTGTAGTGTTGGCGAATTTCAGGAAGCATGGAGGTTTTAAAGGATGCAGTGTTTTAAAGGATGCAGTGTTTTAAAGGATGCAGGTAGTTTGTTCCATGCTTCAGCAACTCTGAGCGTGAAATAATGTTTCCGAAAGTCATGGGAACTGTGCTGTTTTCTGACTTTGTAAGCATGCCCATGTGTGTTAGACACATGGAAATCAAAAAGGTACTCAAAGTTGTTGTTGGCAAGATGGTTAATAATTTTGTGGGTGTTTACCAAGTCAGTTGCCAGACGTCGGAGCTTCAATGTATCCATCCCCAGGCAAGCAAGGCGTTCAGAGTATGGTAGATGCCTGATGGAGGGTATTCGCTTGGTTGCACGTTTCTGAACAGTTTCCAGGTGGTCAATGTTCGGACTTGGTGTATATATATGTGTATATAAGAGAATGAGTCTAAAAGATGTTTCCTGTAAATGGAATTATTACTTTACTTGGACTACCTTTTATTTTCTGATGAGAAAGTTAAATAAAATAGCATTAAGGCTGCATCACTTTAAAAATTGTCCCTACTTTTGGCACAAGGCCAGCAATTATCCCAGTTCAGTACTGGTGCTTTATTTTATCGATGCCATAAGGATGAAAGGCAAAGTTAACCTCAGAAGGGATTTGAACTCAAACCGTAAAGGGCGGTAACTCTATGCTGCAAAGCATGGCATCTGACCCTCTACCGATTCTGAAGTCTTTACACTAATACTGCAATATTTTACATTGATCTGTCTAGCAGTAAAGATATTATAATTATTTGGATTAACAAACATGTTTTTAGAGATTTTCTGCTAAATCAGTGAAGAATTTTAAATGTTGAAACTGGAACTTCTAAACGTGTAGGATAATTTCTTTGTTAGGTAGAGTAAAAGAGAAATATGGTGAGGTGGTGGTTGTAGTGTGGTGGTGAGGT
>OZ024756.1:16884026-16906526 GCA_964016885.1 Eledone cirrhosa
CATTGTAACTTTAACACAGCTACTGAGCGACCCCGAGCAACGCCGGGCTTTACTGCTAGTTTATTATAAATTTTAAAAATTTTTACAAAACATAAACAAGATGGCGTAGGACAGAACAAAGGAGAGGCACAAAACAAAGAAAAGAATGTGGGACGAAAGAACTTTGACAATATATGAACAACCGTCCGGTTGTGGAACCAACCAACCGGAAATTTATAAATTAAAAAAAATTTTTTTCAAATTTATAATGAATTGGAGTGAAAGCAACTGGTACGTGGGTTTCTTATTGGCAACATGACCCTCCCAAAGTATAACAATATATATATATATATATAAGGTAAAAAGCAAGTAAGTTAATCAGGAGGAGAGAAAGGTGATTAGTTATGCAGATCACTAGCCAGTAGAGAGAAGGTTAGTGTGCTCAATGCATATAGGTTGTTAGACTAGCGAGCCATGGAAGGAGAGATGGAAAGAGAGATAGTTTGATAATCGTATAATAAGGAAAGCAAAAAATCATATTTAAAATGTTGGAGAGAACAACAAAGATTTATGAATATCATGATGATGATGATATATATATATATATCTGTGTGTGTGTACATACACACACATAGTAAACTCATTCTTCACTAAGTCAGTATAGATCGTTAGGTAATTACTATAATTATTAGCCATAATTTTCTGCCAAATAACCCATCAAATGAAAGTAATAGAAATAGTTGTATAATGGTTTCATCGTTAACTTTGTTATATTTATGTGTAAATAGAATTAACATCATGTTTTCTAGCAAAATATGGCATTGAATTGGCAACAGACTGTTCCAGATCACTCTGCTCTCTGAGTTCAAATCCTAGACAGCTCAACTATGTCTTTCATCCTTTTGAGGTTGATAAATAAAGTACCAGTCCTGTACTGGGGTGGTTCTAAATACCACCAACTTTTGTGGTTGATAAATAAAGTACCAGTTTTGTACTGAGGTTAATTCTAAATACCACCACCTTCCTGATAAATAAAGTACCAGTTCTGTACTGTGGCTAGTTCAAAATACCACCAATTTCCTGATAAATAAAGTACCAGTTCTTTACTAGGGTCATTTCTAAATATCACCAACTTCCTGATAAATAAAGTACCAGTTTTGTACTGAGGTTAATTCTAAATACCATCACCTTCCTGATAGTTTTCAAAATTATTTGAAAATCATAGACAGTGTCTTTCATTAGAAATAAGGTAACAAAGGGGGTAAAGTGTTTATATTTATCAAAAAACCCTCCATCATAATTCTATGTCAGAACCTTTGTTGAGTTATCATTGATTAACCATTTACCATTTACATTACTCTATATATACTATTGTATTTTTGTGGTAAAGGCTTTATCTTACATAATACTGAATCTACAAGATTTTGATATTTATTTTGAGAATAATACCTTAATATAAATATGAGCAGCCAGTTACAGTTGGTTTGAACAGAAAGAGGTGAGAGAATTCTGGCCGGATACATCCGGTTTAAATGTTAAAGGATTAAATAATTTTTTTTACTATTACGTTCATTTCCGGAAATGAAATATATTTTTTTTCACCATTTACATAAAAATATAGAGGTACATCTACAACTGGTGGATATGAGGTGCAAACATTGCTGTGTGTGGTTAATCTTGAATCGTATCCTGTACTGCAACAGGATACTTCGAGCAAGTACCTTATATTGCAGTCTCGGGCCCACTGATAGCTTTTCAGTGAAATTTGTACCAAGCCCATCATGTATATATTAGGAAGGACATCTGGCTGTAGAAGAGCTAGGACAAAACTGGGTCCCGTCAGTCCATCTTAGAGAACAGTAGCTTCAATTCAATTAAGTACTGACTTGGTCTGTAACATCAGTTCCAACTCTTCCCAGCATGGAAAAGTAGCCATGAAATGATGTTCATCATCATTATCATTATTTGGTGGGCGGTGGATTGGCAGTATCGGTAGAGGGTCGGACGCCATGCTTTCCAGCATAGTCACGTCCCTTTACGGTCCGAGTTCAAATCCCGCCGAGGTTAACTTTGCCTTTCATCCTTACGGGATCGATAAAATAAAGTACCAGTAATGTATTCGGTAATTGATGGCCTTGTGCCAAAAGTAGAAACAATTATCATTATTTGGCAGTATCGGTAGAGGGTCGGACGCCATGCTTTGCAGCAAAGAGTTACGGCCCTTTATGGTCTGAGTTCAAAATCCCGCCAAGGTTAACTGTGCCTTTCATCCTTACGGGGTCGATAAAATAAAGTACCAGTAATGTACTGGGTAATTGCTGGCCTTGTGCCAAAAAGTAGAAACAATTATCTTCATTTAATGTATTTTTAACCTAACCGCTCTACTTTCCTGTATGTTGTTTATATGTATGTGTATATGTGTGTGAGTGTATGTGTGAGAGAGAGAGAGAGTGAGAGAGAGAGAGAGAGAGAAAGATAGATGGAGAGAAAGAGAGAGAGTGTGTGTGTGTGTGTGTGTGTCTGTGTGTCTGTGTGTGTGTGTGAGTATGTGTTTGTGTATGAGTGTGTGTTTGTGTGTGTGGGTGTGTGTGTGAGTGAGTATTTGTGTAAGTGTGTGTGAGAGAGAGTGTATGTGTATGTGAATGTGTGTGAGTGTGTGTTTATGTGTGAGTGTGTATGTGAGTGTGTGTTTATGTGTGAGTGAGTGTGTGAGAGAGAGAGAGTGTGTGTATGTGAGTGTGAGTGTGTCTCCTCCCTATACTTCCTCTATCATTACTTCAATGTCATCTCCTACTCAGGCACTCCCAACTCACTCCTCTTCCCTTCTTCCATCACCCATGCTGTCCCCCAACCCACTGGAACTTCCTCCCTTCCCAACAGTTTAAACAAAACATCAACATCTGTCTCTTTAGTGTTGAGGAACCTGTGAAGGTCATAGGCACTGCCATTTCCTGCAGGTTTACCAAATTACAAAAAAATAAAAGTAGCCATTGGATGAAGGAGATATTTCTTGTGAATATAGCAGAAGTGAGCCCCAGGAGTGAGACTGGCTGTTCCAGTGTGTCTTCTTCACCATCCTCTGGGACAACATCTTCTCCATTCTGTCTCCCGGGACCACAAGGCAGGTGAGGCAGAAGCTGACTAACTCTTAAATAAGAGTGAAATTGATTCTTCTCAACGTCACTACCTGTATTTTATTGACAGTTGTCCGCTAACAGTTAGGGAGAACTAAAAAGGGATTCGATTGACAAAACCCCAGACGTCATTCGCTTACTGAGTGGGTTGAAACTCATTAAACCAGACCAAAGAGCAAATGTTTTCATTGGTCTTTGCATTGCTAATGTGAAATAAAGTGTCTTGCTCAAGTACATAACGCATCGCCCGGTCCGGTAACTGAACTTGCAGCCTCATGATTGCAAATCCAATTCTCTAACTACTAAGCCACACACCTTCACTACATAACTCAGAAATGGTACGTGAAAATCCCCAAATCTGTTGCAATGTATGACTGAAACCAGTAAAAGAAGGCAGTGCCCCAGCATGGCCAGTCAAATGACTGAAACCAGTAAAAGAAGACAGTGCCCCAGCATGGCCACAGTCAAATGACTGAAACCAGTAAAAGAAGACAGTGCCCCAGCATGGCCACAGTCAAATGACTGAAACCAGTAAAAGAAGACAGTGCCCCAGCATGGCCACAGTCAAATGACTGAAACCAATAACAAAAGACACTGCCCCAGCATTGCCACAGTCAAATGACTGAAACCAGTAAAAGAAGACAGTGCCCCAGCATGGCCACAGTCAAATGACTGAAACCAGTAAAAGAAGACAGTGCCCCAGCATGGCCACAGTCAAATGACTGAAACCAGTAAAAGAAGACAGTGCCCCAGCATGGCCACAGTCAAATGACTGAAACCAGTAAAAGAAGACAGTGTCCCAGCATGGCCACAGTCAAATGACTGAAACCAGTAACAGAAGACAGTGTCCCAACATGGCCACAGTCTAATGGCTGAAACCAGTAAAAGAAGGCAGTACCCCAGCATGGCCACAGTCAAATGACTGAAACCAGTAAAAGAAGGCAGTGCCCCAGCATGGCCACAGTCAAATGACTGAAACCAGTAAAAGAAGACAGTGCCCCAGCATGGCCACAGTCAAATGATTGAAACCAGTAACAGAAGACAGTGTCCCAGCATGGCCACAGTCAAATGACTGAAACCAGTAACAGAAGACAGTGTCCCAGCATGGCCACAGTCAAATGACTGAAACCAGTAAAAGAAGACAGTGCCCCAGCATGGCCACAGTCAAATGACTGAAACCAGTAAAAGAAGACAGTGCCCCAGCATGGCCACAGTCAAATGACTGAAACCAGTAAAAGAAGACAGTGTCCCAGCATGGCCACAGTCAAATGACTGAAACCAGTAAAAGAAGACAGTGCCCCAGCATGGCCACAGTCAAATGATTGAAACCAGTAACAGAAGACAGTGTCCCAGCATGGCCACAGTCAAATGACTGAAACCAGTAACAGAAGACAGTGTCCCAGCATGGCCACAGTCAAATGACTGAAACCAGTAACAGAAGACAGTGTCCCAGCATGGCCACAGTCAAATGACTGAAACCAGTAAAAGAAGACAGTGCCCCAGCATGGCCACAGTCAAATGACTGAAACCAGTAAAAGAAGACAGTGCCCCAGCATGGCCACAGTCAAATGACTGAAACCAGTAAAAGAAGACAGTGTCCCAGCATGGCCACAGTCAAATGACTGAAACCAGTAACAGAAGACAGTGTCCCAGCATGGCCACAGTCTAATGGCTGAAACCAATAACAAAAGACAGTGGCCCAGCATAGCCACAGTCAAATGACTGAAACCAATAACAAAAGACAGTGTCCCAGCATGGCCACAGTCAAATGACTGAAACCAGTAACAGAAGACAGTGTCCCAGCATGGCCACAGTCAAATGACTGAAACCAGTAAAAGAAGGCAGTGCCCCAGCATGGCCACAGTCAAATGACTGAAACCAGTAAAAGAAGACAGTGCCCCAGCATGGCCACAGTCAAATGATTGAAACCAGTAACAGAAGACAGTGTCCCAGCATGGCCACAGTCAAATGACTGAAACCAGTAACAGAAGACAGTGCCCCAGCATGGCCACAGTCAAATGACTGAAACCAGTAAAAGAAGGCAGTGCCCCAGCATGGCCACAGTCAAATGACTGAAACCAGTAAAAGAAGACAGTGCCCCAGCATGGCCACAGTCAAATGACTGAAACCAGTAAAAGAAGACAGTGCCCCAGCATGGCCACAGTCAAATGACTGAAACCAGTAAAAGAAGACAGTGCCCCAGCATGGCCACAGTCAAATGACTGAAACCAGTAAAAGAAGACAGTGCCCCAGCATGGCCACAGTGAAATGACTGAAACCAGTAAAAGAAGACAGTGCCCCAGCATGGCCACAGTCAAATGACTGAAACCAGTAAAAGAAGACAGTGCCCCAGCATGGCCACAGGCAAATGACTGAAACCAGTAAAAGAAGACGGTGCTCCAGCATGGCCACAGTCAAATGACTGAAACCAGTAAAAGAAGGCAGTGCCCCAGCATGGCCACAGGCAAATGACTGAAACCAGTAAAAGAAGACAGTGCCCCAGCATGGCCACAGTCAAATGACTGAAACCAGTAAAAGAAGAGAGTGCCCCAGCATGGCCACAGTCAAATGACTGAAACCAGTAACAGAAGACAGTGTCCCAGCATGGCCACAGTCAAATGACTGAAACCAGTAACAGAAGACAGTGTCCCAGCATGGCCACAGTCAAATGACTGAAACCAGTAACAGAAGACAGTGTCCCAGCATGGCCACAGTCAAATGACTGAAACCAGTAAAAGAAGACAGTGCCCCAGCATGGCCACAGTCAAATGACTGAAACCAGTAAAAGAAGACAGTGCCCCAGCATGGCCACAGTCAAATGACTGAAACCAGTAAAAGAAGACAGTGTCCCAGCATGGCCACAGTCAAATGACTGAAACCAGTAACAGAAGACAGTGTCCCAGCATGGCCACAGTCTAATGGCTGAAACCAATAACAAAAGACAGTGGCCCAGCATAGCCACAGTCAAATGACTGAAACCAATAACAAAAGACAGTGTCCCAGCATGGCCACAGTCAAATGACTGAAACCAGTAACAGAAGACAGTGTCCCAGCATGGCCACAGTCAAATGACTGAAACCAGTAAAAGAAGGCAGTGCCCCAGCATGGCCACAGTCAAATGACTGAAACCAGTAAAAGAAGACAGTGCCCCAGCATGGCCACAGTCAAATGATTGAAACCAGTAACAGAAGACAGTGTCCCAGCATGGCCACAGTCAAATGACTGAAACCAGTAACAGAAGACAGTGCCCCAGCATGGCCACAGTCAAATGACTGAAACCAGTAAAAGAAGGCAGTGCCCCAGCATGGCCACAGTCAAATGACTGAAACCAGTAAAAGAAGACAGTGCCCCAGCATGGCCACAGTCAAATGACTGAAACCAGTAAAAGAAGACAGTGCCCCAGCATGGCCACAGTCAAATGACTGAAACCAGTAAAAGAAGACAGTGCCCCAGCATGGCCACAGTCAAATGACTGAAACCAGTAAAAGAAGACAGTGCCCCAGCATGGCCACAGTGAAATGACTGAAACCAGTAAAAGAAGACAGTGCCCCAGCATGGCCACAGTCTAATGACTGAAACCAGTAAAAGAAGACAGTGCCCTAGCATGGCCACAGTCTAATGACTGAAACCAGTAAAAGAAGACAGTGCCCTAGCATGGCCACAGTCTAATGACTGAAACCAGTAAAAGAAGGCAGTGCCCCAGCATGGCCAGAGTCAAATGACTGAAACCAGTAAAAGAAGACAGTGCCCCAGCATGGCCACAGTCAAATGACTGAAACCAGTAAAAGAAGACAGTGCCCCAGCATGGCCACAGGCAAATGACTGAAACCAGTAAAAGAAGACGGTGCTCCAGCATGGCCACAGTCAAATGACTGAAACCAGTAAAAGAAGGCAGTGCCCCAGCATGGCCACAGGCAAATGACTGAAACCAGTAAAAGAAGACAGTGCCCCAGCATGGCCACAGTCAAATGACTGAAACCAGTAAAAGAAGAGAGTGCCCCAGCATGGCCACAGTCAAATGACTGAAACCAGTAAAAGAAGACAGTGCCCCAGCATGGCCACAGTCAAATGACTGAAACCAGTAAAAGAAGACAGTGCCCCCACATGGCCACAGTCAAATGACTGAAACCAGTAAAAGAAGACAGTGCCCCAGCATGGCCACAGTCAAATGACTGAAACCAGTAAAAGAAGACAGTGCCCCAGCATGGCCACAGTCAAATGACTGAAACCAGTAAAAGAAGACAGTGCCCCAGCATGGCCACAGTCAAATGACTGAAACCAGTAAAAGAAGACAGTGCCCCAGCATGGCCACAGTCAAATGACTGAAACCAGTAAAAGAAGACAGTGCCCCAGCATGGCCACAGTCAAATGACTGAAACCAGTAAAAGAAGACAGTGCCCCAGCATGGCCACAGTCAAATGACTGAAACCAGTAAAAGAAGACAGTGCCCCAGCATGGCCACAGTCAAATGACTGAAACCAGTAAAAGAAGACAGTGCCCCAGCATGGCCACAGTCAAATGACTGAAACCAGTAAAAGAAGACAGTGCCCCAGCATGGCCACAGTCAAATGACTGAAACCAGTAAAAGAAGACAGTGCCCCAGCATGGCCACAGTCAAATGACTGAAACCAGTAAAAGAAGACAGTGCCCCAGCATGGCCACAGTCAAATGACTGAAACCAGTAAAAGAAGACAGTGCCCCAGCATGGCCACAGTCAAATGACTGAAACCAGTAAAAGAAGACAGTGCCCCAGCATGGCCACAGTCAAATGACTGAAACCAGTAAAAGAAGACAGTGCCCCAGCATGGCCACAGTCAAATGACTGAAACCAGTAAAAGAAGACAGTGCCCCAGCATGGCCACAGTCAAATGACTGAAACCAATAACAAAAGACAATGCCCCAGCATGGCCACAGTCAAATGACTGAAACCAATAACAAAAGACAGTGCCCCAGCATGGCCACAGTCAAATGACTGAAACCAATAACAAAAGGCAGTGCCCCAGCATGGCCACAGTCTAATGACTGAAACCAGTAAAAGAAGGCAGTGCCCCAGCATGGCCACAGTCAAATGACTGAAACCAATAACAAAAGGCAGTGCCCCAGCATGGCCACAGTCTAATGACTGAAACCAGTAAAAGAAGGCAGTGCCCCAGCATGGCCACAGTCAAATGACTGAAACCAATAACAAAAGACAATGCCCCAGCATGGCCACAGTCAAATGACTGAAACCAATAACAAAAGACAGTGCCCCAGTATGGCCACAGTCTAATGACTGAAACCAGTAAAAGAATATTAAAGAAGACTCCACCATCTTCAGAACGAAGTAGTAGAGAGTGACAGAAGCAATTGTAAAGTTTCCTATTTAAAGTAATATTAAATCTTTCACACATGTTTGAATTTGTAAACCATTAATCTACAAATATAGATGGCCATACAGACATTAATTGGTGTCGCTGTGCTGAAGCTAGTGTATATAGAAGTGTGTAGCTTGTGTATACAGATGTATGTAGCTTGTGTATATGTAAATATATATGTCTATAGATGTGAATATGTAAATATATTTGTCTATCTATATGTGTATGTAAATTTGTGTGTATGTGAATGTGAATATGCACACACACACTATATATATATATATATATATATAAATATATATATATATATATATATATATATACCTGTCTGTCCATGGTGTAAACATATGTGTAGGGTTTTAATATGTAAATATCTGTGTGTGTGTGTGTGTGTGTGTGTGTGTGTGTGTGTGTGTGTGTGTGTGTGTGTGTGTGTGTGTGTGTGTGTGTGTGTGTGTTCATGTGAGTATGTAACTGCAAATGTATGTGAATGACCACCATTTTAAGTTAGCCTTTCAATGCTTCCATCAGATGGACAATGTGTAAACATCTATATATAATATGTGTTCTAATCATACATATACTTATATGTACTATAAATATACATATACCTATATAAATATATATATATATATCTACATATATATATATATATACATATACATATATACATATATATATATATATACATATACATATATACATATATATATATATATATATACATATACACACATATATATATATACATATATATATATATATATATATACATATATATATATACATATATATACATTTACATATATATATATACATTTACCTATGTGAATATATATATATATATACATTTACCTATGTAAACATCTATATACATACACCTATGTGAATATGTATATATACATACACCATATGTGCTATAAACATATACAATACACCTACAAGTGTTATACACATTCTTAAAAACTAAATAATATAAAGACACCAAGCAGTTGCCTGATAATTAAATACACAATCCAAGAAATGGTGCGACACTTAAAAAAAAATATATGTACAGATCTTGGATATAATTTCCTTAAAGTAATATTCACAATGTAGTCACATTATATTCACAATGTATTCACACACAGTGTTCACAAAGCATATATAATACCTTATTATGTTTGGTTTATTGTAGAAAGGCAACAAACTAAAACCAAAATATAACATTATCGAATATTAAACTATGAATCTAGAAAGACACCAAATGATTTAGGGAAACCTGTCAGATATATAATATTGATTTATTTCCACTATTCTAACAAGATCGATATTTTTTATACAGAAGGAAGGTAGTCAACTGGATGTGTGTGTGTATATATATTAGAATGGAAGCAGTAAAAACCATTACTCACCAGAGTACTTGATACTTGGGATAGAGTTCGGATCTAGCTATTGAAACGGCAGGAGCTCATCCGTTGGGGTCCTGAATTTTCCATATACATATATATATATGCTGGAAAGTGGTTGGTGACAGGAAGGGAATCTAGCCATAGAAAGCTTGCCAAATAAAAGGTTAAGAGAACCCTCAGTTGTGTCAAAGACATGACAATCTCTCCTGTGCTGGTGCACTCAGTGGAACGTGAAACTGTATATAAGCGAGATGCACATCCCTGGCCTGTCCAGGAGATCAGCAACCCCACTTCAGTACTGACTTGGTCTATGTAGACCTGTCCAACACTTCTTAACAGGAAAAGTGGACATTAAAACGATGATGATGATGGTGACCCAAGAAATATTAGCCAGCCAGTCATACTGCCATCAAGCTTCATGGGAGAACCACGTTACATGCATGAAGATATCAAAATACAATGGCCTATGTCAGAAAATTTGGTTGGCCGGATCTCTTCATTACATTTACATGCAACTCAATCTGGACAACAATATCAAATGAATTATTTCAAAATCTAAAACCAAAGGATCGACATCACCTCAGGGCTCTGGTTTTCCATGAAAGCCAAAAAAAAAAAAAAAATCCTCTGGCTCCTCAAAGAAGGAAGAATCTTTGGTGAGCTTATTGCCTTGATGACTCCTATTGAATGGCAGATTTGCCATTTGAATTTCAAAGGCTTCAATTTCCTATCAGACTCAGTTTTGCCATGACCATCAATAAATGTGAAGGGCAATGACAAAGTCATTGGGTTGAACCTGGCAAAGCCTGTCTTGTCACATGATTCACTTTATGTTGGTACAACAAGGGTTGGAAACCCTGATTGTCTCTTCATTATAGCACCACAGGGCAAAACCAAGAATGTTGTTTATCCAGAGGCTTTGGAATGACCAATATCGTAATTCCTCATTCAATGACAATACACACAGATCCTAATTCCTTAGTCATATAGTTTGTAAGGAGTTCTGAAATCATAACTTTACTGCATAGCGTTACTTTTGAAGAATATACAGACATTCCTGGGTACCCCTGCTATATAAAGTATTATAAGTGAGATCCTTGTACGGTAGCTAGCTACAGCTGTTAGAAATAGCAGCCAAATTTCAATCAAATCCCACCCTACTGTCTCATGTATGAAGCAAAAAGGAAAGGTTCTATGTGATACCTTGATTTACTAGAAATATTAGCAAAATTCTCTTCAAATCACAGCCAACTGTCTTACACACACACACACACACACACACACACACACACGTGCGTGTGTGTGTGTATGTCATGTGAGCCACTATAACTGTTGGTATATCTAATAGAAATGGGAAACAAATCTCCCTCAAACTCAATCCTACTGCCTTTAAAGCAAAGGTGGATGAAAGCTACAGTATAAAAATTTAAATACATGTTTCTGAATTACAGAAACGAGGAAGTAAATACCTCGTAATAGTTCATTCAGGAGCCAATGCTAATTTTATTTTATTTATAGTTTTCAAAATAGCCTTCAGCTGATTTTTCTTTCTTTTTTTTTAATTTTTATTTCAGAGTTTCTGATAGTGCAAAAATGAAAAAGAAGAAAAAAAAAAAAAAAATCTAAATGTATTTTTTGGTCATGCCCTTTTCACTGACAACATACCTAATGATTTATCATTGGTTTATATATAGGTATATGTATATATCATCATCATCATCATCGTTTTACGTCCGTTCTTCCACGCTAGCATGGGTTAGACGGGTTGTCCTGTTGTGGGCAGTGTCTGGTCGGCTGACCATGCCTTGCTCATACAGGAACTGATCTGGCTTGATTTCTACAGCTGGATGCCCTTCCTAACACCAACCTCATTTACAGTGAGTGCTGGGTGCTTTTTCGTGGCGCCTACACGTCCACTTTACAGTGTGGGCTGGGTGCTTTTTTGCCGTGGCACCTCCACGACCACCTTGCGGTGGGGGGGATTGGGGGCATATTGTTTATATGCTTCAGCATGTACCCATGGGAGGTCGGGTACCCTGTATTACTGCGTGACGCCAGAAGTCACGGTCGTGTGTCATTGTCTTTGAGAGGTGTAGTTGGGTAAGGTCGGCTTTTATCACCTCATTCCAAGTCATCTTGGGTCTCCCCACTCCGCGGTTTCCATCAACTTCTAGTGCTCTGCACCTTTTTATGCAGCTGTCATCCTTCATACGCATCACATGTCCATACCAGCGTAACCGCCTCTCCTGCACGCAGCATTTGATTCCTCTTATGCTCAGTCTCTCTCTCAATTCCTTTATGCTTTGTCGTTCACGTATATTACTGTTACACATCCATCGGAGCATGCAGGCTTCGTTTCTCTCTAATCTACGTAAGTCTTCCACCTTCAGCGCCCAGGTCTCACTACCATGCAACATCGCTGTTCGGATACACGCATCATACAGTCTGCCTTTCATTCTGAGGGAGAAGCCTTTTGCAGCTAGCAGTGGTAGTAGTTCCCTAAACTTCTTCCATCCCGTTCTTACCCTAGTTATTGTACTTTCTGAGCACCCACCTCCGTTGCTAATTCGGTCACCTAGGTAGCAGAAGCTGTCTACTGTTTCTACAGGGCCCTCCCAGAGATTGGTGGTACTTGTTTCCTGTGGCTGCTTGCTTGCTGTTTCAGCACAGCTGCTGCATGTGAATCCTACATTCTTAATTAAGCTTCCTGAGATCCCGCTACATCTCTTGTGTACCCATTGTTTGCATTTGGGGCAGAGAATGGAGTTCCTACCTACACCTTTCCTACATACTGAGCAAGGCCATTTCCCTGAGGGGATCTGGGTTCTGTTTTCTCGTCTACTTACAAGGACCTTAGTCTTTGTCATGTTGACTTTGAGGCCCTTTCTCTCTAGTCCCTGCTTCCAGGTTTGGAATTTATTCTCTAGTTCTACCATAGATTCAGCTATGAGTGCGAGGTCATCAGCATACAGGAGTTCCCATGGGCATCCGGTCTTAAACTCCTCAGTTATTGCCTGCAGGACTATGATGAACAGGAGAGGGCTAAGAACAGAGCCCTGGTGGACCCCAACCTGTACGCTAAATTCCTCGTTATACTCATTGCTAATCCTAACTTTGCTGACTGCTCCCCTATACATGGCTTGTACCGCTTTCACAAGCCATTCATCTACTCCTAGTTTTCTAAGAGCCCACCAGATTACTGCACGTGGAACTCTGTCAAAGGCTTTCTCAAGGTCGACAAATGCCAAGTAGAGTGGCTTACTTTTAGCTAGGTACTTTTCCTGTAATTGCCTCACAAGGAAGAGGGCATCAGTGGTGCCTCTCCCTGGTACAAACCCAAATTGCATCTCGTCTATATTCACCCGGTCCCTAATCAGCTGTGCTATAACTCTTTCTGTTACTTTCATGACCTGGTCCATCAACTTTATACCTCTATAGTTTCCTCTATCTAGTGCATCGCCTTTACCTTTGTAGCAGTTGACAATGATGCTACTGCACCAATCTTTTGGTATGGCCCCTTCTAGTATTACCTGGTTAACGATACGTGTGGTTATAGTGTGACCTACATGGTGAAGCATATAAACAATATGTACCCCCCCCCCCCCTCCCCACGCCCCCACCGCAAGGTGGTCGTGGAGGTGCCACGGCAAAAAAGCACCCAGCCCACACTGTAAAGTGGACGTGTAGGCGCCACGAAAAAGCACCCAGCACTCACTGTAAATGAGGTTGGTGTTAGGCAGGGCATCCAGCTGTAGAAATCAAGCCAGATCAGTTCCTGTATGAGCAAGGCATGGTCAGCCGACCAGACACTGCACACAACAGGACAACCCGTCTAACCCATGCTAGCGTGGAAGAACGGACGTAAAACGGTGATGATGATGATGATGATATATGTCATATATATATACATACATATATGTATATATATATATATATATATATATATACATACATATATGTATATATATATATATATATATCATATATATGTCATATATATATATACATACATATAACTTTGAATAACTTATACATATGTCATATATATATACATACATACATATGTCATATACACATATACATACATACATATGTCATATATACATATACATATATACATGTCATATATATATATATATATATACATATATATATATACATCATATATATGCATACATATATACATACAGATATATGTCATATATATATACATATATATACATATATATATTTTTTTTTATTTTATAGAAGGAGCTTCTACAGGACTAGTACTGTTTCATTCAGATGAAATCTTCAAGATTTCATCTGACTGAAACAGTACTAGTCCTGTAGAAGCTCCTTCTATAAAATAAAAAAATTTTACTCTGCCATGTATTGAGTACCTTACTTACTGTGGTTATCCCCGACTCAACCCGGGACCTACGTATACATATATATATATATATATACATATACATATATGTATATATACATACATACACACACACAGATTTATTTAGCAGGCAAGAACTGCTATTACAATGGCTGATGTTGGGAAAGAGAGGAGAGAGAAACACA
Organism: Eledone cirrhosa; assembly: GCA_964016885.1. Classification (NCBI taxonomy): domain Eukaryota; kingdom Metazoa; phylum Mollusca; class Cephalopoda; order Octopoda; family Eledonidae; genus Eledone; species Eledone cirrhosa. The sequence goes on from OZ024756.1 coordinate 16,898,442, forward strand.
GCTGTTATGGTAAATGATGTAACCAATAGCAACAATAACTATGTTACCTAAACATGTGGTTCACTGATGATGATGACAACAATGAAGACAACATTGATAATGGTGACCATGATGATGATGATGATGATAACTATAATGACAATGATGATGATGGCAATGATGATGATAAGGATGGTGATAATGATGATGATGATGGCAATGATGGTGATAATTGTTTCTACTTTTGGCCAGCAATTATCCCAGTGCATTACTGGTACTTTATTTCATCGACCCCGTAAGGATGAAAGGCAAAGTTAACCTCGGCGGGATTTGAACTCAGATCATAAAGGGAGGTAAGTCTATGCTTCAAAGCATGGCGCCCGACCCTCTACCGATACTGCCAGTCCACCGCCCTGATGATAATGACAACAATGATGGCAATCGTTATAAAAAGGTGGTGGAAAATAATGAGAAGGAGAAGGCTGTGGGGATGGAGGTAGGGGTGGATGTCAACATCACACACTGTAAAGTCGGTGTTAGGAAGGGCACCCATCTATAGAAAGGTTGCCAAACAAAGGGTTGGAAGGACCCTTTAGTTGTGTCAAGGACATGACAACTTCCCTAGGGCTGGTGATTGACACAATAAAAGCACGCAGTACATGCTGTGATGTCATTAGTGTTAGGAAGGTCGTCCAGTCATAGAAAGGTTGCCAAACAAAGGGTTGGAAGGACCCTTTAGTTGTGTCAAGGACATGACAACTTCCCTAGGGCTGGTGATCGACACAATAAAAGCACGCAGTACTTGCTGTGATGTCATTGGTGTTAGGAAGGTCGTCCAGTCATAGAAAGGTTGCCAAACAAAGGGTTGGAAGGACCCTTCAGTTTGTGTCAAAAGACACAACAACTTCTCTGCTGCACTCAATATGACCGTATGACCATATGTAAGCAGGATGCAGACTCTTTGGCCTGTCTGCAATGTCAATAACACCGCTTCAATACTGACTTGGTCTTTGTAGACCCATTCAACTCTTGCTAACAGAGTAAGCGGATGTAAAATGACGATGATGATGATGATGATGATTAAGTATTCAAGTTTGCTATATGATATCTATCTGGCAACTGACTTGGTAAACACTCACAAAATTATTAACCATCTTGCCAACAACAACCCTGAGTACCTTTTTGAATTCCATGTCTCTAACACCCATGGACATACCTACAAAGTCAGAAAACAGCACAGTTCCCATGACTTTCGGAAACATTTTTTCATGCTCAGAGTTGCTGAAGCATGGAACAAACTACCCGCATCAGTTATTAGCTGCCGGGACACTGCATCCTTTAAAACCTCCATGCTTCCTGAGATTCACCAACACTACACCTGATGTCCCTCCCTCCATACACACACACACATGTATATCATGACTCTTACACTGTTCACTGACATTTGTACATTATAAAGTACCAGTAATACACTGGGGTAATTACTGGCCTTGTGCCAAAAGTAGAAACAATTAAGGGCGGTGGATTGGCAGTATCGGTAGAGGGTCGGACGCCATGCTTTGCAGCAAAGAGTTACGGCCCTTTATGGTTTGAGTTCAAATCCCGCCAAGGTTAACTTTGCCTTCATCCTTATGGGGTCGATAAAATAAAGTACCAGTAATACACTGGGATAATTGCTGGCCTTGTGCCAAAAGTAGAAGCAATTATTCTATGTACTATACCTGTACCGTTGATGAGTTGTAGTGCACCTGAACACTGTACACAATAATTTCATTATTATTATTATTGTCTATTAAATATGATATTAAGGTACCCCAGTACCCACACATGTCTATTAAGGTACCCCAGTACCCACGCATGTCTATTAAGGTACCCCAGTACCCACGCATGTCTATTAAGGTACCCAGTACCCACACATGTCTATTAAGGTACCCCAGTACCCACGCATGTCTATTAAGGTACCCCAGTACCCACACATGTCTATTAAGAGACCCCAGTACCCACATATGTCTATTAAGGTACTCCAGTACCCACACATGTCTATTAAGGTACCCCAGTCCCCACCCATGTCTATTAAGGTACCCCAGTACCCACACATGTCTATTAAGGTATATCTATTAAGGTACCCCAGTCCCCACCCATGTCTATCTATTAAAAATACATCTTCACGTGATCATTTAACTTATTTTCTCCAATCTAAAATTATTTTTTGCTCTCTCTCTCTCTCTCTTACTCTCTCCCACTCTCTCTTATTTCTCAGTTTCTTCCTCTCTCTCTCCCTCTCTCTTACTCTCTCCCTCACAGTCTTTCTCTCTCTCTCTCCCTGTCAGTCTCTCTCTTAACTTTTCCCCCTCTCTCTCAAGTAGTTCTCACTAAAACATTTCGTTAAAGGACTTCGTTAATCCAACTAATGAGAGATTGCAATTCCTATACCGTTATCTCTCCAGCACCGTTAATATCATTAATTACTTTCACAGGTTAACTCACTGATAACAGGTGTTGTTGTTGTTGTTACAGCTCACACCTGTGCAGGTTTAGCTGACCCCCCCATGAAGTTTCATGTCATAAAAGGTCTCTAGGGGTTTTTTAATGGCAGTGGCTCCAGTGCTCTAACATGAACTATTTTAGAATTAGTCCTTTCCTCAGGCAGTAAATTAGCAAAGTCGTTAGAGTGTCAGACAATGCTTTGTGGTATTCGTTCCAGCTCTGTGCTCTGAATTAAAATCTTGCCAAGGTCAACTTTACCTTTCATCCTTCCAAAGTATAAATCCTGTAATAGGCCCTAATATTTCCTCTAGATTTCTTCCTTACTTCTCTCTCTCTCAGAGAAATCAAACTGTGTTCAGACCGGGAGAGGGGTCGGCCTCAGCCAGGTTTATAGTTCCATCCAAAGAAGAAAAGAAAATCTCACCTCCTTCACACCTACACATACATATTAAATGCTGGGGGAGATAGAGAGAAAAGCAATGTACAGACAAAAATGAGAGAGAGAGAGAGAGAATGAAAGTGAGAGAGAGAATGGGAGCGAGAGAGCGAAAGACAGTAAGAGAGAGAGAGTAGGAAGCAATGTGAAGGTTTCAAGATATCAAATGTGAAACATTAACCTCTTTCAAGTCTACTCCATCAACAGACAACTGCAGTGTTGGTATTAATGGCTACTAACATCCACCATTCTATAGCTCCAGCTAGCTAAAATCCTAACAGACATCAGTGTTGGTATTAATGGCTGCTAACATCCACCATTCTATAGTTCCAACTAGCTAAAATCCTAACAGACATCAGTGTTGGTATTAATGGCTGCTAACATCCACCATTCTATAGTTCCAACTAGCTAAAATCCTAACAGACATCAGTGTTGGTATTAATGGCTGCTAACATCCACCATTCTATAGTTCCAACTAGCTAAAATCCTAACAGACATCAGTGTTGGTATTAATGGCTGCTAACATCCACCATCTTATTCACTTCTATAGAAAATGCATAGCTTAGTGGTTAGAGCATCAGGCTTACAATCATGAGGCTGTGAGTTCAATTCTCAGACTGGGCTTTGCGTTGTGTTCTTTAGACACTTTATTTCATGTTGCTCCATTTCTCTCAGCTGTGTAAATAGTTACAACGTCACTGGTGTCAAGCTGTATCAACCATTGCCTTTCCCTTGGACAACGTTGGTGGTGTGGAGAGGGGAGGCTGGTATGTATAGGTGACTGTTGCTCTTCCAAAAAACCTTGCCCAGACTTGTGCCTTGGAGGGGAACTTTCTAGGTCATTCATGACTGAAGGAGGTCTTTACCCCAGTTCCAACTAGTTAAATCCTAATCCTGCTCGCAATAATGCTGGGAATCTTCCAGGCTCTCACAACTACTGAAGCCATTAACATAAGACCTAAGCCACATACCTTCACACAATTATTATTATGTATGTACCTGTAATTCCCAAGGGAGTTATGGGGGCACCATATTGACATGGTGGAGCCCATCTCTTCTCCAGGTTTGAATGCAGCAGATTTCTTCCAGAGAAGGATAAAGAGTGAGAGAATGGAAGTGAGAAAGAGATATAGAGGAAGAATTGGTTCCAGTACTAGACTGGTACTTTTTTTATCAACCTTAAATGGATGAAAGGCAAAGTTGACCTCGGTGGGATTTGAACTCAGAGAGCAGAGAGCCAGAACGAATACAGCAAAGCATTCTATCAACATTCTAATGACTCAGCCAATTGGCCACCCTAATCATTTAATATAATTAGAGATGACCAGAAAAAAATAAAAATAAAAACAAACAAACAAAAAATAAATGGAAACTACAATGGATGTTATGAGAGTTTATCAGACAAATAGTTGTTTATATAATTGTTGTTAATTATTTATTTAAAATGTTTCCATTTCAGTGACTATCTCTCCCCTTTCCGTTGCTAATACCCCAGAGAATGGAACACAAACTATGTAATCAGACATCCTCCTCCATTCCTCCTCCAGCTCCTCCCCCTCTTCCTCTCGTGAGAGATCGAAGGATATTTGTCAAAATATGAAATCAATATTTATTCCTCTGTTCTTCTCATACTTTCCTGAAAACTGGTTGGTTTCGTGTCTGAAATATTTTGTGAAAAATAACCATAACATGTTATGTGTAGAAGTAGTAGTACTAGCAGCAGTAGTAGTAATAGTAGTAGTACCAGCAGTTATTGTTGTAGTTGCTTTTGCTGTAGTTGTTTTTATTGTTGTAGTCGGTGTCTTAGCAGCAGCAGCAGCAGCAGTAGTAGTAGTAGCTATTGCTGTTAATCCTCAGCAGACCAGCCATATCTAATATGTCTTTATTTCACCCAATGTATCTAGGATTCCATTACCCAATATGTGCTTCCTATTTTTTTTTAAGGCTGCCAGTCAGTATGGTTTGAGGGAGAATTGACTACCACTTCTAGCAGATTAAGAGACCAAGAATCATTAAAATGGTTGATGCTACTTTGAAACATTTAAAGTTTGAATCTAGGCTCCACTACATCTCAAAAATTGTTATGTCCCCTCTTTTGATATGAAAACAGCCATCATCAACTGCAAAGTGTCAACAAATTGGTGTATAGGTGGTACCAGATACCCAATAACATGTGTGGAGGAGGTGAGACAGGAGTTTCTAACAGTAATATTTACTGAAGTTGCCTTGGTAGAAAAATAATAAGGTAAAACCTGAAGTTTGTTCCCATTAACATTTTCAAATTGCTCCCCTGTTGGGCATGCCCCTCACTCTAGGAATCACTGACCTAGGGCCTCATGATTATGAAGCAAACTCCTTAAGCACACAGTCATGCCTACATCTTACATCCACCTCACCAAACTCCCTAACCACACAGCCATACCTATATCTTACATCCACCCTACCAAACTTTCTAACCACACAGCCACACCTACATCTTACATCCACCTCACCAAACTCCCTAACCACAAAGCCATTCCTACATCTTACATCCACCCTACCAGACTCCCTAACCACACAGCTATACCTATAATCCACCTCACCAGTAATACTGTACATATCAAAAGCTCAGCAAACATTTTTTATCAATTTCATTGAATATTTTACAAACACCCAGAGTTTAGTGAACAAAATACATATTATAGGAGATCAAATCTCATTATCAGTCATTAGTTTAATTAAAGAGGAAAACAAATGATGTTGTGTGACAGAAACCCATATCATCAATTCTATAATCTCTAATAGAATTAATAATATTGATTAAAACTTGGGTGAATTCATTAATTTTCTAAAACTATCAAAAGTCAATTCCACTGTATTTATTGTACTTGTTTATAACACCACAGTATAGTTAGTAAAACAGCCAGCTGAAAGAGCAGCCTAACCCTCTTACAAGGTATTATTGTACTTGTTTATAACACCACAGTATATTTAGTAAAACAGCCGGCTGAGAGAGCAGCCTAGTCCTCTTACAAGGTATTATTGTACTTGTTTATAATACCACAGTATATTTAGTAAAACAGCCGGCTGAGAGAGCAGCCTAGTCCTCTTACAAGGTATTATTGTACTTGTTTATAATACCACAATATATTTAGTAAAACAGCCGACTGAGAGAGCAGCCTAGTCCTCTTACAAGGTATTATTGTACTTGTTTATAATACCACAATATATTTAGTAAAACAGCCGGCTGAGAGAGCAGCCTAGTCCTCTTACAAGGTATTATTGTACTTGTTTATAATACCACAGTATATTTAGTAAAACAGCTAGCTGAGAGAGCCTACTAATCCTCAAACAAGGTATATATTGGATTGTTTATAACACCATAGTACATTTAGTAAAACAACCAGCTGAGAAAGCAGCCTAGTCCTCTTACAAAGCAGGGCTTTCCAATGTGGGATAAATTTACCCACAGATGAGAGATTTTGCTGACTCTAGGGGTAAATTTGCTCTTTCAACAACAGTGCCAAGAATCTCCACACCATAGGTGAAAAACAAGAATAAATCTCATTGATTAATGTGTTCCCATTGACTGACTGTATTTAGTCCTAGTACCAGTATCAATTTACACTGACTGACTATATTTAGTCCTAGCATTGGTATCTGTTGACACTGACTGACTATATTTAGTCCTAGCATTGGTATCTGTTGACACTGACTGACTGTATTTAGTCCTAGCATTGGTATCTGTTGACACTGACTGACTGTATTTAGTCCTAGCATTGGTATCTGTTGACACTGACTGACTGTATTTAGTCCTAGTACCAATATATGTTCATACTCAATAAATATTTAGTCCTAGTACTGGTATCTGTTAATACTGACTGTATTTAGTCCTAGTACTGGTATCTATTTACACTGACTGACTGTATTTAGTCCTAGAACTGGTATCTATTTACACTGACTGACTGTATTTAGTCCTAGAACTGGTATCTATTTACACTGACTGACTGTATTTAGTCCTAGTACTGGTATCTGTTAATACTGACTGACTATATTTAGTCCTAGTACTGGTATCTGTTAATACTGACTGTATTTAGTCCTAGTACTGGTATCTGTTGACACTGACTGAATTTAGTTCTAGTACCAGTATCTGTTAATACTGACTGACTGAATTTAGTTCTAGTACCAGTATCTGTTAATACTGACTGACTGAATTTAGTTCTAGTACCAGTATCTGTTAACACTGACTGACTGTATTTAGTCCTAGCACTGGTATCTGTTCACACTGACTGACTGTATTTAGTCCTAGTACCAGTATCTGTTGACACTGACTGACTGTATTTAGTCCTAGTGCTGGTATCTATTGACACTGACTGACTGTATTTAGTCCTAGTACTGGTATCTGTTCACACTGACTGACTGTATTTAGTCCTAGTACCAGTATCTGTTGACACTGACTGACTGTATTTAGTCCTAGTGCTGGTATCTGTTGACACTGACTGACTGTATTTAGTCCTAGTACCATTATCTGTTAATACTGACTGTATTTAGTCTTAGCACTAGTATCTGTTAATACTGACTGTATTTAGTCATAGAATTGGTATCTGTTCAGACTGACTGTATTTAGTCCCAGTACCAGTATCTGTTAATACTGACTGACTGTATTTAGTCTTAGCATTGGTATCTGTTGACACTGTCTGACTGTATTTAGTCCTAGCACTAGTATCTGTTGACACTGACTGACTGTATTTAGTCCTAGCACTAGTATCTGTTGACACTGACTGACTGTATTTAGTCCTAGCACTAGTATCTGTTGACACTGACTGACTGTATTTAGTCCTAGCACTAGTATCTGTTGTCACTGACTGACTGCATTTGTTTCTACCTAGTACCAGTAAATGAAATAACATTATTTTGTGTTATTTCGATTCAAACCTAAAATAATGATGTTAATATCAATATTTTTAAATGTTCACCTCGGTTAGTCAGTTTCTGTATGATGGTAGAGATGTAAACCTCAAATTACTGAACAAAATTGTGAGGAGGTGAATTTACTTTCGAAAAGTTGCCTCAGAGTAAATGGGATGAATAAGGTTGACAACGCAAGTTACAAGGGTTTCAGATGCAACATTAAGGAAACTACCAAAATATTGGTCTTTTGTTAAAGAATATAATTATTTTTCCATAATAAAACTATTTTATTA
>OZ024756.1:16909026-16911526 GCA_964016885.1 Eledone cirrhosa
CAATCAGAGAAGAGCTGAAGAGGCCTGGGCCATTGAGAAGATCAAACTCAATCCCAAAGTGTTCTTTTCATTTGCAAAAAAACACAAAATCACTGGCTCTACTGTTGGCCCTCTAATTGATGAAAATGGCACTCTTCAAGACAATGCTAAAACCATGGGTGAGATACTGCAGAAACAATACTGCTCTGTTTTCAGCAATCCTGATATGGCCGATCTGGGCTGTATCGGCGATGTTACTCCCCATTACACCTTATCGGACATAACGTTTGGCGCCCCTGATGTCTTGGCGGCAATAAAGGAAATCAAGCATAATTCAGCAGTAGGTCCCGATAGGTTCCCTGCTTGTGTCTTGAAGGCGTGTCAACACCAACTTGCATCTCCTCTTGCCAATCTGTGGCGGAACTCACTGGATGCTGGATATGTGCCAGAAAACCTTCTATCCCAGTCTGTTGTCCCAGTTTTCAAAAAGAGAAACAAATCCCTTGCCGTGAATTACCGTCCAATCTCACTCACCTCTCATATCATTAAGGTATTTGAGAGAGTGGTGAGATCGCGAATGACCCACTTCCTTGAGAGTAACAATATGCTGAACTCCAACCAGCATGGATTCCGTAATGGAAGGGATTGCCTGACGCAGCTACTGCATCACTTTGATGACATTTTGAGAGCCTTGGGAGAGGGTTCCAACACTGATGTTATCTACCTTGATTTCAGCAAGGCCTTTGACAGGGTTGATCATAACATTCTACTGAGAAAGCTGTCCAATATTGGTGTCACTGGAAAGCTGCTGCAGTGGATCAAGAGCTTCCTGTCAAACAGAACCCAACATGTTGTAGTTGAGGGAGTCAAATCAAGCCCAGCCAAAGTCAGTAGTGGGGTCCCACAAGGCACTGTGTTGGGCCCACTTCTCTTCATCATCTATATTAATGACATCACTGACATCATCAAACACAGCAACATTAAAATTTTCGCTGATGATTCCAAGCTCCAAAAGGTCATCAATGGCGTGGATGACCGGATAAGCCTTCAGTCAGACCTACTGGCTGTTACCCAATGGGCAGAAAAGAACAACATGTTACTGAATGAAGACAAATTCGAACTGATCCACTTTGGAAAAGAGGATGCTCTGAAACTCCCGTACTCCCTTCCCTCCGGGGAAACTCTCGTGGCATCTAACAACATCAGAGACTTGGGAGTAACCGTGGACAGCAACATAAGCTGGACCACGCATATAAGCAGCAAAGTTGACATGGCCCGCAGAATGTGTTCCTGGATCCTCAGAACCTTCCAGTCGAGAGATTCCCGCACCATTATCCTTCTCTTCTCTACTTTTGCCCGACCACACCTTGAATACTGTTGTCCACTGTGGTCTCCCCACACGAAACAAAGTATCATGAAACTTGAAGCTCCTCAAAGGGCAATCACGAAAAAGATAGATGGCATGTCAGACCTTGACTACTGGGGTCGATTAGAAAACCTGAAACTTTACTCACTCCAACGTCGCCGTGAGCGTTATATTATCTGCATGATGTGGAAAATGTTCCATCATCACTGCCCAAATGATGTTGGCATCGCCTTCAAGATACACCCAAGGCTTGGGCCCCGTGCTATCCGTCCCATTCAAAAATCTAAATCGCAACTCATAACAACAATACGGCACAATTATTTCACCTCAATCGGCCCTGCTCTCTTCAACATCACACCAGGACACGTAAAAACAGAAACTGACCACACAAAATTCAAGAAGTCTTTGGACAAATTCCTCCAAGTAATCCCAGACAAACCACCCACACCCGGATATGTCTTCGCAAACAGTAATTCTCTTCTCGAATGGGCCATGGTGCCCAAATCCTGAATTGAAAGACTTCGCCAGGTGGTGCTATTAAGTTAGACATGGCCTGGGCCAATACTGGCCAAAACATTTCAAAGTTATTCAAAGTTATATATATACATATATACATGTATATATATATACATATATACATGTATATATATATACATATACATATACATATATACATATATACATGTATATATATATATACATATATACATGTATATATATATATACATGTATATATATATATACATATATACATGTATATATATATATACATATATACATATATATATATATATACATATATACATATATATATACATATATACATATATACATATATACATATATATATACATACATATATACATATATATATACATATATACATATATATATACATATATACATATATACATATATATATACATATATACATATATACATATATACATATATATATACATACATATATATATACATATATACATATATACATATATATATACATACATATATACATATATACATATATATATACATACATATATATATACATATATACATATATATATACATATATACATATATATATACATACATATATATATACATATATACATATATATATACATATATACATATATACATGTATATATA